>SJYT01032470.1:0-99440 GCA_006410635.1 Cephalophus harveyi | reverse complement strand
AAGAATGGATGCTTTTGAACTGTGGTGTTGGAGAAGACTCTTGAGAGTCCCTTGGACTGCAAGGAGATCCAACCAGTCCATTCTGAAGGAGATCAACCCTGGGATTTCTTTGGAGGGAATGATGTTAAAGCTGAAACTCCAGTACTTTGGCCACCTCATGCGAAGAGTTGACTCATTGGAAAAGACTCTGATGCTGGGAGGGATTGGGGGCAGGAGGAGAAGGGAGAGACCGAGGATGAGATGCCTGGATGGCATCACGGACTCGATGGACGTGAGTCTGAGTGACCTCCGGGAGATGGTGATAAACAGGGAGGCCTGGTGTGCTGCGATTCATGGGGTCGCAAACAGCTGGACACGACTGAGCCTGAGCGACTGAACTGAACTGAAAGAACGGATAGGTCAAAGGAAAATCAAAAGGCCGCTGAATCATCAACTGAATGAAAATGAAAGGGGACCCAGGCCGTCCGTGGGAGGCAGTGGTAACAGGGCTGGACCTGCTTCCGCGGCTCCCAGGTTGAGCCTGGCATCACCATAGCTCGGCTGCCCTGTATGATTTTCCCTTTCTGCCCTTTGATTTTTTGGCAACTGCTCTGAAATTCTTACACAAAAACTTAAAGGTGAAAGGAACCTAAGACCCTGGAGAGAAACTCGTAAATATTGGAGGCCACAAATACCAGACTCCGACCCCCAGGAAATAATGCCACAGCCAATTGCACCCGTTTCTTCAGAGCGTACCCAGGCAGGGCTGATACACGGTTGCCTGCAAATGGCAAGATCAGTAACATATTTTAGAAACAGTGAGTCAGACAAAGACAAATATCATATGATATCACTTATATGTGGAATCTAAAAAAATAAAATAATATACAAATTATTTACAAAACAGAGACTCAGACTTAGAGAAAGAACTTATGGTTGCCGGCAGGATGGGAGTGGGGATACATGGGGAGTTTGGGATTGACATGCACACACTTCTTTATATAAAATAAATGTCTTGGATAAATTGAGAGATGGGGACTGATGTATATACACTATTGATACTATGTATAAAACAGAAAACTATTGAGACCCTACTGAACAGCATAGGGAACTCAGTCCTCTGTGGTGATCTAAATTGGAAGGAAATCCAAAAAGAGGGGAGGTATGTGTAAGTACGGGTGATTCACTTTGCTGTACAGTCGAAGCTAACCACGTGCTAAAGCAACTATACTCCAGTAAATTTAAAAAAAAATAGTAAATCTGATGGAGTACAAAAATAAAATGCCTTTCCATTAAAAAAATGCATTAATTTTGAGGAAAGATGAAAACAAAGAACTGGTTTTGTCTTGCCCCCTCAAAAGAAATAATCTGTCTCTCTCTCTCTCTTTTTTTTTTAATCATTTCCATGTTTCTAATCCCATTGATTGGGATCAGTTCCACAAATAAATCTGCAGGCAAGCCATCTCCTCAGGCTGTGTTCTTTGGTAGAACTCAGGATAAGCAAAGATTGTAAATGTTTTCCTTTTGATAATCTTCTCATATATTTGTTACTCTTTGCCATTACAGATAATACTGTGGTGGACATCATTATACATATATCTTTGCCACACATACGTGTATATGATTGGATTGCTGAACCTAGTATATGGGAGCTCACACATCTTAAATATGGATCAATAATACATATATTCCTTTCAATAGTTGTAACTATATTCTCACCAAAGTTCCAGAGGTCGCTTGTTATTTATTGTGAATGATCTTTCCTTCCAATACTTGTGTAGATTCCTGGGCCACAAAGCAAAGTTCACTGTGTCATAGCCCCAATATTAGCTTGGCATCCATTGGAAATAAGTTCATAAATTCAGTGGCTGTGCAGAAATAAATGCTGTTTCTGCAAAGGGAGCCGGAAGTATGCAAAGTCCAAGTGCTCTGACCTTTCAGAACGCCATCAGAGCAGAGCAGGCTGGCTAGCGACTGTGCGCAGTTTAGGTAGTCGGCCAAAGTATCTAGAAACTTTTTAAGTTTCCAATATTCATGTAACTGGAACCGTCACTCAGCAATTCTGAACATAGCAAGTAATATAGAAAACAAGTAAAAATAGCTTTGGAATTCTGTACTTTCTTAGGAGGTAGTCTCATTGTTCATCATCTGAATAATTTTTTTTAAGAATTTGTATGGGAGCATAGTAATACCGTAGTAGTATTTTCACAATATACTTGATGGGTGGGTAATTCCATAAGAAAAATAAAGGCCATAAATATGAAATTTATGAAGGCTCAATTGCTCCAAACTTTTCTATTGCAGAAAAGTAGTTAAAATCTTAGTTGCTGACTTTCCCCCGGGATAAAATTTTTACTGGAGAAGTGGTTGGGCTGTGGAAACATTTCACAGCTGCAGGTATAATGCTGTGTCTGTTGTCAGACTCACCATTTCATTGGTTTATTTCTGGAGGATTATTTAGATGGCTGTGGTCTTATATCCAAGCCCCAGTGAAAGAAAGGAGAAGAAAAAAAAGAAGAAGGAGCCTATGAAGTGTGCCTTCTCACGGCAGAATAGTGATTTGTTATGCGTTTGTCTGAGTTAAATATAGCAGCCAGTCATCTTGCACAAGCCTATATTATATTCTGCTTGCTCAAAAAAGAAACATTTGTTTGGATAGTCGAAGTAGTCTCAATAAAAATCACAGCTCCCTTCTCCATGCCGACATTTATTTAAGGGAGATTTGTAGTGGTTTTGATACACATTTCTCTAATTAATCAATAGGAATTGAAAGTTGTTTGACTCTTTAAGGTCATCATCATTTACTCAGATTTGTTACGATTTAACGATGCCGACTTTGCACATGACGTTCCTACCTGGGTAGCAATTATTTGGAAGGAGAAGGAGGCTGACTGTCCACTCCCCTGGGTTATTCATCAATTGGTGGGCTGAGGGCAAAAATTAATTAGGTATTATAAAAGCACTCCTTCATTATATTAAATGGCTCACTGAAAGCAAATAACATTGCCTGTATTAACTCTGAGAGTTCACAGATTAAATAAATTGAATTGAATTCATTGCAAGTGATTTTCAGGTCCCAAAGTGAGACCACTATAATGTTCAAGGGCAATCAAGGAAGTCTGGGACTTCAATTTATGTTGCCATTTCTAGTTGCTCCAAAAATCTGCTAGATCCCATGGTCTTTTATGATTTGACTGAAAATAACATGTCATCCATTTGCAACTGCCGTATGTGTGCTACTGCTGAGTCACTTCAGTCGTGTCCGACTCTGTGCGACCCCATAGACGGCAGCCCACCAGGCTCCCCTGTCCCTGGGATTCTCCAAGCAAGAACACTGGAGTGGGCTGCCATTTCCTTCTCCAATGTATGAAAGTGAAAAGTGAAAGTGAAGTTGCTCAGTTGTGTCTGACTCTTAGCGACCCCATGGACTGCAGCCCACCAGGCTCCTCCGTCCATGGGATTTTCCAGGCAAGAGTACTGGAGTGGGGTGCCATTGCCTTCTCCAGCCGTATGTGTGAGATTAAAGTTAAGAGAATAAGGTCTTTTTTTTTTTTTTTTTTTTTAACCTTCTGAACAGAGAAAAGTTTATTGCTGGGCCAAACAAGGGGAACAAGTGACTCGCGCTAAAAAATACCCTGGGGTCTCTGAGAATCAGATATCAACGTATGTTGATTGTTGCAAAATATTTGGTCATTTAAATCTTCGGTGGCAGAATCCAAAAGGCTTCTTGAGTTCAGTAACAAGAATTCAGTGCAAGGTTATGTTTTATTCCCGCACTTGAGTATTTGCTACATGTTTCAGGAGAAAGATAAAGGATGTCATGGACTGAACTGTCATCTTCTCCTTAGATACTGTATATTGCGTTTGCCTCACAAATTAAAAACAGCACGGAATGTATTTATGTCTAACACCGTATCTGTACGATTAATAAGAAAAACGATCACTTCTTCTAGTGTAAATTTGTGGAAAATTCAATAAAACTTTTAGTCAGCTACCCCATTTTCTGTTTTTTTTTTTTTAAGTAAATGGTTATGCATTTTGTTTATTATTATAGAAGAAATTTATAAAACAGACTATCATCTTCATTATAAAAGATGCAAAATCATGAAGTAAACTTAAATCATTTATGACTCTACCATTTAAAGACCACTGCTGTGTACAACACTCTATACACTCACATACATGCACACATGCAGACTTAGCTTTTGCAAAATTTCATGTTAATTAAATGTTGATTTCACATGATATAAAAAGATATTGGTTTGTTTCTCTTATGAGTATGGCATTGCTCAAATAATATAAAAGATGCAAAATCATGAAGTAAACTTAAATCATTTATGACTCTACCATTTAAAGACCACTGCTGTGTACAATACTCTATACACTCACATACATGCACACATGCAGACTTAGCTTTTGCAAAATTTCATGTTAATTAAATGTTGATTTCACATGATATAAAAAGATATTGGTTTGTTTCTCTTATGAGTATGGCATTGCTCAAATAATTTCAAAAATTATTTCATAATTAACTTAATTTCAAAATCTTCCTTTCTACATACTTCTGTTTTTACATTCCTAAAGTCAAATGAGCCTGCTAAGATGATAGATTTTGGTGCTATTCAGACATAAGCAAATGTTTGTTTACTCTGTGACCATCTTCAGGTTATAAATCTGTTAAGTCTTCTAGCCTCAGTTTTGCACTTGTGGAATGGGGGTCTCTCCTCCCTAAAAATGCCATCAGGAATCCTGTTAACGTTGTACATACGCATTTGGCATTTTATCTGGAAAGTGGTAATAAAGTAAGCTGTTATTAATTTTATCTGTAATTTGCAACAGAAGTCATCCAAATGATTTCCAAGGTGTTAGCATTCAATGATAATAAACTTCAAGGTCACAAAAAGCTTCCCCCACCGTTTCTTGCAGGTTTGGAAATCTATAGGGGATTAGGGACGAATCACGACTGGACTACGCCGATGAACACACTTTAATTTTTACGCCTTTATAAACTCCCCCATGCCTGAAGGAGGGAATGGCAACCCACTCCAGTATTCTTCCCTGGAGAAGCCCGTGGACAGAGGAGCCTGGTGAGCTACAGTTCATAGGGTTGCACAGAGTTAGACACGACCGAAGCAACTTAGCACGCACACATGCAAATCCCCCTCCCCCCGTAAATATTTTCCTTTAATAAAAGTTTCATCTGTCTTTAAGCAGCCCATGATTTTCGTTGGTAATTCCTGGATTATCCACCTGTCCCAGTCTGATATATTCACGACTGAGAGCTGTCTCTACCCATAGCAAAATATAGTAGTCCCCGTTCATAGAGATGAAATTACGTTATAATGCCGTGCATTATTTATGTTATTTTATTTTATATTGGAGTCTAGTGATTTACAATGCTGTGTCAGTTTCAGGAGGTAAGCAAAGTGATTCAGTTACATGTGTATGTATATGTATACACATATATATATCCATGCTTTTCTAGATTATTTTCCTATATAAGTTATTACAGATTATTGAGTAGAGTTCCCTGCGCTACACATTAGGTCCTTGTGGATTACCTATTTTTTATATAGCAGTGTGTATATGTTAACCTCAAACTTCTAATTTATCTTTCTGCCACCTTTCTTCTTTGATAACCATAAATTTTTCTTCTAAGCCATGCCATACATTTTAAATGAAGGCTTCTTAAAGACCTACAACCTAAATATGCTTAATTACCATCTCTTTAAATAAACTGTAGCTGTTCTGTTCCAAAAGTAATGTGTCTGACTATGAGATTTCTATCTATCTCCAAAGAATTGATGGGGGAAATTGTTTTAAAACTAATGTGGCAGCCCCAAACATTATATTTCTATTATTACCTGTACTTGATTTTAAGGCAGTTGATGCCACCAATTAGAAAGGTAAGTATTTTTAAAATATTCAGCCATTCTTTGTCCTAGTTATTTTGTTTCCTGGAAATAATCATAAATATGTACAGAGAGATATTACCCGCTAGAATGCTCAACATACAAATTTTTATGAAATCGAAGATTCAGGCAACCTACATCTTCAAAACAGGGAGGCCTGGCGTGCTGTGATTCATGGGGTCACAAAGAGTCGGACACAACTGAACGACTGAACTGAACTGAACTGAACTAAGTGGGTGGAGTGTAGTCACCGTGGTCCTTACAGGTTAAGAGGGAGGCAGGAGAGAGTAAAAGGAGATTTGTCGATGGAAACAGAAGTCGGATCAACTGAGAGAGGCCACGGACCCTGGACAGTAAGCGGCGTCTAAGAGCTTAGAGAATGCAAGGAGCCTTCAGAAGGAGCGCAGCCTCACCAGCTCCTTAAATTTGGAAATTCTGACCTCTAGAACACACAGAGAACCAATTAGTGTGGTTTTTAAGACACCAGGTTTGTGGCGCTTTGTTACAGAAGTGATTTAAAAAAAAACACTCCAGAAGACAGAATTTGCTTCTGAATTCCTTGGCCATTACAGCGTAGAACCGGGTCACACATTCAGAAAGACCTGTCCGATTTCTTTCTCTTTAACTCTCCAATGATGGTTTCAAGATAGTGCCCAAAACATAGGCATTCATCATCTCAGTGATTTTTTTAAAAGTCAGATATTGAATATTCTAACAAAGAAGCCATAGATATTTCCATCTGCAAACCAGACTGAGAGAGACCCTAGGATTTCCCTGGTGGTCCGGTGGTTAAGAATCCGCCTGCCAGTGCAGGGGACGTGGGTTCCATCACTGGTCAGGGAGGTAAGATCCTACACGCCCGGAGCAGCTAAGCCCATGCACCACAGCGGCTGAAGCCCTCACGCCCCAGAGCCTGTGCTCCACAGGAAGAGAAACCGCTGCAATGGGAGGCTCAACCCCGCAACTAGAGAAAGGCCATGCGCAGCCACAGGACCCGGCGCAGTCAAAAATAAGTACATAAATTTTAAAAAGAGAGGCTCTCGACTTCCAGAAGGAACATGAGCAAGAAAGTACCCCCCGACTCTGGGCACTTGGCCTCATCCCTTTCGGCCAGGGGCTCCCCGAGTCTTAGCCGTGTGCCAACGGCTAAAAACACCTACGGTCAGAGCAGGTGCAAGTGTGGTTATAAGCGGTGTGATGGCAGCTGCCACACCCTGTGGAGAGCACAGTGCCGGTCACGCACATCTGTGCAGACGGGGTGATGCCGGCTTTGCCTGTTGCTTCCCTAGAACTTGGCACAATGTCTAAATGGTGCACGAAATGTCCTAGGATACCTCTCGTTTTTCTCTTTAAACATAGTTCTAATGACCAATTGAAAGCATTTTCAATGAAGAAATCTTGGGGACAAAAACTAAAAGTCTCGTGGCAGAAACAAATAGCCTGTAATACTGTTAAAAGCCTGCATTCTTTCTCCGTCTCCTCCGTCTCTCTCTTTTCTTTCTTTTTCTATTTATGCATATGGTTTTCCCAGTAGTCATGTGCAGATGTGAGAGTTGGACCATAAAGAAGGCTGAATGTTGAAGAACTGATGCTTTCAAACTGTGGTACTGGGGAAGACCCTTGAGAGTCCCTTGGACACCAAGGAGATCAAGCTAGTCAATCCTAAAGGAAATCAGTCCTGGGTGTTCACTGGAAGGACTGATGCTAAAGCTCCAATACCCTGGCTACCTGATGTGAAGAGCCAACTCTTTTGAAAAAGACCTTGATGTTGGGAAAGATTGAGGGCAGGAGGAGAAGAGAGTGACAGAGGATGAGATGGTTGATCACATCACTGATTCAATGGACATGAATTTGAGCAAACTCCAGGAGAGAGTGGAGGACAGAGGAGCCTTGGATGCTGCAGTCCATGGAGTTGCAAAGAGTCTGACATGAATGAGTGACTGAGCAACAACAAAAATGTTCACATAAAGCAAAATATGAAATAGCATTGTGATCTCTCTGCTACGGGGCACACTGTACTCCAGATTGTCCTGAATTCCATGATTATTATTTCATCACTAAATATGATCTGCTGAGTCTCTGGTTCTCCAACCCTGGCTTGGATCAGAATCACCTGAAAACCTTGTTAAAATACACATTACTGAACTCCAGACCTAAAGTTTCCAGTTCGATAGGTCTGGGAAAAGGCACCTAGAATCTGCACACTAACAAATTCCCAAGTGATGTGGTTGTTGTTGATCCAGAGACCACAGTTTGAAAATTCCGACTTTTCTATAGAAGACTATTAGCTGACATTGGAAGACGTGTTATATGCAGGTTCAGTCTTCCATGTCCAATTATTATTTACTTACTTGTTTTGAAATTTTGTCTCCTCAGTACATTTGGAGGATTATAGGATTATATACAATGTTTAGTAGGAATGGAAGACTGGTTCTTCTTCCAAAAAATTAAGGATGTACCATTTTTGCCCCAACTTTATGGGTATATCTGGTATTGCTGCTGCTGCTGCTGCTAAGTCGCTTCAGTCATGTCCCACTCTGTGCAACCCCATAGATGGCAGCCCACCAGGCTCCCCCATCCCTGGGAGTCTCCAGGCAAGAACACTGGAGTGGGTTGCCATTTCCTTCTCCAATGCATGAAAGTGAAAAGTGAAAGTGAAGTCGCTCAGTCGTGTCTGACTCGTAGCGACCCCATGGACTGCAGCCCACCAGGCTTCTCTGCCCATGGGGTTTTCCAGGCAAGAGTACTGGAGTGGGGTGCCATTGCCTTCTCCATATCTGGTATTGGTGACATATAAATAATTGAGATAATTTGGGTCAGAGTCCCAATGAACTTTGCCTCTTTAAACTGAAATTCTATACATAGTAGTGATTGTTTTTCAAAATTATTTAAAAAATGTATTTGTTTAAAAATTTATTGGAGTCTAATTGATGTATAATGTTGTACTAGTTTCAGATGTACAGCAAAATGATCCAGTTATATATATATATATATATTTCTTCTTCTTTGTATCCTATACACCTATGCACATACTTCTTCTTTTTCAGATTCTTTTCCCATATAGGTTATTCCAAAATATTGAGTAGAGTTCCCTATGCTATACCAGTAGGTCCTTTTCAAAATATTCTTTTAAATAAAAAATTTTCAATGACATGTGTCCCAGGTAGTTCTTCAAACAGTTCTTTTTGTTGTTGTTGTTGTTAATTGAGCATTTTCAAAAAATAGATTAACTGAAAGGACTGGCTGGCAGCCTTGGAATGTAGGAATCTAAGCTGTGCTGTTTATACCACCCAAATGGAAACAGGCTTTCTTGTCAGGTGTTGGCATAGTGTTTGGGGCACCGACTTATTTCACTTTACTGAAATTTCTCTCATGAAAAATGCATGGGACGGCTTTTCTTCTTCCAGAACCTGGTGCACGTATCTCTCTGGGTGCAGTGAGGATTTGTGTGTGAGCATATAGAAAGCCTTCTTACAGCCCAGGTCAAGTACAGAACAAGAATTATCCTGACTGCCCAAAGGAAAGACACGCAGCACAGATATGCTTGGCACCAGCATCAGCTTCAGCCTCAGCTCTTCCCGCAGCATTCCTGCGCCCTGGGCCCCACCTGGCGTGGCAGGAGCTCTCCTCTCGGCTGAAGCCCAGACCCAAGAAACTGGAGCTTTTTACGGGCCTGGTCCCTGGTGGCTCAGACGGTAAAGAATCTGCCTGCAATGCAGAAGACCTGGGTTCGATCCTGGGTTTGGAAGAGTCCCTGGAGAAGGTAACGGCCACCCACTCCAGTATTCTTGCCTGGAGAATCCCTTGAAAGAGGAGGCTGGCAGGCTACAGTCCATGGCAGACACAACTCAGCAATTTAACACCAACACCATCCATAAACTCATCTATGCATTGTGAATTTATCAATAGGCTATATCTTAGAACATCATGAATATTAAATCAAGTTGGGTGAGCTGCTTAAAAATGCTCACCTTTGCTGAGTGAAATAATTATGTGAAACGAAATCAAATTCATGAGATCCCCAGCATAGAGAATACTCTGATGGCAGGTGGAACTTCTGAAACTTGGCAGCTATAACGAGTTGGTTGAAGGCAGTGAAACTGTGCAGCGATGATTCGAGGGCCTCAGTCCTGAGGAAAGCTCGATGTGCCAGCCAGAATGCCAAGTGTATAGGCTGTGGCTTAGTTGCTGAATCCTGTCCCTCTGCTCTGTGACCCATCTTCCCCCAGGCTCCTCTGTTGGTGGGATTTCCCAGGCAAGAATCCCGGAGTGGGTTGCCGCTTCCCTCTCCAGCAATCAGACACTCATCTCCTGCTTGGCATATGATTTACCAAGATAATAATGACAGAATTATTGCTGCTTGACCTGTTTTAGAGCAAACTCTAAATCAAGCGCAATATCCGGGATAATATCAGTCGGGGAGATACTAGGTAAATAAAATTCGGGAGAGATGGCTGACTCTCGACTGTTACGAAACTAGGGAGACTTTATTTTTGAGTGTTCAGTGAAAATTTAGCTCACCTAATTTCCAGTCGTCAGTCTCCAACGCGGGAGACCCGGGTTCGAGCCCTGGGTTGGGAAGATCCCCTGGAGAAGGAAATGGCAACCCACTCCAGTACTATTGCCTGGAAAATCCCATGGACAGAGGAGCCTGGTAGGCTACAGTCTATGGGGTCGCAAAGACTCAGACACGACTGAGTGACTTCACTTTTTCACTTTCTAATTTCCAGTCAATTTGGCAAAATGAAGACCCATTAAACTGAGAGGAGGTCCTGGAGATTGTATGTATACAGCAGAATTCTCAATATTTAACCCCAAGTCTCTTGTCTCTTGTTAGTCAACCAAACAATAACCCAGGTTAGTTACTATTGTGAAGAAATGTGCAAGTGTAACTAAAGATAATAATCAGCTGATCTTAAAAAGGATTGATAATCTTAGATTACAGTAAGTCCCCCAGATGCCAATGAGTTCTATTCCAAGAGCAAGTTCTTAAGTCCAGTTTGCTCGTAAGTCCAGCAAAGTTAGCCCAGGTGCTCAGCGAACACCGCTGGCTCTAAGGTACTGCATTGTAATAGGGTGATAATAGTTTTCTCACAAATAATACATGAAAGACACAAAATAATAGAACAGTTTAAGCCTTGCAGTGCAGCACCTTAGAAAGCACGAGCAGAGCACAACAGCTGACATAGAGCGGCTGGCAACGTCACGTGAGCAGGCCGGAAGAGCCGCTGGCTGGAGCAGGGAGAGGCGGTGGAGGCGGCAGCGCTGAAGGGCTGTCAGCAGCAGGCGATGGAGGGCAGGCCGCGACGTCACCCACGCCTGACGGTGGGACGCATGTTCGAATCTTTGAGAGCTTGCAACTTGCAGGTCCGTTTGTAGGGGACTTATTGTCTCTGATTGTTCAGTTGCTAGGTCATGTCCGACTCTTTTCGACCCCATGGACTTTAGCACTCGGTACACCAGGCTTCCCTGCCCTTGTAATCAGATGAGCCCTTTCAGCCAAAGAAGATGGCAGAAGAGCCAAGCAGAGAAATATGGCAGAAGGGGGAGCAGAGTGACTGCAAGTAGGCAGGAATTGACCAAGGCTGGAGGGGAGTCGTCTCCAGGAGCAAAGCCCAGCCCTCACTGAAAGCCAGGAATGGGACGGAGACCTCGGACCATCACCTGCAAGGAACGTGAGTGAGCTCCAAACAAGAACCTTCCAACAGCAGCCTCTAAGAGCTGCGACAACTGACACCTTGATTTCGGACTTTCGAAACCTGAAACAGAGGAGCCAAGAAGAGTCAATCTGGACTTCTGAAGGATGGAAGATGAGACGATAAATGTTTTAGGAGGCAGAGTTTGTGGTGATCTGTTACAGCAGAAACAGAAAACTGAGTCTGAACAGTGAATTTTCCTTTTCTCTTTTTCTCATGGAAAAGGTAGCAACTCATCCCATCCATCATGTCCACCACTTCCAACCCAAACACTTCCATGTCCAACACTGTCTCCACTCCACCATCACCTAACATCAAAGGCTCTTCCATCATCTCTGATATGCCGTTAACACCTTCATCTCCCATAATTATATCACCATAACCTCTTCATTACCATCTACACCAGCACCGCTCCGCCCAGAATCCGTGCCTCTGATTCACTGCGGGGACCTCCACCATCCTCCCCCACATCCTCATCTCCCTGCACCTCCACCACCCATCCCAGCACCAAAACCACCATTATTTTCATTTCTAATCACGGCAACAACTGCATCTGCACCACCTCCATCACCACCATTTTTCAGCAAAGAAACTACCAGGAATGCTGTGGTCCTCAACTCACGTTTGCCCCTGCCTGGGCTCTGAAAATGACGCCAGGGCTTGCAAGTTGCTCTTTTATTATTTGATTGAAAGGAGCCTAATATCAGCAAGCTTCTCCTCTGACCCTTTATCTTATGATGTAAATATCAGGGAAGTTGAGGAGAAGGTATACCCCTGTAAGTCATATTGTGTCATTTCTGAAAATCATCATGAGTGTGAGGAGTTTGACTTGAAAAATTGGATCCTCCTACACACCCTGATTCAGCCGGACATTAACGAGAACACAGATAACGGACTCGTGGACTCAGCAGAGGAAGGGGAGGGCGGAGGAATGGAGACGGCAGCCCTGACACATATTCACTCTCACGTGCAAAATAGAGAGCTCGCAGGAAGGCACTGTGTGACGCGGAGCTCAGCTCGGTGCCGTGATGACCTAAGGTTAGTGGGATGGGGGGCTCGAGAAGGAGGGGATATATATCCTTAAAGCCGATTCACGTTGTTATATAACCAATCGATTCCAATTGGTTGTATACCAGAAACCAACCCAACATTGCAAAGCAAATATCCTCCAATTAAAAATAAATTTTAAAATGTAGATTATGCAAATATAATCAGGCCGACTGCGTCAGCAGAGTCTTTTTATCCCACAGCCTTGAGTAGACTTGTACTGACCGGCTTCTTGCCCAACTGTCCTGGTAACCAAATGTGAGCATTTCTGATATTGTTGGCAAGGCTAAGTGGTTCAGTAGGTGGTCATGGAAATAAATGATGTTCACTGGACGAGGCTGGGATTAAGTCCATGATCTTATTCTCATAAACACAATGCGCTAACCAACTGTTGCTCATTCAAAGCCTCTTCCAGATTTCCTTTGCCCACCACGACAGACTTGGCTGGAGACCTGTTTTCACGCTTGGTTAAGTTGGTGAAAGTTGGCCAAGTCAATGTCTCACCACTGACCTTAGCATTATGGGTTTTCTCTGCCCAAGGCGGTCATCCCCAGTAAAAATATTCAGAGACTCTTTTGTCATTTTCACGCTGTTGGTCTACCCCTTATGAGGTAGTGTCTCCGAGGTCAGAATTAAACACAGATTAAACTGAAAAGTACATCAGGTGGAATCCACATTGTGAAATCATCTCTTGGTTAATAAATGTCCCCTGGAAGATTAATTCTGCTTTCTTTAGAAGCAAGACAGAAATAGATACTTTGTCTCTGCCACTGGTCTTTATACTATTTTAAAAAGTATAAACTCCTGTTCTGACTCTTTCAGTTATTAAATACTTAATATAAACATATCAAAAGTTACATATGTAAATATAACATATATTTTTCCCTTCCACTCCAGGCATAGCTTATAGACTTCCAACCACATGGACTACCAGTCTTTGGTTTTTTAAAAAAATACATTACTGTGAAGGCAAATATTTGGGATGTTAAATGTGAGTTGCAATTAGTTTCACTTCGAATGGTTCTACACCCGGGAAGAAGCTTATACTTGCCAGAAAATAACCTTCAAAAAAATGTCCATGTCTCTAAGGGAAATGGGACCATCTGTCCATAAATACACCTATTATCCCTGTTTAAAAATAAATACCCTAAATACTGCTTTGCCGCAACTCAAATCCTATCATTAGCAAGCAATCCTTGTAAAGAGGCATTTCATTAAATTAATACATGTGAGAAGGCATTAGGCATGTACTATACTTTAGGGAGGAAAAAATACATAAATAAATGAGTGGGGAGGGATATTTTGCATCGCATGTTGCATATTCCAACGTTTTTCCCAACATGAAAATAACTTTTACCACTTGGCTGATGAAAAACTGGACCTAAGTATACACGGCCAGACCCTAAACACTTGTGCTCAGCACATGGGTGGCAAAACCAGAAGCAAAACAAATAGTGGCTGCTTGAGTTTTAAAGAAAGGTGGCGCGTGGACTAAATCCGGAAAATGATCGAAAACAAGGCGAACTTATAAATAATAATTAGGCCTAATTGTGTAAGGAAATAGATAATTGGCTATAAATAGGCTTGCCATTTTGAAAAACATTAAATAAAAATATGATCAAGTATCAGTGAGCCCTTTACCTTAATTTCCATTTGAAAGTATTTGTCAGTCACATTGACTTTATATTGTATCTTTCCCCTTATTTTTTGCCTGTCAGTGGATAGTCACTTTCAACACAAAATTTCAGGTTTTGTCATGGTAAATGTTCTTTTTTTTTTTTTTTTTCTAAAAGATCTTTGATTATTTATTTCCCTAAAATTGCTTTTTCTTTCCTTCCTGAGGCTGTAATTAGCTAGACTGAAGACCTCATGTACCAACTAACTTTCATATCTTTCCTCTGTGATTGCTGATCATTTAAAAAGTTTCTACTCTCTGACCCATGCCTCTAAGCGATCTTTTCATCCTCTTTATTTTCAAGAAGTGTGATTCATGTTTATTTGCAAAAACTATTTTTCTCTTTCTTATCCATCCTGTTCTTGCATATGAATTCTGTACATTATATCCTCTTGTAAATTTAACTTTATAAATTGTGTATGTTTAAAGTTGTAATCTAATCCCTGAATTGTATCCATTTCCACTGAGTTATTCTTCACCTCTCTTTTTTAAATCTCTGTGTTTTAGGTGTGTAGGCTTCCTTCCAGGGTCTGGTGAAAAGTACTGTTCATTCATGCTAAAGGGTAAAGCACTGAAAAGCTGCGGGGCAGTTCAGTGCTTGTGACGGGGGCTTTGTCAGCTGGTGGGTTCGTTTCAGATGACTGGAGGGGGGCAGATGACTGCTGCACTCTTGTGCTCTTTCTCTCGGTCTGTCCGACTCTCGCGACCCCGTGGACTGTAGCCCGCCAGGCTCCTCTGTCCATGGGATTCTCAGGCTAGAATACTGGAGTGGGTTGCCATGCCCTCCTCCAGGGGATCTTTCTGACCCAGGGATCCAACCTAGTCCCCGGTATTGCAGGTGAATTCTTTACAGCTGACCCACCAGGGAAGCCCCTCTGCTGTTTTTGTTGGGGACCTGTGAACAGCAGATTTGATCCCTTTCTCTCTCCCCTCTCCTCCTCCCCGCCTGGATGAGCAGGTACTTGGTCTTCTATCACATGTGCTGGAGTTAAGAGTCAGAAAGGGGCAGCAGTCTGATTGTCTGATGCATGAACTTTCCCTCGACCTTCCTGTTTCAGGGTCATCACCCTGAACCAACCTTCCACTGTGGCTGTCCCCACGATCTGCAGGTCTCTGATGAAGCTTCTCTCTCTCATCCAGGTAGCTGGCTGTTTCTTATACATGTGCATAGGTGCTAAGTCAATTCAGTCGTGTCTGACTCTTTGCACCTCTACGGACGGTAGCCCGCCAGGGTCGCCTGTCCATGGGTTTCTCCAGGGAAGGATACTGGAGTGGGTTGCCATGCCCTCCTTCAGGGGATCTTCCAGACCCATGGATGGAACTGGTGCCTCATGTCTTCGGCATGGGCTGGTGGGTTCTTTGCCACTGAGCCACCTGGGAAGCCCCTTTGTTATACATACCTGTATGTAATTCCCCTATTTTTACGCTCTTGCTCTATCTTCTTTGCTATTGCGTGACTCCAGTTTCGGAGTCTTTCTGCAGTGCTCTGACGTGAATTAAATTGACCCACATTCATAACTTCTGCAAACATCTCTAGTTAGCGCCTGCGTTTCTGTTACTTTCCCGACTACTGTCTGTGGAAAGCCCTCCTCATTTCTTGTTCATTGTAGATGTATGTATTAGTTATCCATTTCTGTGTAACAAAGGACCTTACACTCAGCTGATGAAACGTCCTATCNTTAAATTGACCCGCATTCATAACTTCTGCAAACATCTCTAGTTAGCGCCTGCGTTTCTGTTACTTTCCCGACTACTGTCTGTGGAAAGCCCTCCTCATTTCTTGTTCATTGTAGATGTATGTATTAGTTATCCATTTCTGTGTAACAAAGGACCTTACACTCAGCTGATGAAACGTCCTATCTCACAGGTTCTGAGGCTCAGGAATCCGGGAGAGGCTTGGTTGGGTGATGCTAGCTTAGAATCTCCCGTGAGACTGCTGTCAAGCTTTCATCTGGGGCTGCTGTAATCTAAAGACTCAAACAGGTTGAAAATGCATTTCAAGAGCACTCATGTAGCTGGAGGCTACACTCACTGTTGGTCAGAAGATTATAGAAGTCTCTCTGTTGGATTGTTCATCAGAATGAAAGATGAGGGAGAAAGTGCTAGGAGGTGGGGAGAAGGATGGAGAGAGAGAGAAGAAAGCCACGTTCTTTTATAACCTAACGTGACAGGTGACCTACCTGGACAGCATATTGAAAAGCAGAGACATGACTTTGCCAACAAAGGCTCGTCTAGTCAAAGCTCTGGTTTTTCCAGTAGTCACGCATGGATGTGAGAGTTGGACCATAAAAAAAGTTGAGTTCCGAATAATTGATGCTTTTGAACTATGGTTTGGAGAAGAGTCTTGAGAGTCCTTGGACTGTGAGGAGATCCAACCAGTCCATCCTAAAGGAGATCAGTCTTGGGTGTTCATTGGAAGGACTGATGCTGAAGCTGAAACTCTAGTACTTTGGCCACCTGATGTGAAGAATTGACTCATTGGAAAAGACCCTGATGCTGGAAAAGATTGAAGGCAGGAGGAGAAGGGGATGGCAGAGGATGAGATGGTTGGATGGCATCACCGACTCAATGGACATGAGTTTGAGCAAGCTCTGGTAGTTGGTGATGGACAGGGAAGCCTAGTGTGCTGCAGTCCAAGGATCACAAAGAGTTGGACATGACTGAGCAACTGGACTGAACTGATCACAGGACATACACTTCACTTTTGCCATAAAGAAGGCTGAACAATGAAGAATGGATGCTTTCAAATTGTGGTGCTGAAGAAGACTCTTCAGAGTCCTTGGACTGCAAGGAGATCCAATCAGTCAATCCTAAAGGAAATCAGTCCTGAATATTCATTGGAAGGACTGATGCTGAAGCTGAAACTCCAATACTTTGGCCACCTGGTGCAAAGAACTGACTCATTGGAAAAGGTCCTGATGCTAGGAAAGATTGAAGGCAGGAGAAGAAGGGGACAACAGAGGATGAGATGGTTGGATGGCATCACTGAGTCAATGGACATGAGTTTGAGCAAGCTCTGGTAGTTGGTGATGGACAGGGAAGCCTGGCGTGCTGCAGTCCAAGGATCACAAAGAGTCGGACACGACTGAGCAACTGAACTAAACTGGTCACAGGTCTTAGACTTCACTTTTGCCATAAAGAAGGCTGAACACCAAAGAACTGATGCTTTCAAACTGTGGTGCTGAAGAAGACTCTTGAGAGTTTCTTGGACCACAAGGAGTTCAAACCAGTCAATCCTAAAGGAAATCAACTCTGAACATGCATTGGAAAGACAAATGTTGAAGCTCCAGTACTCTGGCAACCTGATGCAAAAAGCTCACTCATCGGAAAAGACCCAGATTCTGGGAAGGATTGAAGGCAAAAGAAGAAGGGGGCAGCAGAGAATAAGATGGTTAGATAGCATCACTAACTCAATGGATATGAACCTGAGCAAACTCCAGGAGACAGTGGAGGACAGAGGAGCCGGGTGTGCTGCAGTCCACGGGGGTCACAAAGAGTCAGACAGGACTAAGCAATGGAACAAGAACAACAAATTGGTCACAGAGACCATCCTTGGAGCAACGTGGGGAGACCGTCCATGTTGTGAATACAGGAAGCAGGCTTCATTGTAGGAAACTATGTTGTTGCCTGAACTCCACAGCTGATGCCTTTTTTATTCCTTTACTCTTATTTGTTCAGTTTTGTGGGTAAGAAATTATAAATATGTGGGTTCAACTCATCACATGTAACCAAAAATAAACTAGTTTTTCAAAGCGGGAGATATTATGATTATGATTGAGGGAGATATGGAGGATGAGGCATTAGTGGGTAAAATTGCCACACTGCCTTGTTTTATATTTGGGTCCATCTCTGCAGAGCGTTGGACAAGACTTAGCGACTAACCCTCCATCACCGCCACCACCGCCACAATGGAAAAAAATAGTTTTAAAAACCTTGAAATACCAAGCAGTCAAAAATATAACCGAATTTATTCCATGCCAATTGAATTACTCATAGAAATCTGACAGCTAGCGCTACAGCCTACCTGCTACCCTGAAACCCTGACTAACACAGATGAAATTCTACCTGCAATTTCTATTAAAGGAATGCCGGGCATTCAAACCGAATTTTCTGGGACTCACTGTTTGCTGCATTTTTTACTTTTCATGTTGTTAAGAAGAAAGCTTTGGCCAGAGGCAATGGTCTGGCATGAGAACCTGATCTACAGATGCTTTTCTCAGTGGTATGAAGAGAATATGTTCTTAATAATGCAAACATTGCAAATTGATTGAGTAAGTCAGCCTTTTTCAAGATTGGGACTAAGAATAATCGGAGATAAATATTTGATGAAACCCATTTGTAACCATTTTGCTTTTAGCGGTGGATGGGTGACTAATGTAATAAATGCAAAGTCTCTGTTTGGTTTTTATACAGTCTTACCACAGTGACAACTGTTCTGCTATCAAACCATCCACCCTTCCTCTTTCAGTTTCCATGCATCACATTTCCATTGATTTTCAAGAAGAATCACATTCAGTGTGGGTTTCTGGATGGCAAAATATCTACAATGGTGTTTTACAGTGAATGGCTTTTACTATTTTATGCTGCAGTTGGAGAGAGACATTTATAGAGAAAGTAACAGATCAACCCAGTTATTAGTGAAACTGATTTATGTGGTTGTCATGGGAGACTTTGTATTTATTTATAATGTTGACATCTATCACTGCATGATTATCCCTGCAGGAAAGGTAAAAAGGCAGATGGATTTGGTCCACTTCCACTCAACTTTATTATTATACTTTGTTGCTGTTGTTTAGTCGCTCAGCAGTGCCTGACTCTTTGCGATCCCATGGACTGTAGCCCACCAGGCTCCTCTGTCCATGCGACTCTCCCAAGCAGGAACACTGCCGTGGGCTGCCATGCCCTCTTCCGGGGGATCTTCTCAACCCAGGGATCGAACCCACATATGCTGCATTGGCAGGCAAATTCTAAGCCACTGAGCCACCAGGGAAGCCCCATTACTATCATTATACCACTGCTCTTAATAAAATAGCATTATTTATAGCATTCCACAGCTATCTACTATTTTATAGATAGAGAGCACGCTTTTATACACAGGGATGTTATATCAATATCAACATTGACCTACATGAAACAGATGGCCTTCCCAAGGCGGTCATGGTAAAGAACCTGCCTGCCAGTGCAAGAAATGCAGATTTGATCCCTGGGTTAGGAAGATCCCTGGGAGAAAGAGATGGCCACCCTCTCCAGTATTCCTACCTGAAGAATCCCATGGACAGAGGAACGCGGGGAACTATGGTCCATGGGTTCCCGAGGAGTTGGACACAACTGAACGTCTGAGTACCTGTGAAATAGATACAGACAGCTCACTTGCTTATCTAGGTGTAAAGAAGTTATCTATACTTATAATGAATGCATTTCTTCCAGGTAATTCCTAATAATCTGCCGTTGCTCAAGGCTTGCTAATATGATGACTTAAATAGTTTCAAGAAAAAGGAAAATAAAGCCTAGAATAAAGAGATTGCTTTTCAGCTTTAAACTTCAAAATACAGTTTTAGCAGTGTCAGTCAGCTGAAAATGCTGATGATTTGCAAGAAAGTGAATCTTGAAAGAGCAAAGCATCTTTTCATTACTCTACACACATCAAGGGCAAAAGATAGTGTTGTCCTTGTGGTTATGTTACTGACTTTTGTGACCTTTAAATAGACTTATTAGATACTGCCGGAGAAGGCAATGGCACCTCACTCCAGTACTCTTGCCTGGGAAATCCCAGAGACGGGGGAGCCTGGTGGGCTGCAGTTCATGGGGTCGCGAAGAGTCGGACACGACTGAGCGACTTCTCTTTCACTTTTCACTTTCATGCATTGGAGAAGGAAATGGCAACCCACTCCAGTGTTCTTGCCTGGAGAATCGCAGGGACGGGGAGCCTGGTAGGCTGCCATCTATGGGGTCGCACAGAGTCGGACACGACTGAAGCGACTTAGCAGCAGCAGCATTAGAAACTGAGGTCAAATCTTTGGCAGAAGACTCCAAAATATACTGAGAGACAGGACCTGGACCCTCGGCCATCCCTAATTAATGCCATAAAAGTAGCTCCACCAGCACCCTGAAGAGCTTCCATTTTAACTAAATTCCTGTAAGAATTAACCTATCATATTTCTTCTCTTTATTTTTCTATTTTCTATTCAATCTTCACTGATACATTGTTAAAAGCAAATTAGTTTTGTGGATAATCTGCAGCAGCATATTGTCAGAGGGGCATACCTGTTTCAGACGCATCCTCACTTTAAGAGAAGATCCATGCAAAGGATTTGGAGAGGAAGGATTATCGTCAGGTTACAGGGCAGTTTCATTTTTAAACTTTTTGAGGACTCTCCTTACTGTTTTCCACAGTGGCTGTGCAACTCTATATTCACGTCCATTGTTCATGAAGGTCCCTTTTCTTCATGCTCTTGTTAACACTACCATCTGACCCCAGGATTCCCACTTCTGGGTGCGACTCTGAAAGAAATGATCTCAGTGCCTCAAAGAGACACCAGCATCCCATCTTCATTGCCACGTTATTCACACCAGCCAAGATACAGAAACAATCTGTGTTCATCAGTGAATAATGCATAAAGAAAGTGGGCTATATATAAAGTGGGCTGTCTTATTCATATATATGCATAAGAAAGTGAGATATTATTCAGTCATTAAAAACAAGGAAATCATGCCACTTCCAAAATTATGATTACCTTGGAGGACAGACAAAGACAGACAAAGACTACATGATCTCATTTACATGTAGAATCTAAAAACATCAAAGTTTTTAGATGTTTGGACAATGATTGCCAGGGGCTTGGAGGTGGAGTGAAGGAAATAGGGAAAACGTTGGTCGAAGGTTCAAACTTTCAGTTAGAAAATGCGTGAGTTCTGGGACTTTCCTGGTGGTCCAGCCCTTAAGACTTCACCTTTCAATGCGGGCTCAATCCCTAGTCCAGGAGCTAAGTTCCTACATGCTTCATGGGCAAAACACCAAAACAAAAAACAGAAGCAAGATTGCAACAAATTCAATAAAGAGTCTTCAAATGGTCCACACTTAAAAAAAACCTTTAAAAAATGTACAAGTTCTAGAGATCCAATATGCACCATGGTGACTATAGCTATTAATACTGTGTTATATACTTGAAATTTGCTAAGAGGATAAATCTTATATGTATTTACCATACACAAATGGGTAAATACTTGATGAATGGGTTAATTACCTCAGTTGTGGTGATCATTTCACAACATATACACACATCAGTCCGTCATGCTGGACACCTTTGCTGTTATTTAGGCGCTGAGTCGTGTCCAACTCTTTTGTGACCCACGGACTGTAGCCCACCAGGCCCCTCTGTCCATGGGATTCCCTAGGCAAGAATCCTAGAGTGCATTGCCGTTTCCTTCTCCAGGGCATCTTCCTGACCCAGGGATCTAACCCATGTCTCCTGCATTGGCAGGTGGATTCTTTACCATCTGAGCTGCCTGGGAAGCCTGCTCTACACCTTAGATATATACAATTTTCTTTTGTCCATTATACCTCAATAAAGCTAGATATACAAGGGAGCATCTGTTTACAGATGGCGTGGGAAGAGGGACAGGGACCATTGAGGGGTGCTGAAACACTTATGGATAAGCGATACTAGTCAGGGGTTCCCACCTCCGGGCTTGAAAGGGCAAAGCAAGAGCAGGGCATTGCCTGAAACCTGGCGGGCACAGCAGCCCAAGCCGAGGGGCGAGCCCTAAGGAGCTGTGGCCATAGGTAGGGGACATAGATGCGTATCACCAATACTGCAGCCCAGCCGAGAGCAATCAAGAAATAAACACGCCCGGCTCTCTCTCTACACTCTTCCTCTCCTGTCACTGCTGCCTACCGACCAAACCCAACCCGAAGCTAAAGACCCAAGGAACTCAGGTAAAGCCTCGCTGTGAGGTCGGGTCCAGGTGGAGAGAGACGAGGGCAGAGCGTGGAGTCTAGTCACAGAGAGAATCCCCAGCAGAGCAACTGGGTTCTGGGTGTGGAAAATTCCTTCCTATTTTAAGAGTAAGAGCAGCTGAGAATTGCTCACTCACCAAGCCAGAAATAGACGAGTCATTGAATAATTTCTAGGGCGTGACAGCACCCACCCGGACTGGGATGCGTTACTTGGCATTTTGTTTTGTGGCCTCTTAATGGATGGGTGTACCTCAGAAGGCTCGCATAAATTGCCTTTGGTCAATGAAATGTCTAACCAGAGACTGGCAAAACTCAGCATAATAGTTTCTGGAAAATGGACAGATTTTTAAATTATGCTCATTCAAAGTTTCAAATGTTGTTGCTTAATTTGTCAGTGTGTCTTCAAAGACACAAAAACATTGACAGATTCTCTATATCATCTTTTCCCCTCCAATTATTTAATCAGTATTTTCAAATAAAGGGAAGCATCATATCTGAATACAAGCATTTATCAGAATGTGTATTTTTGTTTATTCACCTTTGTGCTTCAATAGTCTTATATGAAGTGAAGTCGCTCAGTCGTGTCCAACTCTTTGCGACCCCATGGACTGTAGCCTAGCAGGCTCCTCAATCCATGGGATTCTCCAGGCAAGAATACTGGAGTGGGTTGCCATTTCCTTCTCCAGGGAGTCTTATATGAGGTAATGTTAATATCATCAGAAAATAAAAGGATGCAACCTCATGTTAGTACAACTTATATTTAAAGAATAAAATTACATGTATTTGTATATCTCGCTGATGATTAGGGTAGCTTTATGCCTAAATAGGTGAATGAAATGTTAATAATTCAAAAAGACAAACTAAAAGTTATTTAATTTCCTGCTTGTTTCCTGAATGATAGTAATGTACCCACTACCTTTTAGAACAGTCATTTTGTTTGGGAAAAAAAAAAAAAAACTCGGGGTCCCCAAGTTACATAAAATAGTGGTTAGATAGCAGAAAGCAATTATAGGTTAAGTACGTCAATCCATTATTTCACAGATACGTTACAGGTTCTGCTTTAACTTCTTTTAGGGACATGTCCTTGTTGTTGCTTAGTCATTCGGTCATGTCTGACTCATTCTGCAACCCCACAGACAGGAGCATGCCAAGCTTCTCTGACCATGGGATTCTCCAGGCAAGAATACTGAAGTGAGTTGCCATTTCCTTCTCCAGGGAGTCTTCCAGACCCAGGGACTGAACCAAGGTCTCCTGCATTGCAGGTGGATTCTTTACCACTGAGCTACCTGGGAAGTCCAGAAACATGTCTAACATCTCACTAATAGACCAGGCTATGTTATAGCAAATGTTTGTCTTGCCGATACTTAAAGACATATGATTTGAGCTGTACAAAGTTTTGATATATGTAGCAACAAAATTTGACAAATAATTACAGGCCAGTGTAATTTTATCACTCCCCAGGAATTTCCCTGAGCTGATGTGTAGTTAAGTTATCAGAATGTTGAGCTGTCTCGTAGCATTCAGCAGTAAGAGGCTGTGAAGTTCTGGATCATCCTTGCCATTCTTGTTGCAAAGTTCCCCAGCCAACTTTAAGTTCTAGAATGCTTTGTGTCCACAGCTAAACATAAAGCCTCTCCAATCCTCACATTAGTCAACTTTTCTGTGCCACAATTTAAACTGATGCCTACCCTACACAAATCAGGCGTATGTGTCTACTAGTGATTCCTCCCCTTGATTTCAATCATTTTAACATCTTTTCTGTGAAAGAGCTAACTCAACACTGATTCTGTACTAAAATATAATATTTATGACAGTTTTGAAAAAAAAAGTTCAATGCCACAGAGATTTGTTTAAAATCCTATAAAAATAATTGCCTCTTATTAAAAACATTGAAGGAGTTTGACTGTCTGGGCAGAGAAGAATTAAGGGAGCTGAAATCCTGTAACAGGGTGAGGAGTCAATAAAATGTTATCTCAAACTAACAGAGTCTGGCAACTTCTGTTTTCTCTTTTGCAAATTCTGTCTGTGGCGTTACTGCAATTAGGCCAAATAGATGTCCTCTGCAATAATGTCATGATGGTGCCGTGACAGATGGCATGCCACTGGGACCAGCGTCTGGGAAGGAGCATGAAATTTCAGCTCTGTCTCCCTGTGTCTACTAAGGCTAAGGGCTCAGTAGTCTTTATCTCCTTTCTTCTTTCTTTCTTTTTTTCAAACATATGCCACAATCATCCAGGTCAGGGGTTGGCAGAACTTTTCTGTAAAGCGTCAGACTGTAAATATTTTTGGCTTTGCAGCCAGATGGTCCCTTTAGGACCAGAGCAAAGCAGATGCTTTGCCCTGCTGTTGCAGGGTGAAAGCCACCATAGACAATCCATAAATAAACAAGCCTAGAGCAGTTTTTCAATAAAACTTTATTTAAAAAAACAGGAAAAGGATCAAAATTACCTGGAGACTGTAGTTTGCCAGTTGTTGGAACTTCATCACTCTTCTCCAAAGTGTTGAGAATACAGAGAACTAGCTTTTTCATGGAGTTAGAAATTGCTCTTAACTGTCTTTGAAAACTAAAGTAAGTAGAAAATGACTATGTGCTTGTGCTAAGTCATTTCAGTCATATCCGACTCTTTGCAGCCCCATGGACTGTAGCCTGCCAGGCTCCTCTGTCCATGGGATTCCCCAGGCAAGAATACTGGAGTGGGTTGCTATGCCCTCCCTTGTAATAGGGTGAGGAGTCAATAAAATGTTATCTCAAACTAGCAGAGTCTGGCAACTTCTCTTCTCTTTTTGCAAATTCTGTCTTCCCAAAGATCCTTCTCAGAGGACCTTCCCAACCCAGGGGTTGAACCCACCTCTCCTATGTCTCTCGCATTTGCAGGTGGGTTCTTTACCACTGGCACGGCCCGGGAAGCCCCAGATTATGACTGTACAGATGCATTGAGCTCTTAGGAAGAGGTCTACAAAGCGCTTCATTAGCATCTGCCCAGAGGAAGAGACTCTAGCAAAGCTTTCCAGCTGTATCCATGTGGGCTCCTGCTAAGCTTCACCAACATCCTTACACATTTTAAACATCTCCTGATAGTTTCTGGGTGTCTTACATCTTAATAATTTCCCCTTATATAATTTTTTATCCTGTCCCAAATACCCATCCTGCTTGCATCATAGCAAAATAAGACGTTTTAATTTAGGAAATATTTATGGTTTTATACTTGGCTGTCACGACGTGTTTCCAGCAGTGCAGGCTCGTGGTGTCTTAATATGAGAAATAATTAGCTCTTAAGCTAGTTTCACTCTTTTCTGACAAGTCTATTTTTCATGTATTTGAAAAGAGACTGGAAATGAAAAATCCCAGTTCAGCTAACAACAAATTTTATCATCTTGTGCTATCTGCTGAGTGTGTCTGAAATGTGATGCTTTCATTTGTGAGATGGGAATAATAAATTATTTTTCTGAAATGTAAGTGAATTTTCATGTAAAGGGCTTAGAAAAGTTATTTGCATGCAGTAGGTTAAATAAATTGGGCTTCCCTGGTGACTCAGATGGTAAAGAATCCACCTGCCAATGCTGGAAACAGGGGTTCAATCCCTGGGTCAGGCAGGTCCCCTGGAGAAGGAAATGGCATCCCATTCCAGGATTCTTGCCTGGAGAATCCCATGGACAGAGGAGCCTGAGTTGGACATGACTTAGTGACTAAACCACCGCCACTGCCAACATATTTAATTAGCTAAAGAAAGACAGACATATCATCTGATAACATCGCCACATGACATCATTTCATTCTGTATTTAGAAAAACATAAAGGCAGAAATATATGGCATCAAGACCCTGGAGAATGAAATTCAATAGAAGTCATGTCACGAAGAATCATGAGCAAAATTAGGGACACAAATTAGTGGTAAGACTTTTGGTTAGGAGCAGGTACTGGCTCCTGATAGAACATTCTATGGGGAAAGGTGTTATGAGTCTTTCTTTGACTAACATGTCTATTAACTCAGAAACACCTAAAATGAAGACCTTCCACATCACAAATGTTCTCACAGTAAACCGTTATTCACCTACAGGAGCACCTTCATCAGCTCGTTCGAGAACTCCGCCCCATTACCATCCACAGAAATACACAGAGGCAGGTGACTCAGGGCCTTTCTCAGCATCATGTGTGAATTACCCTCTGTACTGCGGCGGGCAAGTCACAGCCCGTTTGGATGAAAGTTTGGGCAGTGACCGTCTGTACCACAGCATGTCCCATTCACAATTTTGACAAGGAATTTCCTCTGGGGTTACTGGATTGTTTTGTCCTAATGCATTGCAGTTTACCCTCTCTCTCTCTCTCTCTCTCTTTTTTTTTTTTTTTTTGGCATTTACGTTTTGTAGGTAATTTTGAGCTGGAGCGTCTTGAAACCATTTGATGGTGGAAGAAAATTGCTTGGAGCACTACGAAAATATCATTGAGCCCATGTGGTTTTTTTAAACTCTTTTGCACTATACTGTTTCCCAATCATTTCCAGCTGTGTCTAGCCACTAAGCGTACCTTCACAGCCTGGCTTTTGAGAATAAAAGAGTTGTGAAGTGCCATTATTCGTTTATTTGTTCGAGCGAATGGCCAATGTCAAATAGGGGTGGATTCAGTCCTCCGTAGAGGTATCAGCACTCCATCTCAGGCAACTGCATGCCTCCTTGTTTTCCTGACTTAGTATTTCTGACAAGAGTAGGAAGTGAAGCTAGGAATAAGTCTTCATTCTTATCCCATTCATGGGGTCTTTGCAAATATAGATGAAGATTATAAAAAAATGGATGCTTTGTAAAAATGAAAATCCATAGTTAAATAAAGTATATTAACTCCCTGTGGGTGTCCTCGCTTTTCCAAGCCATTAATAGCATCAAGTTGCCAAGGAGCTATGTAATGAATGGATTGCCTACCTGACTGACAACGTACATCTGTTCATCTGTCATTTGTGTTGTTTGCTGTTCCATCTACCTTCTTTTAAAGTATTCTAAAATTAGAGCATCTAACCTACTTCATAGTGCATTGCACCCTTTTCCCCTCCATACCGGAACTGGCCAAACATAACCTTCATTCAATCAAATTCTGATACAGAGAAGCTTGTTCAGGACACAGAGGAAATGTACAAGTATCAAGAACACAGAATGGCTACCTGTGCCCAGCATTGGTGTTGAAAGTATTTAAGAACTGGTAGAGCGTGGGCAACAGCCAATCAGAAACAGACACTCTGTCCAATCAGAATGGGTACCAGCCGCAACCACCAGCCCAACAGGTGCTTCCCAGCTGCCAGGAACCTTGCTGGTTCCCACAGGAGGCCTGCAGCTGCTCTCAGTTCAGTGAGATTAGCAAAGACAGAGACTTTGTAATCATGTCCCTTCTCTGGGACTTGTTTTTGTCAACATCCCCTTGTATTTCACTTAGTTGTATTTTACCTAAAGATATGAAGGCATTCCCATAAAACCAAGACCTTTTAATGTCTTAATTCTAAGAAGAATCAGAGTCATGGATGGCTGCTGCGTAATATTCCGAGGGGAAAAGATGCTCCCTATGCTCAACACGCAACAGGTTCGGGTATTTAGAGGAAGAGTTAGGAGGTGGATCTTTAAAATGATCAGCTTCACTTGGAATTCGGTCTTCAAAGTAACTTCATCACTTTGTCTCAAATTGGTTTCAAAAGCAATGCCTGTGTGCTCTGTCGCTTCAGGCGTGTCCGACTCTTTGCGACCCCATGGACCGTAGCCCACCAGGCTCCTTTGTCCATGGAATTCTCCAGGCAAGAATACTGGAGTGAGTTGCCATTTCTTTCTCCAGGGGATCTTCCTGACCTAGGGAGCAAATGTGCTTCTCTTGCCTGGCAGGTGAATTCTTTATCACTTGAGCCACCTGGGAAGCCCCTTCAAAAGCAATACAAACCTATAAAATGTAAAGGTTAAAACTGCATTCTGAAGAGAACCATAGATCACATTAAAATTATCAACACTTCTGCCCAGCTCCAGTAGTGAAAATAATAGAGGTCAATCCACATTAAAAAAAAAAAAAAAAAACCCCCGTTAAGTACGTGAGTACATGCACGCCGGTATTTATTTTTATCACATATGAGTGACGCCTACACATAATTCTGTATGTTATTTCTCCAAATTTAGTTTCAGCTTTAACAGAAAATTCTATATGATGCAGAAAATAGCATCCATCCCTGATGATAAATTTAGTAACCAGAAGTTGGCAGAATATTAATAGATGCTAGAAGTCCTTGCTCTCTGGCAACCACTAAAAACATGTTCTCCGTTATAAACATTTGAACAAGGTTTAAATTTGGTAGATTATTTATAAAATGAGAGCTTTCCAGACATTCCTCCCTGACAGCCTTGGAGAATGGTCATCTCTTCCATCTTCTGGATCCTTCAAGATGTATGACGTGCTATAAGCATGCCTCTTGGATGCCAGAAATGCTAGGCAAGCACAAGCGCATCTTCCTTCTGGTCAAGCGCGCCACAAATCACAGGCAAACGACCTCTCCATTCACCTTCTGCCTGTGCGTCTCACAAATTTTATTCAGCATCTGCCCCGAGTCAGAGAATCTTGATGCTACTTCGATAAAGACAAACTCGACCTGTCTTCCAGAAACGTGTACTCTAGTGTATGTGCATGCTTACTTGTGTCCGACTTTTTGGGAACCCCTGGCCTGTAGCTGGCCAGGCTCCTCTGTTTATGGGATTTTTCCAGGCCAGAGCACTGGAGTGGGTTGCCGTTTCTTTGTGAATTTCGTGGATGGTGTCTTTGATTCACATGCCTTCAATTATCCCTTCCTAACTTCTCAAGTCTGTCTCTTTGCCGCTCTCATCTTAGTCTTGATTTAAAGATGCAAATTACATCTATACAATTTTTTTATTTTATATTTAATTCACATGAAAATATACTTCAGGGAAAGCTTTCATGTTTACCGTTCCAACATCTTCATAAGGATTTGATGATATGGGGACATATTTCTAATCCTGGAATTCTAGCTGCTAAGAGCTTGGCTGTTAAGGCAGGAAGTGTGACAATGAATTGTTATGATAGTTTATGCATGATATGTGTCTGTGTTCTCAGCCATATCTGACTCTTTGCGACCTCAAGGACTGTAGCCCACCAGGCTCCTCTGTCCATGGGATTCTCCCAGCAAGAATCCTGGAGTGGGTTGCCATTTCCTTCTCCAGAGGATCTTCTTGACCCAGGGATTGAACCCACGTCCTTTGCATCTCCTGCACTGGCAGGCAGATTCTTTACCACAGTGCCACCTGGAAGCTCTTACACACAATAAGTGTATACATTTATACTCACACACATAAACTACTCTGTTATACAATATGTATACATAGTATACATCAGACCCATATATATGACTGACTATAATACAAAGTTACTGTTTTAGTATTACAACTCAGAACTTACATCATGCAAAAGGATTTGAAAGCAATCAGGTTTTCCACATAGAATAAGTCCATTTATTCCATTTCATTTCAGAACTCCCAACTGTTTAAAATAAAATTAAACACAGCAAAAATTGCTGTCAGATCCTCCAGAGAGGCCTCTGAGTCTTTTCTTTTGGGTTACGCTGCATAGTTTCAACAAGCACTTTTCAAAAAATGGGCAGTATGGAAACTTTTAACTCGGTGGAAGACAGACACAGAATATCTCAGGCACTCTAATTGTTTTTCTGGGAAATTTAGTAATTACAGAGAAGTTCTGTTTATTTTAGTGGCTTCTTATCACCACATGCAAGTCACTTAATGATCACAGTTTCTCCAGGGACCTCTATGACATCATCAAGTAGCCCCATGCTTCCTGATACTTTAAAATTCTGTCCCAGTCCATTCTCAGCATTGCTGAGGACTGTGGGTTCCTGGGAAAGTCTCACAAAGCTCCCTTATCTACATACATGTAGATACACGTTCTATAGACACACAATATACAGCGTTAAAAACATGTCATATGGAGTAGAGCATAAAGCGTGCATTTTCTATGTTGTTATTGTTGTACTCTTTGCAACCCATGGACTGTAACCTGCCAAGCTCCAAAGGCCGTGGGATTTTTCGGGGCAAGAATATTGGAGTGGGTTGCCATTTCCTCCTCTGGGGGATCTTCCCAGCCCAGGGATCAAACCCAGGTCTCCTGCATTGCGGGCAGATTCTTCACCTCTGAGCCACCAGGGAAGCCTGTGTTTTCTATATATATTTATGATTTGCAATGCAGCAGTGCAGTGGGGTGAATTCTGGTCTTGTTTGAAATCACTGTAGGGTCTGGAAAGCCTGAGAGATGGCTTCTCCAGGGTGGCTGATGGGAATGGTGAGCATGCCCCCTAAAAATGACATCAAGCCATCGACATCGCACTGTGCTTGGCAAAAGTCTGGCATGAAACAAGGCAGCTGTGATCTGAGAGGATGCATCACAGAGGCACTGCTGAGAATATCCAAGTGATGGAAACCACCCAGAGGTCCATACAGGGGAACGGACAGGAAAGAGGTGGCACGTAAACCGCAATGGAAGACTCCTCAGCCACAAAGAGGAACAGAACCGTGCCACTGGCAGCAACATGGCGAGCCTGGAGGTTATCACACTAGTGACTCCTAGTCAGACAGAGAAAGACAAACAGGCCATGTTGCTCATATGGGGAATCTAGGAAAATCATACCAATACAAACTTACAAAACAGGAACAGACGCGCGCACTGAAAATAAACTTTACCAACAGTGGGGGCGAAGGACAAGCTAGGAGTTTGGGATGAACAGCTACGCACTATTATATATACAATAGATCATCAACAAGGACCTACTGTATAGCACGGGGAACTCTACGCAATAATCTGTAATGAACCACATGGAAAAAGAAAAAGAATGGATATACGGAAATGTATCACTGAATTACTTTGCTGTACACTTGAATCCAACACAACATTGTAAATCAACTCTAATATAAAATTAAAAATTAATGGCAACATAATTCTCCTAAGTGGCCACATAATTCTCCAAAAGAAAACAGGGGACTGAGAGAGTCAATTCCTAGGCAGGTTGATAAGAAGTCTGGGTCCCCGAGGAGGAGAGTGAGGTCTGGAATTCTCAAGGAAGAGGAAAGGACAAAGGTCTTTTTTTTTTTTTTCCCCACATTCCTTAGTCTTAGTCACATAAAATGTTTTTTTCTTTAAGCCGGGAACTGATGATTACACAACACAACTCAGTTTAAACTCTGTACTAAGGATTATATAACAACAATGTATCATACTTGAGGTCAGTTTCTTCTTTCTGAAAATATTCTGGCTAACCCTGTTATCTTAAAATGTAAATTATGGGAGTGGGTCTAGTAAGATCTTTACAACCTTGAGACATTCTTTGGATTTATTGTAATAACTGATTTTTAAAGTATATGACTCCCTTGCTTAGAGGAGCAAGTGGGGCGCTCTCCATCCCCCTTCCGATGTCTGTGTCAGAAGCTTCCTCTGCCCCTTTTCATTGTAATAAAGCTCCCTAGTGAATGAATGAATGGGGAAGGAAAGACTGAGGAAAGTCACTGAATCCGTGAATGAGTGCCTGTCTGAGTCGACGCTGATTTATCAGATGATCCGAGCGGGGAAGATACCCAGCTGCTGAATCTTAGGAAGCATCCCTTGTCAGAACTTTTCTAAATAATGATCTGCCATCTTTCTCTGGAGCCATTTTCACCGGCTCTTCCTGCCCTTTAGAGTTTGATTCCAAGAGAATGGTATCCGTTACAATTGACTCTTGGCCTGAGGCAGGATGGATGAAGAGAGGTTTGGAGGCACAGGGAATGGAGAAACATTTTAACTACATTTAAATCACAGGACGCATTTGAGCACTTATTCCTTGACTTTGAAAGAATACCCGTAGATTCCATTTAAGTGGATGAAAACTGCTCTGTGAAAACCAGGCATCAATTTCCTCTTCACCCATCCAGGGATCTCCACATCCCAGGGGCTCTTCCCAGGCTTTTACCTCCCTACCTGCCTGCCTGGGTGTATTTTCCCTCAGATGATGAGACGATGGACCCAGGACCCCATCCAGAAGCAAGCTGGGGTGAGAGGTCCTTTGAGGTGGAACTGAGGAACTTTGACCCCGGGGCACCATGTACCCCTAAGCCCAGCGTTAGTGATTTTTCTCATTTCCACTGAAAGCGCTGGCTCGCTTGCGACGGGAATATCAAGTGTTACCACGGCTGCCGCAGCTGTGATCCATTATTTCCAGTGGCAGTGGAAATCCATTGAGAGATCTCCCGGGAGATTGTGCAAAATGTGGTGGTGGGTTGGATATTAACCCTTGCCACCGCTGGAGCTAAGACTTCCGGCAAAGCCCGAATTTTACTGGTCAGCTGCTGCCAAGTTGGAGAAAAAAAACAGACTTCATCCCCGGCAAGCTCCATTCTGAGATGGAGAGCCAGGGCCTCCTAATGCAAGGCCAGGCCCCTTGGAAGCCCTTTGTCTGCCTTTGACAGTTTCACACCCCGCCGTGTCTGTTTCTTAGGAGTCTAGAAAGCTTTCTAGGAGGGGAAGCCTCTGATGAGGAATGCAGCATAGTTCTGACCAACTGGACGCCTTTTTCTTTACAGTTCAATACGTACTTAAAAAAAGCGATATTACATTACCAGGCACACTTACATTTTACTCAATATTTCTACAGCTTTTTATCCCCCCCTTCCCTTAGTTTGAAGTGTCTATTATTTTGCTTTATTTATTTTTAGGGAAATTGGTAACCTAGACCCCTATTTACAGTATTCTCTTTGATAAAAGTCTTGAAATGCACACAGAAATAACGAATGCAAAAATGACTCTGCTCAGACTATTGTTCAGTCGCTAAGTCATGTCCAACTCTCTGTGACCCCATGGACTGTGGCATGCCAAGCTTCCCTATCCTTCACCATCTCCTAGAGTTTGCTCAAACTCATGTCCATTGAGTCAGTGATGCCATCCAGCCATCTCATCCTCTGTCGTCCCCTTCACCTCCTGCCCTCAATCTTTCCCAGCAACAGGGTCTTTCCCATTGAGTCAGCTCTTGGCATCAGCTTCAACAACAGTTCTTCCAGTGAATGTTCAGGGTTGATTTCCTGTGGGACTCTCTGGTTTGGTCTCCTTGCTCAGACTATTCACCAGGTTAAATAATTTCAGGCTTGTGATGCTCACATTATAATTCTATGAATTTCTATGTTGGGTCATCCTGTTGGTTGAAGCTAGATAATTCCATTTTGACATAATTTCTGCACTTTAATTACCAGACATTGTCATATGATCTGAAAAGTGGGCTCAAAGCAAGGGATCTCAGCTTTGGCACTGTGATTGGGGCTGGATAATTCTTTGTTGTTGACTATGAGGGCTATGCCATTTCTTCTAAGGGATTCTTGCCCACAGGAGTAGATATGATGGTCATTTGAATTAAATTCACCCATTCCTATCCATTTTAGTTCACTGATTTCTAAGATGTCAGTGTTCACTCTTGCCATCTCCTGCTTGACCACGTCCAATTTGCCTTGATTCGTGGACCTAACATTCCAGGTTCCTATGCAATATTGCTCTTTACAGCATCAGACTTTGCTCTCAGCACAAGACACAGCCACACCTGAGCATCGGTTCCACTCTGGCCCCACTGCTGCATTCTTCTGGAGCTAGCAGTGACTATCCTCCACTCTTCCCCGGTATCATACTGGACACCTTCTGACCTGGGGGCTCATCTTCCGATGTCATAACTCTTTGCCTTTTCGTACTGTTCATGGATTTCTCAAGGCAAGAATACTGCAGTGGGTTGCCCTTCCCTCCTCCAGTGGACCTCGTTTTGTCAGAACCCTTCACTGTGACCCATCTGACTTGCGTGGCCCTACACAGCATGGCTCACAGCTTCATTGAGTGGGATCCATGAAGAGGGTCATCCTGTTCATTGTAGGAGGCTTTGCAGCATCCTTGTCCTCCACCCACTAGAGGCCCGAGATACCCCTTCCCCCAGCTGTGGCAATCAAACATGTCTCTAGACATTGCCAACTGCCACTTGGGAGTTGGTTTAGAAGAAATGGTTCGGAGGAAAGAGCATAACACACTTCTTTTAAACATCTATAAACAATATCCTTAGAGCCTAGGATATTCTACTCTCAGGACCTATTAAGTGATCGCTGATCACAAATCCTAAACTGTTCTGGTTTCTGCCCAGTCTTTATTCTGCCCTTGTTTTCCCCTTCGGTGGACTTCAAAGAGGAATGGCCTCAACCCCTTTCTTTGCCTATAGGCTATTCAAATCTTCAGGAAAACTAGTGGTAAAGAATCTGCCAGCCAGTGCAGGAGACATAAGAGATGCAGATTCTATTTCTGGGTTGGGAAGATCCCCTGGAGAAAGGTATGGCAACTCACTCCAGTGTTATTGCCTGGAGGATCCCATGGATCCTCAGAGGAGCCTGGATGGCTACCATCCAAGGGGTTGCAAAAAGTCAGAAGCAAATGAAGCAACTTAGCACCGCACAGCATGCTCCAGCTCAGGTCCCAGCTGAGGGCTAACTCCATCTCAGATTCAGGCGCTCTCTCTGCTCTGCTGTCCAGGGAAGAAGCACCAGGTGGGAGCAGGTAAGAATATGGATTACTCAGGAATCACCCATAAATTATTAACATTTCCTTACAGGATACAAGCAGAACAAAGCCACTCCAGGCATCTGGTCTACCCTGCAGTCTACAGCAAGAGAGCTGGTCCCTATTCTTGTCAATCAGAAAAGCATTCTCACACACGGACCTTTTTTTTTTTTTTTAACATGTTTGTCACCAGTTTTATTTACGAAGTATTAAGAGAACAAAAATTTCATATTAAATCACAGTTAACTGCTTCTCTGAAAAGTAGTATAAATTTCTCCCTTTGGAGAGAGGCTTTCATCTGAGATGCTTAATGCATTTAATGAATTCTAAGATATAAAAATCTCTCTTATCAGATGATTAAATGACAATTATGATCTCCCTTTTGGGAGGGAAGAACTGCTGCTGCTGCTGCTGCTGCTAAGTCGTTTCAGTCGTGTACGACTCTGTGCGGCCCCACAGATGGCAGCCCACCAGGCTCCCCCATCCCTGGGATTCTCCAGGCAAGAACACTGGAGTAGGTTGCCATTTCCTTCTCCAATGTGTGAAAGTGGAAAGTGAAAATTGAAAGTGAAGTCGCTCAGTCGTGTCCGACTCTTTGCGACCCCATGGACTGCAGCCTACCAGGCTCCTCCGTCCATGGGATTTTCCAGGCAAGAGCATTGGAGCGGGGTGCCATTGCCTTCTCCGGGAGGGAAGAACGAGACCGACAATTCCTATTTGAGGGAAACTCATCTTGGTGCCATCCCACCATCTGTCTCTGCATGTCTCTTGCCCTTCAGGCTGAAGTCACTCTTACCACCTAGCACCGTTTCCACCCGAGTTTAGGTTTAGCTTGCTCTCAGACCAGAGGCCCTGAAACTGCTTTCTCAAAGATCCTGTATTCCCACAAGAACAGAACATTGTTAAACAGCAATTTCAGCTGAAAGTTAACAAGGTTTTAAGGTAGTTAAAAAACTGTGAAAGCCTGACTCCCAGTGTGAAATACAAAACCTGTGAAATTCAAATATGCAGGAACGCTTTCATTTACTCAGGGCTGTGATTAAGGCTGAAAATGTTTTCTTTGTTTAAAAGAGAAATCCATAGGCTAGAGTGTAAAGAAATGCAAGATTCTGCAAGTTGTTATTTATTTTTCTCAGGCTAATTATGAGATGAAAATAGTCCAGTGTATATATAGTTGGGTGTTTTCACTTGTAGACCCTCTCTATATACTCTTTGTATTTCCCTGTGTGTATGTGTGTGTGTGTGTGTATATATATATGCTCATATACATGTGTATATATATGCATGTATATTATACTTATATAGGATATATTTATATATTAAGTATAGTTTAGGCAGTCTCTGAGAAACACATATGAAAAGACCGGCAGGATAAGCACGTGTCGCCTGGGGGTGGAGTGGGCAATGTGTGCCTCAAAAACAAGCCTCAGTCCTCCTCTGTCTCTGGGCTCGTGGTCTAGTGACTTTATCAATATTGTGATAAATCCTCATCAATATCACAGCCACTTCTAAGTTTTCTCATATATAATGTTAGGATATGAATGCCCTTATAATTTCTACTTAGTCCCCAAATTATTAAAAAAAATCCTTTTAAAACTGGAAGGTATGTAAAATACATAGAAATAGATATTTATAGAGATATATAGCTAACTCTTTCCCTCCAAGAGAAGACTTTTCCTTAACATTAACATTTCATATTCCAGCTAGGTAGAGTTTTTGCTTGATGCTGTTGTTTAGTTGCTAAGTCATGTCCAGCGGTCAAACCCACGTCTCCCGCACTGGCAGGCAGATTCTTTACCACTGCCGCAGCTGGAAAGCCCAAGCTTTGTGTAACTAGCATTTAAAATTAGTTACTAAAAGTATAATTCTGAACAATCTAATGAAGTATCCATCTGAACCACCAGGGAAGATAGTACACACACATACTATATGTGAAATATAGATATTGATATGTGTGAAAGATGTATATTGACATATATGAAATGTATATATATATGTAGCTCATGTGCACACATATGGGAAAAAATGAGCACTCAGTGTATATCTGGGAGGTGGAACTATGGGTCATTTTAAAATTATTTTATATTGGTATTTATATTTTCTGAGTAGTTTGCAATCAATACTTATTGTTTTATAATTGGAAAATAAATTGATTTTTTTAAAAAATGCTATAATCTTGAAAATGAAGAAAAATATTTAGTTAGAACATAAAAATATCGAGATTTGAGGTGCTAATTCTAGAACAGATTGAAGTATGAAAGTGATATATATGTATTTCTACCTCCAAGTGTGTTTTTAAATGTTTAAGTGAAAACTCAAGTTGGAAACAAACAAGGACACGCACCCACACAAGTAGGATCCTGGCAAACGAAGGGAGTGAAGTGGAAAAATCTTAAAATGCTTCTCAAAATCAGAAGCTTCGGGATATGATGTTTTCCCAAAGAGCTTAATTTCTTTTATAGGTATTCAAGCCACGACAAAAAGGTTTCATTTTCTACTTTAATAGATATATTTTATTTAAAAATCAAGAACTTTAAGGTATACAGAGACTCACACATGTAAAATTATGATTTCTCTATCTATTTAGGGGAGGTAGAATATTTGCATTTTTACCCTCACTTCGTTGGCAAAAATAAGCAGATCTTTTCTGCTTTCAAAAATTGTGTAAGTATGACATAAAAACATACAGCTGTCACTGGAAAATGTTGATAAAAACAATCCAATGACGTTTCTTTGAATTCTAGAGATAATAAACACAAATTGTCTCATTTGAAAGACTTTTATTTGCCATCTAGCTTTTTGTTTAAGTGTAATTTTTATAGCCTTAATGTTTAGGGGTTAAATTGCAGACTCTATGGGAATATTGCCCTTACTGGTCTCTGATTTTTTTTTTTTTAATCACTAATGAATCCAAAAAGTAGAGGTGGGAGGAGGGGCCACATATGGTGGCAATACACTTTAATTAAGTGCAATAATTCCTCTTTTCCTGAGGTAGCTGTGCTAAGACACATTTCTCTTCGGAGATTTACATTCTAGGGAATCTAGTTTTCAGGAGCGCCATCACGTTGATCTGTGGAATTCCACTGCCCTCTGTCGGATTACTGTGAAAGTTCAGCTGGACTGCCTTCTAAGATCAGAAATTTGGGGTTCAGTTTCTTAGTTTTTGGAATTCCCAACTTTTAATATAAATCTTCTGACCATACGATATTTTGAAAAACATGTGGAGTTAAAGGCTGATGAGTTTCCTAACAGGCAGCTTCACTCAAAAACATATCTTGGAAAGCAGCTTAGATTTTTATCTTTTTATGAGTAAATAGTACTTATAAAAGCTTTTGCCTACTAGGAATGAAACACTTTTCAAAATTGTCTTTGAAATAGGGCAAGTGGAAAATATAATAATTTAGGAAAACTAATACCACAGTATTTTTTTTAATTTTTTTTTCAGCAATCATAGAGACTGAATTCTTTGAAAAATTACAATTTATTAAAATCTGCAATTCATTTTTGAGTAGCTTTCAATGATAAATTTCCCAACATTGACCCTTGTTCCATGGAGTAACTTTGGAGATGAATGCCTTTGATCTGCACAGCAGATGGTGTTCTGCACGCTTCTAGCGCAAATCCTCCACAAATATACAACAAGAAGTGACCTGGAAAAGTCACCTCGGAGAGGAGGAAAGAAGTGGCCAGAGGTGGACGCGAAAGGGCGCAGAGCTATCTGGCTGGAAGTATTGTTACTGATTGGATGTCAGCTTTTCATTCGTTGGATGGTGCTTTTCAGCCAAAATCTGAAAATCTCTCCTCCCTTTTCAACATCTGGTTTAGCCATTCCTGGAGAGACAAAACAGCCCTTTCTCTCTCATCCCATCTATTAAAATGTACCTAGGTCCTGAGACAGAAATGAATGACCGTGTCAGTACTGAATAGTTCCACTCCAGTATTCTGCGAGAAATAAGTCTAATGTCCTAAAGCCAAAATATTACAGTAGGACACTCTTCAACAGTGCAATTGATGGAAAATTAACTTGGTTTCCTGCTATGTCCCATGAAGTCATTTGTCACATCAAAATACATGAAATATTGTAATCAGTTCAATTTATTTATTTAAAGAACAAAATAATAATTGAAGCCCCATATTTGATCCCATCATGGCTGTTAAATATTTTAATTTATAATAAATTATTTTTAACCATTTTTCTGTATTTTCAAACAGTACTTATCATATTAAATACATAAGGGGACCTGAGTTTGAATTTATTTATAGTGCTTAAATATTGCAATATAAGTTTAATTGTTTATGATGACATCTATTTTAATAATAAAGACTTCTTTAAAAGCTTAGTCATTATATGCCTCTTTGTGTAAAATTTCCTAAAATATTTAAAACTCTTTCAATAATGTGAAATCTTGGTCTGAAAGACTAGTTTCACATCTAGTGAAACTATTTTATTCCCCCATTTAACTGAAATACAACAAAGAAGAAAAGAGTGAGAATATATTTAGCAAAAATTATTTACCCCTGTAAGTTGCTAGTACACTTGAAGCTACACAAGAATATAATTGACATATCATATACAAGTATTGTTATTGTTACAGGAAAAAGATTCCGACGTATTTAGTTTTAAAGAAAAGGCTAACTCCTAAGTTGTGAGTTATAATACAGACTATTGTGTGTCCCTACAAGCATATGCCTTTCATATGTATGGTTAATGAGGTCAATATGTAAATTGAGACATTGTCAATGATATTATATAAGTGTAAAAATGTCTAACCTCATGTGCAATTTTAAATATTTATTAGGACATAAGGATTGATAGTTACTACAAAGCTGATAAAACTGATTTAAATACAAAATATTATTGTTCAAAAATGTGTGAGATCAGAATTCATGAATATTCTAAAAATATTTTTACTGAAATTTACCTAAATTACTTGTGTTTAAAAATCCAACTTGTTGTCAAATGGGAAAGCATTTTATTTGGTGTCTGTTATAAAACAGAATAAGAGAAAATCCACTAATAAAAGGTTTCCAAGATCTCTAATGATTATTAAAGAAAGAAGATAAATAAATCATATCTTTTTTCTATGATTAATCTAGAAGTTGTCTTTGTGCAAGTGTTTTGTTTTTTTTTTTTTTTCTCCTACATCTAACTTAGTAATCTATGAACTATAATGATATATTCTAACTATATAGTCAAGACTTCACAGCCTGGGGAGGAGCAGAAACCCCAGCATGTCTAATTTTTCACCACCTTGTAGAACACTGCTTCGTGTAACAGCGAATTTCTAAGAAATTTTGATCAAGCTGTGACTCGGAAGAGCTAGGTTAGAATGTAAGAGTTTTTAGTTTCTCCTCCTACTTTGTCGTTCTCCTGTTCTAGAGATACGTCTAAATATAATCCTAAACTTCACCCTATGTGCTGACGGCACTTGATAATAACTCATTGTCTACCATATTGCTGATCCACTCCTTTTAGGAGTTCTAGGATATAAAAGTCGTGTCCGAGTCTTCGCGACTCCATGGACACCAGGCTTCTCCGTCCATGGGATTTTCTAGGCAAGAGTACTGGAGTGGGTTACCATTTCCTTCTCCAGAGAATCTTCCCGACCCAGGGATCAAACCCAGGTCTCCCGCATTGTAGACAGACGCTTTACCGTCTGAGCCACCAGGGAAGTCAGGATATAAAAGTAGAGTGCTACCAATTCCTGTAAAAACTGGGGAATTTCTATGCTGGGCTGTCCCTAAAGCTGATGCAGGTCATTTTCTTTCTTGCCCTATTTGTCCATCTTGGTCTTGTGAGCACATGGATTCTCGGTGTCAAAACTACATTAGTGTCTAGGTCCATGCTGTTTCCAATTAAAACTGAACCCGAACAGATAATGAGAAGGGCTTCCCTGATAGCTCAGCAGTAAAGAATTTGTCTACGATGCAGGAGACACAAGTTCAAGCCCTGGGTGGGGAAGACTCCCTGAAAAAGGAAATGGCAACCCGCTCCAGTGTTCTTGCCTGGGAAATCCCATGGGCAGAGGAGCCTGGCAGCCGACAGTCTATGGGGTTGCAAAAATCAGACATGGCTTAGTGACTAAGCCACCACCAGATAATGAGACCATAATACTAAAAACACTCTTCCTTCATTTCAGTCAAGAGAGATGATGATTTTTCTAGAGGAACTTTCTGAAACCAATTCTCTCAAGCCAGACACTGCATATGGCCCTTGAAAGCATCATCTCATATAAGGTGAAGTCGCTCAGTCGTGTCTGACTCTTTGCGACCCCATGAACTATAACCTACTAGGCTTCTCCGTCCATGGGACTCTCCAGGCAAGAATACTGGAGTGGATTGCCATTTCCTTCTGCAGGGGATCTTCCCGACCCAGGGATCGAACCCAGGTCTCCCACATTGGAGGCAGACGCTTTAACCTCTGAGCCACCAGGGAAGCCCTCATTTCATGTGATCTTGTTAATAGTTCAGCAAGTCATTATCATTAGCTCCATTTCACACATGAAGAAACTGAGGTTTCAGCAGAGGAGGTGACTTGCCAAGGAAAATACAGCAGAATTAAAACACAGCCTTTTCCCGCAACAACCACTTCACTGCCCTTATCTTCCTCTATTTTTCCCAATTTCTCATCAAAATCTCTTCTCCCCCTCCCCATCGAAATGCCTCAATCAATTGTTTTACTGAGGATATTTTAGACCTTTCAGATAATGCTTATGCCCCTTATATAGATACGAAATACAAATTTAGTAGGAAAGAGTGTATTCTTAGGATTCCAAGAACAAATTTGTTAGGCCAGGTTAAACACGAGTGCCTTCCAAATTTATGTCCTCATTCAGCCCTATGTATTGGCACCAATGTCTCTGGATTATAACGAAGTTATCACAAGTCTTGTCATCTTTCTTAACTCGAGTCTACTGTTTCAGAAAAAAAAAAAAAAACCCTCCTTATGAGCACCATATTCACCTATATTGCTCCGGCATCCTTAGACATCTTAGCATCACCCTGAATCATTTCTGGATACTGAGTGTAAGTGAGTTAGTTTGACCACTCCACTTTTTTATTTGAGCTACGTATAACCACTAGTGAAATCATACACTTTTACCAGCTGTTCTTAGAGCCCCAGGTGCGGTGAAGTTGTGGACATAGAAATCTGATGGGAAGTATTTTCTTGTGGGCTATACTAATGACTCAACAGGTAAAGAATCTGCCTGCAATGCAGGAGATACGGGTTCAATCCCTGGGTCGGGAAGATCCCCTGGAGAAGGAAGTAGCAACCCACTCCAGTATTCTTGTCTGGAGCCAGAGGAGCCTGGCGGGCTACAGTCCATGGGGTCCCAAAGAGTCGGCCACCACTGAGCACATGTTCTTGTTCACGGTGCTCTGGAGTCAGTGCTTCAGCTGCCTGTTTCTGGGACACCATCTTTGGCTCTCCGGTGCTCCCTGATCAGTTTGCGATGACCGGGGGTTACTAAGTGATCTGGTGCTTGCGTTTCAGCCCCAAAGACACCCCTTCTGATAGATTCCCCTGAGGCAGAGCTGGAGGGCAATGCTCTTCCACCCTCAAAACACATACCATTTAAATAGTTAAATCTACATATCATGGCAGACTACCATTATGCCAACTTTAAGTTTTAAATTGGCCATTACTTGAAAGGGCAGGTAATTTCGTTTGTTGGGGGTCGGGGGTGGGCATGGGGTGATGGCAAACAGCAAATTCAGATTCACAGCAGCTGGGTAGAGCTCATCCTAACGTCTCATCGCCCTTTTTACACGGGGTATATTGAAGACCATTAACAGAATTTTTTAACCTAAAAAAGTTTTTTCATTATAAAATATCTTCTTGTTGGTGTATGGCCAAAAACCACCACAATACTGTAATTATCCTCCAATTAAAATAACTTTTTTAAAAAGATGATCATAGCAGTATTTTTCAAAAAACATTATATATGTATATCTATATCTCTTTATATATCTTCCAGGGACTTCCCTGGAGGTCCAGTGGTTGAGAATTGTCTTTCAATAGAGGGTGCAAATTAGATCCCTGGTCAGGGAGCCCCAGAGGCCTTGCGGTCAAAAACCAAAACAAAACAGAAGCAATGCTGTAACAATTAATAAAGACTTTAAAACTGGTCAACAGCAACGAAAACATCTTTTTAAAAAATAAAATATCTTCTTACTGGATAATATGTCAAAGGTACTTAGAATTTAACAATATGTTGGGCAATTTATAAAACCATAATTATTTAGGATTCATTTGCTCTGTTTCTTTCTTTACAATACCAGGCTCTATTTTATTGTACTATTGCTTCTAAACTATCTTTCTCTATAAAGAAACGCTAAAATTGAAGTTAAAATATTGTTTTCAGGCTCATAATCCAAAAAAAAAAAAAAAGAGCTTAATCTAATTTTACTATCAATATCAGTGAAACACATGTATTGCTAGTACAGTTTTGGGGCAAATATATCTTGTGCCTAATATTACTTTCTGTCTAATTCCAATGTTGACAGACCCAATCGTTTGCTTGGAAGATTTCTTATGAATTTATATCATTGGTTATAAGTAGGACACAGAAATAAGAACAAAGAACAGAATAATCTGTCAGTCATTACCAACAGAAGAGATGACTGGTTTCAGAAAAGCTCTCCTAAGGTATCGGCAGCTTCTATCACACGATCTTCCACTGGGAGCTCAGAGGCAGCGTATGTGAACAAGATATAGGAAATTATATTAAAGACAAAAACTTGGAGATGCTTTCGTGAACTCTCAGGGAGATGAGCAAGACCCTGTCCGCTCCGAAGAGCACTACGCTTCATCAGAACCAGCTAACTTATTTCCCCAAGATTGCGAAGCATACTTTACTATTTGTAGAGAAAGATTCTCAGACAAGGGAATCTCCTTTTCTAAATGGTTGCCATGGTTTTATCGTGTTTGTTTTGTGTTTTCCTGGCACATGGATTAAATTATCAGAGCGAAGAGGAAATGGAGATGGTAACAATCCAATAATGCTCTTCAGTGAAGAGCGTTTAACATTCAGAAACCATTGACGTTTAATTTCTGCCTCATTAGAACCAGGAGAGCAGGGAGCTGATTTAGGAATGCTGCAGCTTGTTCTGAAACATCAGGGTGTTTTTCTTGAAACAGAAGGTAGTAATCAATGAGAAGCATTCAGTGCGGTTCAGTTCCTATAATACTTTCCCGGTGTTAGCCTAACCACTATTGCTTTGCACCTTTTTTTTTTTTTTTTTAAACTCTTTAAGGTCACATCTGTTAGGGCACATAATGGTTTTTAATCACACTTTTCCAAATGACTAGAACACAAGTATGCTGGGGAGCAGCACTTAAATCGAAGCCTGATCCCTGTTGTAGGATATTTGGGTCGTGATTTTCTGGAGGATTGAATGCAAAATGGCAGAGACCTCTGCCAAACTCAGGCCAGTTGATATACAGCTGAACAATCAAATGCAGGCCCGGCCCCTCCTCTGAGTAAGCCTCCTTTCCCAGAGGAGGATCGCGGAGAACACACTCTCAATTTGGGGGAAGCAAGGAAGGCTAGAATCATATATTATCTTTACAGACCCTTCTGTTCAATTCCGAACGCCTCTAATGCACCTCAAATCCACTCCGGATCAGTTTCAACCAAATTATAATACGTATTCACAGGAAGGTGCTTTCCCCCCCCCAAATTTGAATTAGGTGCTAAAAACAAGTTTTTCTTCTTTTTCAACTTATATTTAACTGGAGTCACTGATGACGTGCTATTGATTTTTTCTGTAAAGCTTGGAGCAAAACCCTCTACTATATGGTCCACTTATATCATCGACTATAGGTATATTTAAGGAAACCACCTTTGCTTTCAGCAGCCCTTTATGTTCTAGGCACATGAACAAAAAGAAAGAAGCGATATCTATTAGGAGATCCGTTTTATTCAATAAGTAACACTGGGCAGTGAGAAGACAGCAGTTACAATCAGTAAGAACCCCATCGTCATGGAGCTTCCACTCTAAATATTCCGATGGACCAGAAAATGAAAACAAACTAGCTGATGTTGGATGCTGGTAAATGCCATAGAGTTGGACCATAAAGAAGGCTGAGCGCTGAAGAACTGATGCTTTCCAGTTGTGGTGCTGGAGAAGACTCTTGAGAGTCCCCTAAGCAAGGAGGTCAAACCAGTCAATTCTAAAGGTGATCAACTCTGAATATACGTTGGAAGGACTGATGCTGAAGCTGAAGCTCAATACTTCACCTGATGTGAAGAGCCAACTCATTGGAAAAGACCATGATGCTGGGAAAGATTGAGGGCAGGAGGAAAAGGGGACTGCAGAGGCTGAGATGATTAGATAGTATCACCAGCCCAACGGACATGAGGAAACTCCAGGAGACAGTGAAGGACAGGGAAGCCTGGTGTGCTGCAGTCCATGGGGGTCACAAAGAGTTGGACACTATTGAGCAGCTGAATAGCAATAAAATTAATGTTTAGATTTTGAAAAGTTGTCCCAAATAATTGGGTTCTGATTCAATGCTTTGATCATTTATTTATGACCTATTATTTGGAAGACATGCACTATTTTGTGCAATAGTGATTCTAAGATGAAAGTCATTCTCAAGAATTTAAAAGGGGAGAGAAAAGTCAGCTATCAGAAGAGAGCGTTAGTTGCTCAGTCATGTTCGACTCTTTGCAACCCGATGGACTGTAGCCCGCCAGGCTCCTCTGTCCATGGGATTTCCCAGGCAAGAATACTGGAGTGGGCTGCCATCTCCTACTCCCGGGATGGATCCAACCCATGAATCCAACCTGGGTCTCCAAAGGCAGTGTTATAAATACTCTTGGTAAGATAAGGGTGTGTGAGTCTCTGAGAAGCAGGTGGGGCTCCTGAAGTGAAGAGCACCGAGAAGGCCCTCCTGCCAGCCTGCGGGTCAGGAGTGGGAAGGATGCAGGCAGGGGTCTCACTGGAGGGGACTGAGCTGAGTTGGACGGAGAACACAGAGTCACATGGACGGACTTGCTGTAAACGGAGTGAATGGGGAAGGAGAAGGGAAATGTGGGCAGAGGAAACGGCAGAGGCGAGGACGTAAAGGGGAGAGGACGGAGCGCTCACGAACACTCCAGGTTGGCCAAAGAATTCCTTTGGGCTTTTCAATAGCATCTTAAGGAAAACCCCAAAAGACTCTTCAACCAGTCCAATATACAGGCATAATATGAGGCTTCCCTGGTGGCTCAGATGGCAAAGAACCTGCCAGCAAGGCAGGAGACCCAGGTTCAATCCCTGGATTGGGAAGATCCTCTGGAGATGGGAATGGCCACCCACTCCAGTATTCTTGGGAGAATCCCATGGACAGAGGGGCCTAGTGGGCTACAGTCCATGGGGTCACAGAGAGTCAGACACGACTGAGTGACTAACACTACTAACGCTTTCACTCATATATATATAGATATACTTGTTAAAGAGATAAGAAGAACAATTTGTTTTCATATTCGCTTCAATCCAATGCACATATTCAAAACCAAAAGCCATTCTTTAGGATTATGTATTTTTACACTTGGATAAGCTTTTTTCCAAGACGTACAGCTTCAGCCAGATTGTCTTTCCATTATTTATTTCTGTGGCTGTCTGCACACCTAGCAGAGATTAAGCAGGAGAAATAAAGAAAATGGAGGAGATCTTTTTCCTGATTCCTACTTAAACGATCAACATGGCAGGAATTTTGATCAGCAGTTTAAATCAGATTATAAAGTAACCTGATAGATATTCCAGTCAACTAAAAGACAAGAGATCCTTGGCCATCCTTAAACAAAATGTTCTCTCAAGAGTACTTTGTTCCTAAGAAATAGTAAGTAACCTAGCCAAAAAATGCAATAACTCATATTAACTACTACAAAACAACTCAAGTTTGAAGGGTTCACTCTTTTTCATAATCTTGTGAACATTTGTAAAACTTCATTCCTAGTTACAAGACTTCTTTGTCTTAAAGAAAACACCTACTTGTTTTGGTGTTACAACAATTAAATTCATCAGAAACATGCACACTGATTCTTATCATTTTCTTTTTTTATATATATCTTTTTTTTAATTTTTTTTTTTTAATCATTTTCTTTAAATCTACTGCAGAATTCCTTGCTTTGGGTAGCATCTTCTACAGCTGGCAGACACTATACTGGCTTTAATTACTGACCCACGTCTACAACGATGACTCTGCAATCTTTTTTTTTAACTTTGAAGATGAAAATCACTAATAACAGGAAGAAATGGATGGAAGCCATCAGCCAGTAAGTGGTTCTGCTTCTTAAAACTTATGCAGCCTCTTTGACGTGACCCTATCTATTGCTTCATCAAAATAACTCAAAGTTTCAGCTGAAACAAAATAATCCTTCTTATCATCTGCCACGTGAAAACATCCACAAGCATCTGATTTATAAATACTGACAAAGGAAGAAACGGAATGAATTTATTGAAAACTACGAATTTATTTTTGAGATGAAGCCACATTACTTGTATGAAGGAAGCAGACAGAAAAGCCGGGGGCTTCTTTAACAGGAAATCAGGCGTAGGTCCATGTGAATGGAGTTTCTTAAAGACAGCTGACAGGTTAATGATACTAAGAATTGTGCCAGTAGCTGCATTTAATTCCAGAATCTTACGGGTGCATTTTCAACTGATATCCTTTAAATAACCTGTAATTTTTCAGTGTGAAAATCTCTATTATAACAGGGAAAATTGAGGAAGACACTTATTAAAAAGAAGCAGCGGCACATGTGGTATTATTTTTACAGGCTTTCCGTGTGTTGATATAAAGTAATACATTTGAGTCAAACATCATCTGGGTGAGTAGTTAAAGTGAAATCCGATAGGTCTTTGCAATGCGGCCGGACGAGCTGTCCAATTAGCAAAATGATTAGCAGGCTAATATCAACAGAACCATTGCCGTGTCAACTTGACATTCTGTCTCTCCACAGATTTCAGCCTTTACTTAGGACTTCTGACCACGATCCCTATAACTTTTGAAGAAGTGCCATCCATTGGGTTTCTATTGGAGGGAAACAACTGTTTCTTCTATAACATAAAAGTACTTCAACAGTTTTTCAAAATTTGGAAGATTTTGCTTTAATATATGTGTGTGTGTATGTGTGTTAACAATATATATATAGAGAGAGCTATATTGTCAGGACTTTGCTGGTAGTCCAGTGGTTAAGATTCTGTGTTCCCAGTGCAGGGGGCCTGGGTTCAAACCCCTGGTCAGGAAACTAAATTCAGCATGCCACAACTAATTACGTATATATACACATGTGTGTGTATATATATATATATAATTATATGGAAGAATTGATGCTTTCAAGCTGTGGTGCTGGAGAAGACTCTTGAGAGTCCCTCGGACAGCAAGGAGATCAAATAAATCAATCCTAAAGGAAATCAAACCTGAATATTTATTGGAAGAACTGATGCTAAAGCTGAAGCGCCAATACTTTGGGCCACCTGATGAGAAGAGCTGACTCATTGGAAAAGACCCTGATGCTGGGAAAGATTGAGAACTGGAGGAGAAGCGGGAAACAGAGGATGAGATGGTTGGATGGCATCACTGACTCAATGGACATAAGTCTGAGCATACTCCAGGAGATTGTGAAGGACAGGGAAGCCTGGCGTGCTGCAGTCCATGGGTTGCAAAGAGTCAGACATGACTTAGCAACTGAACAACAGCATCAATAAGCATGCTATCTAGAGATAAATACTTCTAAATGTGTACTGATACACACACATGTATATATACACAGATATTATTATATGCCTATATAAATAAATTAAATAGACTATAATTAATTTATAAAGACTTAATTTAATAAATTAAATAGACTATCTTTAATAGAGATTTGTGCAAAATTACGTATAAAATGTCTTCTAAGAAGAACTTATATAATAAGAATTTGGCTATGTTGAGCAACTACTTTGGAAATTAACCAAGTTAAATGGGACTTCATTATTTGATCTCTCAAGCCTACTTGCAGTGTCCACATGAATATAATAGACTACATATTTTTTCTCCCTAAGAGCTCAGGATGGAGATATATTTAACCACTTTGGTAGCTGTACCAAATCCAAATCATTTTGCTTTTACTTCTGTAATTGCTTTTATATCCTTGATTAGTATTTATCATTTTTTAAATATAAATTTATTTATTTTAATTGGAGGCTAATTCCTTTACAATACTGTATTGGAGTATTTCTCATTTTTTAACTTAATTGACATCCCCAGAGTAGATGCTGTAAAGTATTTTTGCCCTTTCTGTTAAAATATTACTTTTTCATGTTGCATATGAAGAGCATGTTTATTTGCAGCATTTTTTTCCTGATCCAAACTTAGTTGTTCTCTGCTAGTAAATTTACTCTCAAGTCCAATTAAACTCAAGTTAAATGAGTAAGTTTCACAGTTTTTAAGCAATAGAAAGAGTAACAGTTTTTAGTTTGTATTTATCAAAACCAGGCTTGTGCAAATCCCACTTGTATCGGGTATGTGAGTTGTTCGTTAGCTGATCTTTTTTAATTAAAGATCTGTTTGTAAACATGTAAACTCACATAAAGCTACATATAAGTCCTTTTTAATTACTATTTTCCCAAAAGTAGTTTCCATTTGCACTGTTCCAGCAAAGATGACTCTGTAGGTCATGGTCTGCTAAGACAGGGTTCAAAATATACTCCTAGACAATGCACAGAAAAGAAAGGCCCTGAATTCATGCCCTGGGTCTTATTTAGAAGACAACATGATATATTTCATTGTTAGGTAACAAAAATCTATATTGTTTAAAATGTCTGTAATGTGAGTTCTTTTTTTTTTTTTGTCCCCCCTAAAGTGACATTGACTGAAATCTCTCCATAAAGAGAATTAGCCTGTTGCTTCTAGTTCAAATGCATACTCCCTCCATTTCCTCTAATTTTATACAATGTAAATAAATACTCTGTGCTGTTCAGAGGCTACTGGAAAACGCTGAATGCCTATCATGTGTTCTAAATAAGGCCCTCTTGAATAAAGAATTACCTCTGAGCTAAGAAAAGTCATAGTTGCTAAGCAGAAAGGTCAACAAGAGCAAGTGGGCTTTTTCCTGTATTTGTCTGTGAGAATAAACATATGGAAGAAAATGTCCTTCTATAAAAGAATTCAAACAAAGCGAAAGTCTTCAGAAAATAGATTGCCGTGGAAAGTTTATTTAAACTTAAGACTCCCGCATGGAATTAGCCATGTTAGACAGCATTGAATTGAATGAATAATTCCATTCCAATATGATCCACTTTCCTTTAATTTCTGTGAGTAATGTTTGGAATATTTGTGCCCAGTAGAATACGAGACATTTCAACATCAGCAAATTGAGCATAAGAAATCAGACCCCGAAGAAATGGACCCACAACTTCAGTGCTAATCAGACATGTACAGACTCAGATCAAAGAAAAGGGGAAGGGTAATATCTGAAGTTGAAAAAAGAAAAAAGGATTTCAGATGGCTAGCAGTCATTAGAATCTCATGAATTCTGTGATTCAAAATTTATATTTCAAAATTTGTTTTGATATAGAACATTTTATGATTTTCATAGTATTTCACAGACACTTGAAAAGCAAAATGAACAGCTAGATTATCGGCTTGAGAATATCTAAATTTGTAACTCTAAGAGATTGCAACCAATTTCTTTCCCAAGCGAACATACTTTATCTTTCTCCTGATCTATTCTAAGCAATATGTATTACTTTGTTCCTAACATATAGTTCTTTGTGGGTTTTGGCCAACCTTTGTAATAAACAATGTACCTAAATGAGGCTCTCTGGGTCAACTTTCTCCGTGTACCCATAACAAATTAATTATAGTTTAGACATATTGAAAACTTTCAGTAGTACTAAAAGAATTAAACCCAAAAGGTAACATAATGCTAGAATCTAGAATGATACTAATTTGTTCAAAGAGCTGGCTTTTGTAAGCTACTATATCGACACTGTATCTAATAAAGAATATGGAAAAGGAAGAAAGTAACTTTCTCTCCTTCTTTTTCTCCAAGGTGCTCCTTTGCTTAAGGATCTAGAAGAATCAAGACTAGCTACAAATAGTCAGAAAATAGGGTATCCTGTTTAGGACAGATAAGCAATACATCTACAAGTTATAGCCACCACAGTTAAGAAAGATCTGTCCTAGGAGATATAACAACATATTACTAAACTATTGCCTATATTGTTTTTTAAGTCTTTATTGAATTTGTTACAATATTTTTTATGTTTTTGTTTTTTGGCACTGAGGCATGTGGGATTTTAACTCCCTGATGGGGGATCAAACCTACACCTTGTGCACGAGAAGGTGAAATCTGAACTGCTAGATCACCAGAGAAGTCCCACTAAACTATATTGTTTTAAAACGTGAGACACTCACACAAGAATACACGTATCAGTGAATCGTGTAAAAGGGATATCTCACACGCCATCCATGTGGCTATCAGAATTTAGCTACTCTGTTAAGGGTGGAGTGACAAACTCTGTAGAAAAATAAATGACTAGCCAAACTGTACAGGATTTGGAACATTTTGAACAACATACTGTTGGAGCATCACGCGTGTACCATAACCAAAATAAATAGAACTCAAACCTGGGTATGTGCTACTATAATTAAAAGGCTGAAGCGTGAATACATACAGTAATATTATAAAAGTACAGTTAAGGTATAGAGGTGGTCTAGAGGAGAAAGTGTGGGTCAGATAAAAGAAAGAATGGGTCAGATAAAAGTCTCATAAATCCATGGAGGCCCCATCTGTCTCACTTCTGAACAATAACTATTTTCAACGATACGAAGAAGGCTGGTGATCGGAGGAGGGGAGGGCTGTCTTCCCGGCAGAAGAAAGAGTTGTGAAGGCAGGTACGTATAAATGAGCATGACGTCCTTAAGCCCCTACAAGTTGCCTGTTAAGAGATGATGGGCTTCCCTGGTGGCTCAGTGATACAGAATCCGCCTGCCAACTCAGGAGACACGCGTTCGATCCCTGATCTGGGAAGATCCCACATGCCTCGGAACAGCTCAGCCTGTGAGCCACAACTATTGCGACTGGGCTGTAGAGCCGACGCGCCGCAACGCCTGAAGCCCACGTGCCTCGAGTCTGCTCCGCAGCAGGAGAAGGCCCTGCATCGCGACTCGAGAGCCGCCCCTTCTCTGCAACTAGGGAAGAGTCCACGCAGGAGCAAAGACCCAGCCCAGCCCAAAATACACGGGCAAAGCAAAAGAGATGGTAGTGTGTCAGGGCCCGGGAGAGGCTAACAGTGGAAGATAAAATCGGAGATCACCCAAGGCACTGTCTACAACGCTCACGCCCGGGGCGGGGGTGGGGGGGGGGCTTTCTGCTTCAGCTGCCTTTCTGACTTGGTGAAGGGTTTTCAACTGACTACAGACATGTTCATGTTTCAGCAGGTTCAAGACATTGATGGTGGAGGCGTCCATGAAGGTTTCTTCAGGGGTGCTGCTGGAGGCCGCGGTGCCAGCCAGGAGGGGGTCGTCTGTGAGAATGATGTCAACAGCCTGAACCAACCATGCCAGTGAAGTGAAGTGAGTGGCTGTCTCTAGAGAAGAGGGAGAGATGTGCTTATGAAATTTCCTGGTCCTGCATTTATATCCATCATGAGTTTTAGGACTTACATCTCCCTCAAGTGTGACTTTATACTATAAAGCATTCAAGAATTTGACCACATCCTTAAGGTATTAAAACGTGTTCCAAGGCTCCTCTTGTTGAATGGAAAAGTCAATATCGTTTAACAACTTTAAAAAAAGAAAGTGAAAATGACATAAGCTTTTATAGAAAACATCTTAGTTTCCAGCTATTATATTTTCCTTTAAAGGGGAAGGAATTCAGACTGCTGTTCCTTAGAAGAAAGGTTTCATCTTCTTAAGCATTTATCAGTTTTCAGTTGTAAATGTGAATACATTCGAAGTATCATTTATCATGGCTGTAACCTTGAAGAGATTTTTGCCCTGCTTCCTAAGGTAGATATAAATCTGCATGTCGGATTATTACTCTTTTCCTACCTTAAGTGGTTTGGCGATTAGTGTAAAGCCAGGCTCAGTATTGGTTTCTTCACATCTTCCCCTAATTTTTTCATTGTGTTGGACACTGTACTGGGAAGATTTCCATTAGTCTGAGATATTTAAGGTTTACCGATATCCCACAGTAAATATCAGCGTCTTCAATAAATACATCATCTCTCAGTTTGACTGGTATGTCACAGCACTCGTCTCTTCAGCGAGAATGAAACATGGAAATAATGTTGGTAACACAGATACGGCCCAAGAGCATTGGTCATTTATCTCAGCTAGACAGAATCTGTATGTAGCTGGCAGGGGCTATATTAGTGATCGCTTTTCTTTCTGTCCTGAAGCCTGGCCTAGGCAGAAGTCGAATGGTTGAAGTAGAAACGAGGTTTAACTTTAGTTGATTGCTTTTGATGATGAGAAAAGGAGCTTGGATATTCCAAAACATGGCACCCATTTCATTAGGTATGATCTCTGTGCTAATTGAATGAGCATGGAGAGTCAGTTTTGATAAAATACAGTTGTCTGACCTTCAGCCCAGAATGAGAAGTCAAACAAGATGGATGAGGCCTTCATCTGCAGAGTTCACTGATGCGTTTCTGAGTGTGAGCCTTCCCCTGGACGAATGGAACATTAAGAACTGTGGTTAACTTGGGATGAAAATTTGGAGTGGCTACTGCTTGGAATAAGATGACTTTCTTATGTCATCATAGAATCGCTCAGTGGGCTGTATCCCATGAGGTCATATCAAAGACCCACACCAGTTAAAACTAAATAGCCAATTGAAGTCTGCCTTTTTATCAAAAACATTATTTCTTAAAGCTCCATCTGTTCCCCCCTCTCTAGCCTAACTTGTTAGTGTAGGATATTTGGCTCTACGTTTAAAACCAGAAATGGAAAGTTGTTTTGGTTTTCCTTAATAAAGTCTTCACAAATTTGATTTTAAACTTATGGAAGAGGGTTTTCCATGAAACCCCTTTTTCCATTTAAGAAGGGCAACCGATCTGGCTGCAGAGTCATCTGTAATTAAAAACAAAAATTCTGTAGTTTTTCCACTTGCTTATGCTTGATGGCTGCATTTTAAAACTGTTCTTGATGAGCTGCACTTGGTATAATTAAATTTGGGGGTCTTGGCATGAAGGTGAAGTGAGGACTCGGTTCCTTTAAAAGTTGAAATTGTAGTGACCTCCATATAACAGGTTTCCCTAGTGGCTCAGACAGTAAAGCAACTGCCTGCAATCCAGAAGACCCAGGTTCAATCCCTGGGTCGGGAAGATCCCCTCCAGTATTCTTGCCTGGATAATCCCATGGACAGAGGAGCCGGTGGGCTAGAGTCCATGGGGTCGCAGGAGTCGGACACGACTGAGCGATTAACACTTGCACTTTTACTTTTCTCTGTGATGCCAGGTGCCTGCTGGCATATAGACTTACAAGAGATTTGAAGAAAAACATCACATATGACATAATGTTTTCCTGTTGTTTTGTTTTTCTCCATTTTCATGGCAGAGTTTAATGAGAAGAGCCTGTGATTTGGTAGAAAGCACTGGTGGGTTCAGGAATGAGATGTTGCTGCTTCTGATGCCTTATTTGTATTCATTTGCATTCTTTTCATACCAAGGTCTGTGAAATCAAAGCTATGGTTTTTCCAGTAGTCATGTACAAATGTGAGGGTTGGACCATAAAGAAGGCTGAGCGCCAAAGAATTGATACCTCCAAACTGTGGTGCTGGAGAAGACCCTTGAGTACCTTGGAAGCAAAGAAATCAAACCAGTCAATCTTAAAGGAAATCAACTCTCAATATTCATTAGAAGGACTAAAGCTGAAGCTCCAATACTTTGGCCACCTGATGTGAAGAACCGACTCATTGACAAAGACCTTGATGCTGGGAAAGACTGAGGGCAGGAGGAGAAGGGGACTAAGTCCATGGGGTCACAAAAAAGTCAGACACAACGTAAGGCAGTGATTGTTACTGCACTTCCTAGACAATCATTGGAGGGACAATAAGTAAAGGTCCAATCTGATCAGAGAAATCTGGGAAATAAAGTATCAGTGTCTACTGTCAAGACAGGGGAAAAAAAAAAAAAAAAAGATCCACTGCTTTCCACAGTATTAGTTGACTTACTGAAGTAAAATGTGTCTTTCAACATACAACATGGATAGCGTCAAGCTTGAGAAATGTATGAGGAGACCAGAAATCCAAGCACTCAACACTGTTTCATTCTGAAGAACAAAATTAGAAATCCCCATTAATATACTCTTTGCAAGCTGGAGAATACATAAAAATACACAGAGGAGAATTTCATAATGAATTTATGATGTTTTCCTTTGCTATCCATTTTGGCTCTCTCTAAAAGTCACAAATGTGAACAGAGGTTATTATGGAGCTTAGAAGATGAAGCAGAAAGAGAAACAGGAGGAGAAGAAAAATGATACCTGCAGAATCCTACACCAGCGAAAAGCAGATCATTTTAAAGACAGAATGGGAAAAACGGAGCCCAGCAACAGACTATTACACATTGAGAAAATAACTAAGAGAAGCGGTGCTCACGTAGCGAGAATGAGGGTCTTTTTTGTTGTTGTTGTTGTTTACTGTGGACCATTTTAAAGTTTTTATTGAATCTGTTACACCGTTGCTTCTATTTTGTGTTTTGGTATTTTGACTGTGAGGCATGTGGGATCTTCACTCCCTGCCCAGGGATTGAACCCATATCCCCTGCATTGGAAGGTGAAGTCTTAACCACTGGGCCACCTGGGAAGTCCCAGGAATAAGTTTTTCTTAATTTTCATATCACATTACTGGAGGCAGGAGGACTCTGTGTGTTCGTGTGTGTGTGTGTGTGTGTGTGTGTGTGTTAGTCGCTTCAGTCACGTCTGACTCTTTGTGATTCTGTGAACTTAGCCCACCAGGCTCCTCTGTCAGCGGAGTGGAATTCTCCAGGCAAGAATACTGGAGTGCTTTGACATTTCCTTCTCCAGGGGATCTTCCCAACCCAGGGATTTACAGATGGGTTCTTTACCACTGAGCTACCTGAGAATCCCCGATACATATCCATGTACATATACACATCAGAGACTGCAAATATCTATAATTCTTATTCATGTTTCTTCTTAGAAAAGATCAACTTTCCAAATAACCATATGCTGTTCCAGTCTATTATTTCTATTTGCTCTTCTGCCTTCATCAGATACTTGGGTTTCTTCCTTTTTGCACTAGATTCAATATTACTCTCAGGAGTGGGGCTATGACCAGACCTCTCACATCGCTGCCATTATTTGGGTACGAAATACATTACACTCCTTTCTAGGCTTCCCCATTCTCTCAGTGGTAAAGAATCTGCCTGCAGCGCAGGAGATGCAGGCTTGATCCCTGGGTCTGAAAGAGCCCCTGGAGGACATTGCAGCCACTCCAGTATTCTGCGTGGGAAATCCCGGGACAGAGGAGCCTGGCGGGCTGCAGCCCACACGCTCGCACAGAGCAGGACGTGACTGAGCACATGTACATTCCTTTTCACACGATTTTCAGTGAATACTTTCTTTGGTATTTTTTACGTACAGTTTGAAAGTTGAGGTGGTATGTGAAAATATATGTTATTTTACACCATCCTTTGAAATATAGAGAGGGAACTCTCATTCCCTCTTAGAATTACCTTTTAGTCCATATTTTATGGGGCGAATCACTGGTAAGTGCTTTCAGACTGCTGTGTGGTGGATACTGAGTCCATGTTGGGAGCCCAAGTGTGACACTAACCTGCCGAGGGAGACTCTGAATATTAACACATAGGTCGGAGAAAGAAAACACAAAGCATAGATTGTAAAAGGCTCAAAAATATCACAACCCCCCAAATATTCAGCATAAACATACGTCTATAACACCTCTCGTGCTCACTCACTCAGTTGCGTCCAACTCTCTTGCATTCTCATGGACTGTAGCCCACCAGATTCCTCTGCCCATGGGGCTTTTCAGGAAAGAATGCTAGAGTGGGTTGCCATGCCCTCCAGCAGGGGATCTTCCCAACCCTAGGATCGAAGCTGCGTCTCCTGAACTTCAGGCAGATTCTTTACCACTGAGAAACCAGGGAAGCCCTACCTATTTTTGGCTACCGATGCTTGATAGCTTATTCATAATACATCAAACTTCTAAAAAATAGTTTCTGTAAGGGGAATTCAAATACAGTTCATTCATTTCTTTATTATGGCTGATTTCTTTTTTCAGAAAGGTTATAGAAGTTTCTTTATGCCTCACAACTTACTGTTGACATCCTGTAATTTTTTTAAAGCTTTTATTGAGGTATAGTTGATTTACAACATCATGTTAGTTACAGCTGTACAGCAAAGTGAATCAGTTATACATAGAGGTTCCTGTAATTTTTAGCTAATTTTTCAAATTGTAGGAATCATCTGTCAAATTTTTTCACGTGAGGGCCATGAAGTATGAAAGAATTTTCCACATATAGTCTCTGTGGAAAGTAGAAGTATTTACCCTGATCATGGGAGATGCAAGAGATGCAGGTTCCATTCCTAAGAGACTTGGGATCAGTCTCTGGGTTGGGAAAATCCCTTGGAGGAGGAAATGGCAACCCGCTCCAGCATTCTTGCCTGGAGAATTCCATGAACAGAGGAGTTGGCAGGCTGCAGTCCATGGGGTCACGAAGAATCAGACATGAGTGAGCACACACACACCAACATGCTCTCGTTTCTGGCACCACAGGGTTCGCTCAGATCTTCATCTGACCTCTGGTCCCGTGTCTTTATGTGATCCCTGATGAGTTACGATGTTTGGCAGACACTTTGTTGGGGCCATCGCTATAGCCTGGCACCTAGAACCTTGTAAATATACATGTGAGTGGCTGTGCACTCTACCAATACATCCAACAAGCTAAAATTAAGTGGGCATTCATCCCAGATTTCCCTTCTCCGTAGCCAGATCCACCAAGTGCCCTTGATCATTCAGTGCCACTCATCAGGGGAACGGAGTCTGAGGTCGAGTGGAAATTAGAGAAAGGAAAGATCAGTGTCATAAGCAAATGCAGTTAAAATAATTTATTTCTGAAAACTACAAAAGCATATGACCAGGCAAGTCTCTGTGTTAATGAGAGACCCTGAACCCAAGCTTCTTCAGCTCTGAGATACAACCACCTCTGGCAAAGTTCACACTAAACAATGGTGGAAAAGGGAGCAGGAAAGAGTAAGGAATAAGGCTGGAGGAACCCTCGGGTGAATTCATGATAAGCCCGAACCGCTGCAGAAAATGAAGATTTTATGCTCAGGACATCAGGCAACAACTGAAAGGTGTTACTCTGAGAGGCAGAAAGACATGGAAGGACAGTTTATGGACCCAGTTACAGCAAAAGGTAGTTTCTCAGTCATATCCAACTCTTTGCGACCCCATGGACTGTAAGCCCCCCGGGCTCTTCTGTCCATGGAATTCTCCAGGCAAGAGTGGGCGGCCCTGCCCTTCTTCAGGGGCTGTCTTCCTGACCCAGAGATCAAACCCACATCCCCTGCGCTGCAAGCAGATTCTTTACCATCTGAGGCACCAGGAGACAGATCAGCAAATAAAAGTTGGAACCATGCTTTGGGTGGAGAAGACAAGGGGTTTGAAAAAAAAAACAGGATTGCTTAGTTTTAGAAATGCTATGCTTTGATTCTTCACGGGAACCAAGGACAGATGTTTGATACACAATTAGAACAGGCAAGTCAAACGCAAAGTAGGGTTATAGATATGGAAGTCATTCTGTAGATGAAACGGAAGAGAAATCCCAGAAAAGACAGTGCTGGGGGGAGCAAATGAAGGTCAGACTCTAGAAGGAAACCAAACCCTGAAAGATGAGCGAGAGAGAAACTGCAGGCATCGTCGCAGGCGTATAATTCCAGATCTCTCAGACCTAATGTGCGTCAGAAAGAGGCATGTATTCTAAATGAGTGATATATATGAGGAGCGTCTGTTTTCCCTTTTCCCAAATACACACACACACACACACACACGGGAATTTTTCATGTTTAAAAGGAAGTGGAATATGTGGCTTGAGGCCATCTGTGACTAGAATTATTTCAGTGACATTTTTTAGGCGACCCTAGGAAAGAAGATTACTCCTGTTTCTACAAAATGGCAGAAAAGGAAACCGACACAGCACTGGAAAACGATTATCCTCCAAATAAAAAATAAATTTTAAAAAGCGCTAAGAATTAGGGAGGGATGTTAGGTGCAAAGGGTTTCCGTTTGGAGGTAGGTGGATCTCACAGACTTGAGTCTCCAGACCTCGGGGGTGTGGATAGACCCACATAAGTGAAAATACGGGCTGATTGGTTTTTAGTTGTTGGACCCTCAGCTGCAAATGCCCACCCTACTTCCCTGGGGTCTGCGAGTGGAAACCATTCAGACCTCTTAGGTCCCAGCTCTGTCCTGCCCTCCTTGGCTTCGTGAATAGTAGTAGCCTCCTCAATTTCTTCTCCTCCCCTCCACAGTCTTTGCTCCCTTTAAATCGATTCTCCACGGAGACATTAAGGTGAACCACCTAAAATGCCTCAGTAGCTTCCCCTCAGATATGGCTTCCATAAAAAGAAAGAAAAACACTGACTTCTCCCCAGCTCTCTAGTCTCAGTCCCCACCAGTCCCCGCCTCAGATGCATCCTCCAGAAACGTTGCGCGCGCTCTCTCTTTATACACAGTATGCAATTTCTCATGTCTGTGTTTTGACTTCTTTCCTGACTTTTCTCCTTTTTTTGCAGGAATGCCTTTGTCCTGTCGTCTGGCTAATTCCTATACTTCTTTCAAGTAGCCCAGGAGCCCTCTCCCGTAAGGTCCTCCTGTGGTTGGATTTCTGTCTAACCCCCTTTGTCTTTCCCCATGTTTTTCTTAATAGTCCATCCACATCTTCACATTCCACTTAAACATTTAGAATAATAATCCTTTTGACTCTTTGTCTTCCTCCGTGCTTTCTGTAAGAGCAAAATTATTGCATCATTCTACGCTTTTTAATTCCACATTGTCTAGTGAAGTATACGACACATGAGAACCACTCCATAGATACTTGCCTTATGAACCAATAAAAAACCTTATCTAGTCAGGGAAAAATGCATATTTCACATATTCATATTTATTATCTAATTTTTGAGGAGTCCACATTCACAGATATTAGGCATGATCATTAGACATTTCTTGCTTTCATTTGAAATTGCATGACAGCTCCCAAACAGAAGCATTTTTTTTAAATACTACCAACTACCTATTGTATTGGCCATGATCGATGACTTTAATTGCCTTTATGATTAGGAGGCCAATACTCTCTGCCTGTATTTTCAAGCATAAAGTGTATCACTGAGCTTTATAAAACTCCGATTTTAATAAGTGTATGCTAACCTCCTGAGAGCCCTCCAGGAGAACTTCCTGCTTTTCCACTGCCAGTTATAAGTGGATGAAAAATGCATACGGAACAGTCTTCAGACCACTGTTGGAGGGAATCTTATTCTAGTGAAAGAAGGAACTCCTCACGTCTGAATAAAGTGGGCTCAGTGGAATGAAATAGACTCCAAACGCTTCGTGCCTGAGCATCAGGCGCCTCTAGACTTTCACAGCCAGAACGCAGGGCGGACTTCCTGAAACTCATAAAGCGCCGCAGACAGCACTGTCTGGGGGGGGCGGGGCGCACATCTCAGAGAAGAAATTCTCAACAGCGTGGCTTCAGGACAGCCAGCTTCCTTTAAGGAAGGACTCCGAGGAAAGAAACAAAATCTCGAGAAGGCTATGAGACTGATAGAAGATTTGGGAGTCCACTGGTGGGCTCTGCCACCCATGAACACACACGTTAGTGGCTAAATTAGGAGGAAAAAGTGAGGCTGCAACTTCACTGCCTTCAATCGCAATATCCCATATTGTGGGCAGGTGCATATTCCTCACGAAATAGAAGAGGCGTTAGGAATTCCCTGGTGGCTCAGTTGTAAAGAGTTTGCCTGCAGTGCAGGAGACTCAGGGTCAGTCCCTGGGTCTGGAAGATCCCCTGGAGAAGGAAATAGCAACCCACTCCATTTTTGGTTGGCAAGTACTCTTGCCTGGAGAATCCTGTGGACAGAAGAGCCTGGTGGGGTCTGTATACAGTCTGTGGGGTCACAAAGCGACAGACACAACTTAATGACTGAACAACAACAAAATTGGAAGCATGAGAAACTGCTGTACCCCTCCCCCAGGAAGCGAAAACGAGCATCTGGTGTAGAATTAAAATGAGTTCCTGGAAGGAGGCCGTGACTTGCTTAATGGGAGAAAGAGAAAGGCCAGATTTTGAGCAAAGTATTCTCCTAGGATTTAAGTTCCCCAAAAGATACTTCATTAGGTCCTTTTCCAACTTCTTCTCGTAGTTCTGTGTTTTAAAGTTTTGCCTGAAGAGTGAATCCAGTGAGTTTTAAGTAGTACAATAAATTGGAAAATAAATGAAAGAAAGTTAACCCTGTATGTTTTCATGGAACATTCATGTATTAAAATCATGGGATTATATAACTGAAGCAATAACAGTGTACACAAAATGGTGAAATTTGCTTAAAAATCAATTCTGCACATTTCACCTCATACCCCATGCATATTTTAGCAAATATTTATGTAAAGATGTTCAAAACTTTATAGGCTTTAGTTTTCCAGATATAATTCAGATGAGGTGTACATTCATGGATGAGAACGTGTTCAAATGACAATTTAAAGAAAGTGAAATTGAAATTCTCAGGCTTTCTCAGCTCTCCTAAGACTTTCTAAGACTCTCTAAGAGACTTAGATCAGCAGCGTATCCTGCATCTTTCAACTCCATAAGGGGCCTGCTTCAGTGTGTCTCTCATCCTCGATGTATCTTTCCACCGCATTTGTTAAAGAGGGCTAATAACTTTGTCCTCCTTTTATATTATTATTGTAAATATCATGTAGTTACGACTACAAGTATGATTATTTTCTACCAAGCATTTTCAGCACATTCAGTCCAAGAAAATGTAGGAAAGGAATCCAAAAGTGCTAAAGAGTATAACATTTCAAAAGCTCATATGCCATTTTAGGAAGACTCTCATGATTCTGAATTCAGGTGATTTTAAATAGCTTTGTGTTAATGTTCCTAAGCTATGATAAAGTGCATTGTTTCAATTGTACAGAGCTTACAGTACTGTATATTGGTGTAGTGTAATTACAAAGCGTATTTTTCAGTTGATTATAGTTTGGTTTCAAATGTGACCCACGGCTTCTCAGGCTGCACTAGTCGTAAAGAAACCACTTGGTAATGCAGAGATGCCTGAGACAAGGGTTAGCCCCTGAGGAGGAAACGGCAGCCCAATCCAGTATTGTTTCCTGGAGAATCCCATGGACAGAGGAACCAGGTGGTTTACGGTCCATAGGGTCACAAAGAGTTGGACAAGACTGAAGCAATTTTATATATACGTTGGAGAAGACTCTTGAGAGTCCCTTGGACTGCAAGGAGATCCAACCAGTCCATCCTAAAGGAAATCAGTCCTGAATATTCATTGGAAGGACTGATGCTGAAGCTGAAACTCCAATACTTTGGCCACTTGATGCGAAGAACTGACTCATTGGAAAGACCCTGATGCTGGGAAAGACTGAAGTCGGGAGGAGAAGGGGACGACAGAGGATGAAATGGTTGGATGGCATCACCAATTTGATGGATATGAGTTTGAGTGAGCTCTGGGAGTTGGTAATGGACAGGAAAGCCTGGCTAGCTGCGTTCCCTGAGGTTGCAAAGAGTCGGACACGACTGAGTGACTGAACTCAGTGTGTATGTATATATATATACACACACACACATACACACACACATATATAGATAAGAGAGACAGCATTTCAGCATTTTATGAGTTGAGTTTTAAGCAGCAGGGAAAAGCTATCAGTTCATGCAAATACAACATAATGGTCATGTGCAGACATTTGGTTTCCAAAATATTTATCATAAAATCTGGAGAAATTTATGTTAAACTGCCTAATAGGTGCACAGATCTTATTTTCCAAGAACACTTGGGATGACAAAAGCAACTAAGGTCTAGACCAAAACTATGCTATTTTCTAACTTAAACTGTGGGATTCAATTTCTTTTCAGATATAATTTGGAAAGTTTAAATCCTAGTCCTTTCTTGACACGCCAATAAGCTATGAGGCAGAAACACATGCCTCTAACACTAAGTTCGTTATATCTATCACAGATTTTACACACAAATCTGACTAAACTTATCCTTTTTTTTTTTTTTTTTTTGGTTATTTGCAGACACCTGTTGCTAGTCACTCTGTGATGTATGCTAGACATTCAGTACTTAGAATGACCACGGTTTTAAAAAATATTTTCAAATACAACCCAAACTGGTATTTTAGAAACATTTTGCAAAATATCTTGATATGTATTCATGCTAATTTTATGGATTTCATTAAGCATTGAGGGAATATGACAAACAGCTAATGACCAAATGGGCAGTATATTTATATTCCTTTAGTAGAGATCTCTGATTTTCTAAACGATGGTTTTGGTATTATTGTTTGTGTTTGTGCTAGTTGCTCAATCGTGTCTGATGCTTTGCGGCCCCATGGACTGTGGCCCACCAGGCTCCTTTGTCCACGGGGATCCTCCAGGCACGAACACTGGGGCGGGTTGCCATGCTCTCCTTCAGGGGCTCTTCCCAACCCAGGGACTGAAACCAGGCCTCCTCCAGTGCAGGCGGATTCTTTACCAGCTGAGCCACCAGGGAAGCCCTTTGGTATTATAGTTAGTGAATAAAAAAATATATTTCACTATTTATTCTCCATCCATCCATAGATTCTCAGCTAGATTTAGAAAACCCAAGGTTGCTTTGTCAAGCGTCACTTCATTTAACATAATTCAGCCTAATTTTAAACAGAAGCACGTTTTTAGATTTAAACTCTAAAGACGGCATCATACTTCATGAAGTTATCCCTAGTCTTGTGTGTGTGTGTGTTCAGTCGCTCAGTTGTGTCCAACTCCTTGCAACTTCATGGACTATAGCCCACCAGGTTCCTCTGTCCATGGGATTTTCCAGGACAGAATACAGGAGAGGGTTACCATTTCCTTCTCCACTTCTAATGCTACCATATCTTAATACCCTCATGTATTTGTCAATCTAAAACACTAACACTGGTATATAACTATTTACAAAGCACCAGACTTTATTTGAATGCCATCACTGTTTCCATTTTTTTTCTGTTTCAAGGTCCAGTTCATGACACCACGCTGCATTTAGTTGCCGTGTCTTCTTATTCTCTGATAGTTTCTCAGTCTTTTTTTTTTTTTTTGCTTTCCATGACCTTGACATCTTTGAGAAAGACTGATAATGAATTTTTTAGATTACCCAAGGACTTTGTTGGATAGTAGCTTCTATAATTTGTACCTACACCAGGAACTCTTGAACCTTTTTCTCCGTTACCGAATTACAGATTTTCCACGTCTTGCTTCTCAAAGTGCTGAATGCAGACACAAGAATACAATGAATGCAGTTGAAAATTGAAAGTGTACGACTTGAGGTTACATTGCTTGCAAAACTTCAGAAGCCTCTGCATGCCAAGAAAAGAATGTGAAGCACCGCACTTCCATTTCTAAAGAGAAGTGAAGCCAATGCCTATAAGACATATGTCTTTATTTACTCAAACATAAATCAAATGGTCCAGGAACTTGTGCAAGTAAATCGGATTCCATTTGTATGTTTTTCCTGACACATAAATCTAGCTGCATGCAGAATGGCATGAATAATGCAGGAACTGAGCTCCCAGAGTGAATAATCTTTCATTGAAAACCTGGGGTTGATGGCCTACCTTCCAGAAACGGTCTTTGGCACCACGGAGACCACGGTGTGTGTGCATCTGTTTTTCTCCTAGTGGATTTCGGAGTTCTGATACACGTGAGAGCGGTGTTATGCCAGTGGTCAGTCTCCTCAGTGCTTTAAATGATAACAATAATCGGTTTTCAGTTCAGTTCAGTTCAGGTCAGTCGCTCAGTCGTGTCCAACTCTTTGTGACCCCAAGAATTGCAGCACGCCAGGCCTCCCTGTCCATCACCAACTCCCGGAGCTCACTCAGACTCAGGTCCATCGAGTCGGTGATGCCATCCAGCCATCTCATCCTATGTCATCCCCTTCTCCTCCTGCCCCCAATCCCTCCCAGCATCAGGGTCTTTTCCAATGAGTCAGCTCTTCACGTGAGGTGGCCAAAGTACTGGAGTTTCAGCTTCAGCATCAGTCCTTCCAATGAACACCCAGGACTGGTCTCCTTTAGGATGGACTGGTTGGATCTCCTTGCAGTCCAAGGGACTCTCAAGAGTCTTCTCCAACACCACAGTTCAAAAGCATCAATTCTTCAGTGCTCAGCTTTCTTCACAGTCCAACTCTCACATCCATACATGACCACTGGAAAAACCATAGCCTTGACTCAGAACCAGGCAAATTGTAGGTTTTCAATAGGCTTTGTCTGAGAAAAATATGTATACACACAGACAAAAATAGCTTTGAGGCACTTAATATTTGTATTCTATTCCACCTGATGGAGATTCAAGGATCAATAAGAGACACAGCCTTAAGCTTATAAAGTTTAAATTTTGTCAAAGAAACCAGGTAACAAACAAATGACTTGATTTCATATAATAGATGCTAAAAATGAGGAGTATAGGAAGCTAGCACATGAATATAATGTGCCTTTTACCCTCAAATGATTTACACTATAAACATAAAAATAAGATTTGGATACATTTATAAAATACAATTTATAACATGAAAAAGATACAATCAAGTGTCTTGGAAATTCAGGAGTACGTGATTTTTATTAATTAATTAATTTTTAAAAGTGTAGCTGATCTCAATTTTTATTTATTGATTTATTTTATTTTTTAAATTTAAATTTATTTATTTTACTTGGAGGCTAATTACTTTACAATATTGTATTGGTTTTGACATACATCAACATGAATCCGCCACGGGTATGTTTTTTATTGTTTGGCTATACTGCTTGAACTGTAGGATGTTAGTTCTCTGACCAGGGATCGAACCCATGCCCACTCCACTGGATGCATGGTGTCTTAGCCATTGGACTGCCAGGGAAGTCCATATTAATTTATTTTAGCATTCCTTATTCTTGAATGAAAATCATGTTATGAATTCACAAAGAAGGCTTCAAAGGATGCGGAGATTTCAAAAGAATATATTATCATCTAGCTCTGTCTCTAGACTGGACATTAATTAAAAATGCATGTTTTGTCTTATTGACCTTTTTGTTTGTTTGTTTAAGCTGGCATTGTCAATCATAATCTTGAGAACTCTCAACACTTCCAGTGCAAAAAGAGGCGGAAACGCAGCAGTGAGAAGAGCAGTGACAGAGATAGCTTCGCATCTTTGCTTAGGAAAGTGAGGCTCGGCAGAACTCCCCCAGTGTCGTCAGTCACCAGGAAATCCAGGGAGAGAAGAGATCCATCCCGCACTGTGGGCATCGGAATTGGCAACAAATGATGAGTTCAAAGGCCGCAAGACTTACTGCTCTTTCTGAAATTTTCTCCTTATCGTTTAATAACCATTGCCCAGATCTCTGCATGAATGACATGAATTCTCTGCAAATGGACGTGAATTTGAGCAAACTCCAGGAGACACTGGAGCACAGAGAAGCCTGGCGTGCTGCAGTCCTTGGGGTTTCAAAGAGTCGGACATGACTGAGCGACTGGTTAAGACAGCTAACTTCAGATAGCTGATAGCTATAAGCTTCTGGTTCATTTTCAGATTGGTAAAAGCTGATCCTGACAACGGTTGCCAGTGTTCTTGCAGCTTTTATGAAGGAGGGAGTTTCTGAAGGTGCTCACTCTGCTTTTTCACTGCCGCCTCTCCCATCTTCAGTTTTGAGATCTTTACCTATTTACCTATTTTAGGCTCCTGCATTTAATCTGCCATCAATCTACAATCTGCAACTCTAATCATGTCATCCGCAATGGCTTCTGCATCAGTCCCTTTCCCTGTCTTATTTATAGCCCTCATTACTTTTGTTATTTATTACTGAGCCCAGGGGTGACCAGGGAATGGTGTGCATACCCCACGGGATGCTCAGAATCATCTCAGGGGCACAAGAGGAAGCCTCGCTCTAAAATTTATTTCATCTTTATATTTCTACGTATATGTGTGTTTTACGGTTTACATCATATATTGAAGCAATTATATATATATATGAATAATATATTTATTTATATGCATGTCTATATCTGCATGTCTATGTACATGTTAGGGGCTTCCCAGGCGATTCAATGGCAAAGAATCTGCCTGCCAACGCAGGAGATGCAGAAGACCCAGGTTCGGTCCCTCAGTCGGGAAGATCCCCTAGAGGAGGGAGTGGCAACCCACTCCAGTATTCTTGCCTGGAAAGTCCTATGGACAGAAGAGCCTGGCGGGCTACAGTCCATGGGGTCACAGAGAGTCGGGCACAACTGAGTGACACGCACATGTGTGTGTCTGTGTGTGTGTGTACACACACAGAGACACGTGCGAGCCACAGGGGAAGTCCAGCACAAAAAAGCAGCCCCGTTTGGAGCGTGTGCTCGTGCTTGTAACGCTGGTCACGGGTGTGCCAGCAGACAAGGTTAGGGCAGTAGCTTGGACCATCAGCTCAGCCTCGGATATTCTGACTGTTAGTCTCCCCCCTTTCTTCCACTCAATATCCCATACGCATTATGTGTTCAAAGCACAAACCTGTGTTGTTTTCAGAGTATCACTCCTATTGGATTGGCCAAAACGTCTGGGGCTTTTGCACTCTCTTATGGAAAAACCTGAAGGACGTTTCTGGCCAGCCCAAGAGCACCCGCTTCCCAAGCTGATGGGGAGCGCGATCACGCAGCTCTCGTCTCTGGCCGCTCTGGACCAGCCGTCACACTAAACCTCTTGCCACCTTTCTGAACCTGCTTTTCCACACCTGGAATGACTGCGTTCCCCATCCAGAGAACCAACCTCCCAGCACGCTCAAAGCACAAGCTGGAGGCCCTTCTCTCCCGCAAGACAGCTCAGGCCAGTGCCGCCAGAATAAATGGCCCTCCGCTTTCCAGTCCTGTGGCAATCGACGCTATTTCACAGGAAGCATCCACAGGTTCTCGCTTGATAGTTTTTGAATCATTTAAATATGATTCTTTTGTATTTACCCTCCATTACCAGCCCAGAGACTAGAAAATATTATTTAAGCATATAGTTGAATAATCGACTTTCTCTGTTCACTTTATTTGTCTTTCAATCGTTACTTAAAAAATCAAACCAGATTTTTATATGTTTAAAGATTCTACTTCAGCTATGTTTCTTGTAGTAATATGTGTGTGTGTGTGATTTGCTCAGTCATGTCCAACTCTTTGCAACCCCATTTAGCCCTTCAGGTTCCTCTGTCCATGGGATTCTCCCAGCCAGAATACTGGAGTGGGTTGCCATTACCTTCTCCAGGGGATCTTCCCAACCCAGGAATTAACCTGGGTCTCTTGCATTGCAGGCAGATTTTTTACCATCTGAGACACCAGGGAAGCCTGTGTATGTGTGTATGTGTGTGTGTCTGTGTGTATGTATATATATATAAACCAATGAACATGGATCAAACAATTAACTAATAGTAAGGAAAATCTGTGAGAATTCTGCTTTCACATATGATAGGGATGATGAAAACAAACAACCTCAAAGCTGAGACTCTTAAGTTTGCCATTTTGAAGCTGGCCCACTGCAACTTCATTTTCAATCCATGCTTAATCTCCAGGGCAAAATAGAGTGCCGTGTTGTGAAATGTGGTATTGACCATATTGGGCTTTCCTGGCGGCTCAGTGTTAAAAGAGCTCACCTGCCAATGAAAGACGCGTGGGTTCAGTCCCTGGGTGGGGAAGATTCCCTGCAGAGGGCAACGGCAGCCCACTCCGTATTCTTGCCTGGAGAATCCCATGGACAGAGGAGCCTGGCAGGTCACAGTCCGTGGGGTCACAAAGAGTCAGACATGACTGAGCCACTGAAGAACAGCAACACTGAACGTATTTCACAACAGAAACGGGGGCCGTGGGACGACACGGGTATGTCACTGTAAGACTGCTTTGGCCTTAAGTCAATAACTTTAAAAATGATCTCTCATACGGTGTCTCTAAAGCACCTTTTGCTCCCTCAGAATCTTTGTTATTATGCCAACCAGATGGTTACTTTGGGCATTCTTTCCAACATACCATAAAATAAAGACGGGATTAATACATTCAAAACTGTGCAGGAAACTTTCAAGTGTTCTTTGGCTTTAACCTCTTTGTATGAATAGAAATGTACAGAGATAACCCCATTTTATTGCTTCAACATCTGGTCAGTTATCTGTGTAAACTAAAATAAATTAGTGCAGCACAAGAATAAAATTAGTGTGATTGGATGATGTCACACTCAACAGCGAATTCTCTTTATAGAGTTTAAAAGGTAATTAAAAGGTTATTTTTTTTTGAGGTTTAGTCACATTTAATCTAATGTGAAGTCAGTGTGCTCCAGGTCACAGGCAGGCCAGGCTCAAGTGAAGTCACAGAAAAAGAAAGTGAAGATGGAGTTGGAGATTAAGTTAATTAGGATTTCTTAAGATAATATTTAATTTCACGAAGGATTTTCAGGCTATGCAAGTGTTTCCTCACAATACAAGCTACATGAAACACACACATTTTCAGATTCAGCCCCTGCACTTGGGCCAAGAGGGTCTTATGAAATTCACAAGCTCTGAAAGGCAGAATTAGTACCAGTTCTCCTAGGAGTCTACAGCGTATTAGTGGCATGCAAATGGATTTGATTAATAATGAAATGTCAGGTGGTATTTCTGTAAGCACACAATCCAATGTTTTTCAAAAGGTCCCTTTTCTTGATCTCATTTTGCTTGGAAATTGTGATTTGGTGCTGAGCTGCATTTGATAAGAAACTACACCTAAAGAATAGAAGAAAAGACATGTGTGTCTTGGTGTGTGGGCGTGCGAGAACTTGAGGAAGAAAAATAAAGATTAAGGAATCAGTCTCCAAAAGGCCACGAGTGCAGGTAAAGTAGGGCTTCTTCCTAGCTTTGAAATACTGAAAAAGAACAAGTCCTTGGAAGTGAAGGACTGGAATGTCAGTAGCTTACGGCTGATGATATGGGGATTTTCAACTTTGGCGGTTATACATTCTTTGAAAAGCAGTGTTAAATTTCTAAAGGGTAAGGGTGAGTGACAATGATATTTCTAGCAGGAAAGGAACTAGAATTATACCTCAAGACGTCCTTTTTTTTTTTTTTTTTTTAAAATGTCAAGCATTCCTGTAAAACTCTTAGAATTTATTATTGCTCCTTTTTTGCAACTGTAAAACTGAGACACAGGTTGGGCTACCTGCTGGTAACAGAGCCGGGTGCACTTGGCAGTAACAGAATTCAAACCCTGTGAGCCAGTCTCCAGGATTAGGCACTGGACTACTTCCCCTCCGTCTTTGAGTTCAAGACTAGAGCCGGTACGGAGAACAGTATGGAGGTTCCTTAAAAAGCTAAAAATAGAACTGCCGTATGACCCAGCAACCCACTCCTGGGCATATACCCTGAGAAAAACCTGATGCAAACAGACACATGCGCCCCAATGTTCACTGCAGCACTGTTCGCAACAGGACATGGAAGCCACCGAAATGCCCATCAAAAGAATCGATAACGAAGACATGGTACATACACAGTGCAGTGATGCTCAGCCATAAAAAGGAACGAAACTGGGTCATTTGTAGAGACGCGGATGGACCTAAAGTCTGTCATACAGAGTGAAGTCAGCCAGGAAACAAAGATCATATACTAACGCATACATGTGGAATACAGGAAACGGTATAGATGAGCCTGTTTGGAAGGCAGCAATAGAGACGGAGACATAGAAAACGGACATATGGACCCTGGAGCAGGGGGAAGGGAGTGTGTGCTGAATTGAGAAAGTAGCATTGATGTATCCACACTGATGCTGCTGCTGCGTCGCTTCAGCCGTGTCTGACTCCGTGTGACCCTGCAGACAGCAGCCCACCAGGCGCCCCCATCCATGGGATTCTCCAAGCAAGAAGACTGGAGTGGGTTGCCATTTCCTTTTCCAATGCATGCATGCATGCTAAATCGCTTCAGCCGTGTCCGACTCTGCGGCCCCATGGACAGCAGCCCGCCAGGCTCCTCTGTCCCTAGGATTCTCCAGGCAAGAATACTGGAGTGGATTGCCATTTTCTCCTCCCATACACACACTATCATGTGTAAAATAGATGGCTAGTGGGAAGCTGCTGTAGAGATCACGGAGCCCAGCTCGGTGCTCTGTGATGACCTAGAGGCGCGGGTGTTGGGGGAAGGGTCCTAGAGCGAGGGGCTATGTGAGAGAGACAGAGAGAGACAGAAAAGAAAGACGGAAAGGAGGGAGAGAAGGAAGGAGGAAAGAAAGAAACAATGGAAAAGAAACCAAGAACAGTAACAGCAACAACTCAATGACATCGTTTTGTGACGTTAAGGCAGTTGGAATGCACTTGCAGGAGAGAGGGTCCCACTGAAAGACCTATGCGAGGAGGAATGGAAGGGTGACATCACCATATTTATGTTTTGGAGCGGTTACCTGGTTGGTGATTTGATGATGGGCTTGAAGATTATGTGACTATTTGCAAGGGGTGCATCTGAAATGTTTCTACAGTATTTTACAAAAGAAAGACAGTCATCAAAGTGATGGAGAGAGGTACACAAATTTAAGAAATCATTAAAAGATCAATCAGTAGGTCTTGAGAAGTGATCAGATTTAAGGTCTAAGGTTTGGCATCCTCGTAGGAGGCTGTGAACATTCCCTAATAGTACAACACTCGTAGAAGTCTCAGATCAAAGGTGAGGTATTCACTTACTCTTTTTATCTTAACTCTAATTAATAGCATACTTCGCCAATGTTGAAATAGCAGACTTGGAATCTGAAACCTTTTCACCAAAGGAAAAGATATTTTTCTTTCCTTTTTTTTTTTGAGAAAAATATTCTCAACTATTGAGTCCATCCTATGAAGGGCTTTCCAGCTGGCTCAGTGGTAAATAACTCGCATGCCAGTGCAGAGGACGGGTTTGGTCCCTGGGTCGGGAAGATCACCTAGAGGAGAAAATGGCAATGCACTCCATTATTCTTGCCTGGAGACTCCCATGGACAGAGGAGCCTGCAGGCTACAGTCCATGGGGTCGCAAAGAGTCAGTACTGAGCATGCATGCATGCATGTACTATGGAGAAAGATTCCCCACACTGCAAATCCACAGCAAGTTTAGGAAATTTGTCATCAATCTCTGTAGCCTTCAAAGAGACCAGGCTGGATTGACGTTTAATAAGCCTGCAAAGAAAAGTTCTTCCTGAACCATCTAATGCTTGGGTTGGGAGCCGGCAGGACCAAAGGTCTGCATATGAAAATCCTCTGTATTTTATTTTACTCACAAGTGATAGCAAACATCTTGAAAACAAATATCTTTCAAAGAAATCTTAAGAAACAAAATGTATTTTGTTTCAGATACGTGGAGTAAAGCTTGTAAATTCTACGTGGTTTCCTGTGTAAGAAGAATATAGAAAATGTCAAAAAATGGTTTTTGTAGGCATTTCCTTCAAGAGCAGAATTTCAAATACTTGAAAAGATTTTTTTTGTTTTAATTTTTAAAACTAGAACAAATATGTGTGGCAGAAATTTTTTTCATTAGAATCATGTTAAGGTATATTGAGAATGTACTGTGTTAGCATTGCTGGCTTATTCTGATATCTATCTATAGATCTATAAATCTATAGGTATGTAATAATGTATATAATGTAGATATATCATCTAATAAAGATACATTCCCAAGCTGACAAGGTCAATAATAACTAGGTGAACTCACAGATTCTGCAAGTTAAATTTTACAAATATTTCTTGGACTAGGGTGTTTATAATCACATCCTACATTTCTATATGTAATATATTGCGATTGTATTTTTTAAAGGTGATATATATCACTATATTTAAAATGAATAACTAACAAGGACCTACTATGTAACACGGGGAACTCTGCTTAGTGCTATGTGGCAGGCTGGATGGGAGGGGAATCTGGGGGAGGCCTCTGGGAGACACCTACACATGTAAGACTGAGTCCCTTCACTTTTCCCCTGAAACTATCGTGTTGTTAATCGACTATGAAGAGAGGGAATGCGTTACTCGCTCAGTTGTACCCAGCTCTTTGTGATCCTGTGGACTGCGCCAGGCTCCTCTGTCCATGGGATTTTCCAGGTTATACTGGAGTGGGTAACCACTCCCTTTTCCAGGGCATCTTCCCAACCTAGGGAGCAAACCTGGGTCTCCAGCATTGCAGGCATATTCTTTACCATCTGAGCCAACAGTGAAGCCCATTAATCAACTATTCTCCAATACAAAATAAAAAGTTTTTAAAAAAGGTAAGAAGTGTGATATAAGATATAAGAAAATTAAACAGTATACCTCCAAACCTTTTCTAATGCAAACTGTCATATAAGTCTAATTGAATATAATTAAATACACATCATAATTTCACCTGAATTTATCATATGAGCATTGAGGATTCATTTTTATAATCAGGTATTTGAGGTGAAGAAGTTTGGGATGTTTTTCAGTGTATCCCAGGACTTCTCACCCTCAGCTCTATTCATTTTGGGGACCAGGAAATTCACTATTGTAAGGTCCATCCTGTGCCTTGTAGGATGTTTAGCAGCCTCTCTGAATTCTAAATACTACCGTCTCTAGGCATCGCCAGGCAGCCCCTCAGAGGCTAAACCGTCCTCACAGGGGAACCCAGGGTAACTCTTCATTTCTTTCTCCTGTGACAATCTGCAACAGATATCAAACTTTTCAACCAAAATCCAAATAACGTCCCATAACATGAGAATGAGAAGCTTAGGTGTGAGAAAAAACATACATCATTTATTCCACATTCACTTTATACCAGGGGCTTTGCAAGCATAGATTGCATTATTAAACAATTAGACTTTTCCACCCCACTTTTTTGTTTTCTTTTCTTATTTTTTTAAATTGAAGTATAGTTGATTTACAGTGTTGTTAATTCCTGTTGCACAGCGAAGTGATTTTGTTTTATATGTATATATTTTTTATATATATATATTCTTTTCCATAATGGTTTATCATAGGATTTTTTTAATTGGAGTATAAAGTGAAAGTGAAGTCACTCAGTCATGTTCGACTCTTTGCCAACCCATGGACTGTAGCCCGTCAGGCTCCTCTGTCCATGGAATTTTCCAGGCAAGAATGCTGGAGTGGGGTGCCATTTCCTTCTCCAGGAGATCTTCCCAACTCAGGGACTGAACCCGGGTCTCCCGCGTTGCAGGGAGACGCTTTACTGTTTGAGCCCCCACTGGTTGGAGGATAGTCGCTTTACAATACTGTGTGAGCGTCTGCTGCGCAACAGAATCAGCCGTGTAAATGCACGCACCCCCTCCCTCTTGAGCCCCCTGCTAACCGCCCCCATGCCACCCTTAGGGCCGCCAGAGCGCCGCGCTGGGCTCCCTGTGTGCACGGCAGCTCCCAGCAGCTCCGTCTGACACCTGGCAGTGTACACCCGTCAGTACTGCTCTCTCTCAACTTGTCCCGCCCTCGACTTGCCCTGCTGTGGCCACAGATCCCTTCTGTCTGTCTGCGCGTCTATTCCTGCCCTGGAAATAGGTTCATTGGTACCATCCGCTCCATTTTTCAAGAGACGAAGTGAAGTCTCTCAGCAAGGTCTGAGAACTAGCCCTGGGTCACACTGCTCCTAAGCTGATGTTGAATTCGGTTGTTTCTGACTCTGAAATCTACGGTCTTCTAACTCCACTACCTGGAAGAATGGAAATTCTCGGGGTACGGATGCAGCTGCTTTTTTTCCCCCTTTACCCCTTTCCAAGTCTGTCCATCTTAGATTAAATTAGATTAAGCTCCCTCTGCTGGGTTCTTGGGTCAAAGTTGACCAGCTGTACTCCTTACCCGCTGCCTGAGCAGAGACGCACCACTTAGATTAGATGGCTGGCAAAGTCCCCTTGAGTCCCTTGAAGGGTCTTCCCAGGTGGCGCTAGCAGTAGAGAACCTGCCTGCCAGTGCAGGAGCTGTAAGAAATAGGGTTCGATCCCAGAGTTGGGAAGATTCTCTGGGAGGGCCTAGCACCCCACTCCAGTATTCTTGCTTGGAGAATCCCATGAACAGAGGAGCCTGGTGGGCTACACAATCCATAGGGTCGCAAAGAGCTGGACGTGACTGGAGTGACTTAGTATGTATCAGATGTATGATCTTGAAAGAAGTAAGTCAGAGCCGTTATTTCTGCTATAAAACAAAAGGCTTATGGTGATCCTTGATACACAAGTAAATATATATTTTGACATCCAACAACATAGTTTAGTTATGGAGGGTAAAAGACACTTTAAAAAACCCACATACATAAACAGCATCCAATTCCATAACAAATATGGGTGGGAGATTTAATAATGATCATCAAATTATTCAAAAGGGCTATCCTTAATTTTGTAAAAATATTTGCAGTGTAAATTTTTGGTTAACTCAGGACTGTCTGCATTTGCCAGAAGCCAAAAGATCATAACCATAGGAGTATTTTAAATGTCTATGATAGCACGTTAGTGGCTTAGGAACTAAAACTTTAAAAGTTCCAGGGAAAGTGGTTTGTTCTAATTTTAACAAAAAGATCCTGAAGTTCAGTAGCATGTGATTTTTCCCCAAATATCTACCATCCAGCTATCTGCAAAAAAAGGGAAAAAAACAAATATAAATTAAAGCTCTTTATAATTTTTGTTTCATCCTAACATATTTTCTGTCTTTAAAATAATAACCATGCTATTGAGTTATAGAGTGGCGTGTTGTGGGAGGTGTAATAAAATAATTAATTTAATGTGCTACTTTAACTGATTTGTACAAAGACAAATCTATGCCATCTTTATTATTCAAATAATCTGGAAAATTTATATAAATCAGAATTGCCTAACTGAATTAGGACCGCTAGTCCCACCTTACTGGATAATGTTGAAATTCACATATCTAATTTGACCCAAGTATCACAGAAAAGGACCCTGCCTTCCTTGATAATTCTAGCTTTCATCTCATCTAACGAATCATCCTACAAATTTGTTATTGACTGAGCATGGATGAAAGACGTAGATTTGAGGATAGATCAGGAAACTCATAATAAAATGAACAGACCAGAAAAGGGAGTCTGTTTACAGATAAATGGCACTGATTTGGAATAGGATGTAGACAGCTCTGCAACTTTGCTCTAACATTATTTTACTTACACTTGAAAACATAACCTGCCACCACCATAAAACGCCTATTGTGGAGCTACTTAAAAGTTAAAACCAAAACACCTGCCACTGCGTTCATTTAACAACACATTAGGCAGAGGGCGAACACTTCCTGACGTATTTATAATTACCCACATGATTCCATAAGCATGCCAGGATTTCCTTCCCACTCCTCAGAGTCAGTGGTGGATGTGATTTAGCTAGCACCCTTCTGGCTTTGTTGTAAAGGCATTCGTATAAGCCATGGGACGTGTTTGTTAGTTCTGAAAATAAATAAAAAAACACTGACTTGTTTGAAATTCTGTTTGTTTCATCCAACCAGTACTGCTTAGAAACATGTTTGACTTTGAAGGCAAAAAAAAAAAAAAAAGACTAGAAAAGATGGGTTTGGGCCAAATCATCAAGAATGAAGGTGAGGAAGTCATGTGCAGGCTCTATGTAAACCTGTAAACAATGAGCCTGTGTATGGGTCTATGGTCCTTAGGTTTAAATAAAACAATAAACAGATGTTGGCAAAACATTCTGATCTTGGGTTGGCATCCAATGGAAAGATAAAAGGGGAGAAACAAACAACAGAAAAAAGGATATTAAGACCTGAACAGTACACTCTTTAGTCTCACATGAGGCCAGGCTAAGAAGAACTTTGTGCAAACGAGTCTAATTTCCCACTAAATACTTAGGAAAACAGTCAAACCAACAACAATAAAAAAAGTAAATGAAAATGCTTATCTTTTAAAATTTAGGCAGACAGCAGGACCATTATAAGGATCCATAAGGAATTTCCATGAAATTCAAATTCATAGAGAACTACAAATAAGTCTAACAAAATAGAGCAAATCCACACGCTTGCAAGGAGGGGACAGATTCTGTCCTCTACACTCTTCTCCTTTTGATTTGCACTGTGCTGAGGTATACTTACTCACTCAGCTGTGTCTGACTCTTTGCAACCCCATGAACTGAAGCCCGCCAGGCTCCTCTGTCCATGGGATTCTCCAGGCAATCTAGGAAATGGAGTGGGTTGCCATTTCCTTCTCCAATGCATGAAAGTGAAAAGTGAAAGTGAAGTCGCTCAGTCATGTCTGACTCTTCGTGACCCCATGGTCTGCAGCCTACCAGGCTCCTCCATCCATGGGATTTTCCAGGCAAGAGTACTGGAGTGGGATGCCATTCCAGTATCTCCAATTCATTACTGAATAATTAAACTTTTTTTCATGAAGTTTTATGCAGAGATCATCAGTGCTAAAGATTCTATTTCAAGCAAAAAGAAAATGTTATAGAGGTGTTTTTTTTCTTTTTTAGATTTGTTATTAACATTTGGAGTAGAAATCTAAATGTTTTGCAAGGATTTGTATGGTGGAGAAGAATATATATACATGTATATATGTGTGAAATTGTCAGTCACTTAGTTGTATGCAACTCTTTCCGACCTCATGCACTGTAGCCCGCCAGGCTCCTCTATCCATGGAATTCTCCAGGCAAGAACACTGGGGTGGGTAGCTATTCCCTTGTATACATATATTTGTTGTTATTATTATTTGGTTGCTAAGTTGTAACCAACTCTCTTGCAGCTCCATGGACTGTACCCCACCAGGCTCCTCTGTCCATAGAATTCTCTAGACAAGAATACTGGAGTGGGTTGCCATCTCCTCCTCCAGGAGATCTTCCTGACCAGGGATCAACCCATATATCCTGCATTGGCAGGCAGGTTCTTTAACTGAGCCACCAGGGAAGCCCCGTATACATTTATGCATGTATATAAATAAATACAAATATATACATCGCTATGGTGGCTGGCTGCCAAGAATTTGCTGAATGTTTACAGAAAAATTTACCTACGTCTACTCAGTAAGGTCCTCATTCTGCCAAAGCTAAGAGTGCTTAGTTACTAAGAAAAGATGGATGAAAAACTCAACACTAATGGCCTATCTATCGCCGTTGGAGGTAGTGAACTGGACCACCTCCAGTGCATGCTGCTGCTGCTGCTGCTGCTGCTAAGTCACTTCAGTCGTGTCCGACTCTGTGCGACCCCACAGACAGCAGCCCACCAGGCTCCCCCGTCCCTGGGATTCTCCAGGCAAGAACACTGGAGTGGGTTGCCATGTCCTTCTCCAATGCATGAAAGTGAAAAGTGGAAGTGAAGTCGCTCAGTCGTGTCTGACCCTCAGCGACCCCATGGACTGCAGCCCTCCAGGCTCCTCCGTCCATGGGATTTTCCAGGCAAGATTACTGGAGTGGGGTGCCATTGCCTTCTCCACCAGTGCATGCTACACTGTATTAAACGATCTGTAGACAAGTTTCGGAGAAGGTGATGGCACCCCACTCCAGTGTTCTTGCCTGGAAAATCCCAGGGACGGGGGAGCCTGGTGGGCTGCCGTCTATGGGGTCGCACAGAGTCGGACACAACTGAAGTGACTTAGCAGCAGTAGACAACTTTCAAGACAATCTCATAAAACATTATCTCCTATACCTGCCAGGTGAGCAGGAAAAGCATCAGTTGCAGGAAAACGAGAGCCAGCAGAGAACACCGTTAGAAAGCTGAACACTCCCAACTTCTTCCCCTTTTCCCTCCACAAATTCATATTAACAGGAATCCGTACTTGGACTCGGGACTCAGCGTCCGAATGTTGACGGCATGTTGCCATTGCCCTCAAGGTGTTCGCTCGTGACCCGATGCACCCTCTCCTCTTCTCTCTTCTCCTCTCCTTCATTCAGCCTTTGCTCCAAAAAGAACAGAACAAAGCTTCATCTTCAGATAAATCCCTTTGTCCTGCCTTCGTATCTTGGTTTGGTTATCTCTCCATATGTTGATGTGGTTCAGTCCCTAAGTCACATCTAACTCTTCACCACCCCGTGGACTGCAGCACACCAGGCTCCCCTGCCCTTCTCCATCTCCTGGAGTTTGCTCAAACTGATGTCCATTGAGTCGGTAAAGCCACCCAACCATCTCATCCTCTGTTGCCCAGTTCTCTTTTTGCTTTCAATCTTTCCCAGCATCAGGGTCTTTTCCAATGAGTTGGTGCTTTACATCACGTGGCCAAAGTATTGGAGCTTCAACTTGAGCATCAGTCCTTCCAGTGAATATTCAGGGTTGATTTCCTTTAGGATTGATGTCTCCATAAAATCCCTCTATTCAGTCCTAAGATATTGAGTGAGGTCCCCCTGGGTGCTAGGTTGTGTTCCTGTTTGAGGAGGACCGGAGTTCTATTCCAGAAGGCTAACATCAACCCTTCTTTTAACTGAAATCCTCTTTGTTTCATTTTTCTTCTTTGAAAGAAGAAAATATTTTTCTTTTTTCTCTTGTTTGGAAAGAGGGAGATGTTTGCTCACAACTTCAATGCTAACATATTCACAGAGAAAGCGAAAGCATAACCAATCAAAAAGCATAAACAAAGAGAGTCTATTTCAGCTTCGTTTGTAGATGTCTCAGGATAGATTTATTTTGCTTTGGACTGAATCAAGTGCTCATCGCCGGCCCAAACAACTCTGCGGATTTTTAAGGGCAGGACACATGTTTGCCGCAGCTGTGGAAGTCCATAAAGTCTAGCAAGTCTGCAGTGGGTGATTGTTTGGCAAAGAACACATGGAAGGATAAATGTGTGCATGCATGAATGAATGGTTTCAGGGCACATGTAATCTAATAGGGGAGGAACATAGGAAATTCATCATACTAGGAAGCAATGAAGAGTGAAATTTTTAAATCTTTCATTATTTTTGGAGTTCCATTTACAATAGGAAGTAGTAGTTTGTAAGAGACTATTGCACCCATCAAAACACCAGATTAACTAAAATTTATTCTTTACTTTTGGGGGCTTCCCAAGTGGTACTAATGGTAAAGAACCCACCTGCCAATGCAGGAGACATAAGAGACACGGGTTCGACCCCTGGGTCAGGAAGATCCCCTGGAGGAGGAAGTGGCAGCCCACTCCAGTATTCTTGCCTGGAGAGTCCCGTGGACAGAGGAGCCTGTAGTCCGTGGGGTTGCAAAGAGTGGAACACAACTTAGTGACTGAACAACAGCGTAAAAAGATGTAAAACACAGCCTAGAGAATGTAGACACGAGCACTGCGCTATAGGCATTAAACTTGCTAAGAGCCTGGCTCTCAGTCATTCTCACCACATAGAAAGAAACGCTGACCACAGGACTTGCAAGAGGTGATAACTGTGGCCACAGTGACAACTGGGCCACAGGAAAAAAATGCAACACGTACACACGCCGTGCACCTTAAACGCTCTGTGTCCCACACTGCTAAATTTGAAAAATACCATTCACCCTAGTGTACTCAGGAGACGTCCTAGAAGGAAAGTTCTTGATCCAAGAGCATGAGCAGTTTCAAAGCTGGGTAAACACACTGTGAGTTCGTTTCCCACTCGTGTCTCTCCTTCTGCTTTTTGGAACTCCTGGGTTTCCTTTGTGGGGGCTGAGGACAGGAAGCGATAGCGCTGCGTGAGGGTGGTTTTCTTCACGATTTAACTGTTCCCAGGGTTGCCCGTCTCTTCGCGGACATCTTCTCACCATCCTAACCTATCGTTACCCCAGCACAATGTGTTTGTGTTTAGTTCTTGTCTTGTGTGTGTGCGTGTCTGCAAATCTCAAACCAAGTTCCTGTCACTTAGTTAGGGTGCTTTATGATTTATAAAATCACGTCCCGTGGGCCTTAACTCCAGCCTCCTAAGCGTGCTGGGCAAGACTTGCTGCTGTTTAGTCGCTCAGCCGTGTCCGACTCTTTGCGACCCCATGGACTATAGCCAGACAGGCTCCTCTGTCCACGCGATCTCCCAGGCAAGAATAACGGAGTGGGTTGCCATTTCCTTCTCCCAGGGATCTTCCCAATCCAGGGGTCAAACCCCTGTCTCCTAAACTGCAAGGCGGACTCTTTACCGCTGAGCCACCGGGGAAGCCGTACTTTGCGAGATTAGGTTGGTATTAGTCTCGTTTTCACAAGGAAAAGGGGAGAGACGTGTTCCATTTCTTGCATCTGGTTCTGAAACCAACACATAACACAGTCAGATCTTGGATCCCTCCTTGTCCACCTCCCATTCTCGGGCTTTTCCTGCTACTCTGAGACCGAAAGATTAAGCAAGTCATGGGGAATCTTATCCTTTATCTTCTGTAATAAAACAGCAACACGGGTCCTCACTTTCAAAAGGAAGAATAATATTACATCAGATGTTCATTTCAATGTAGTAAAAATCGGTGGGCCTGCAGGACAGTAGGGTTGGGGGGTCGCCTTTCTCAGCGTCTTTCTATTTCTAAAGGCTAAACTACATCAGCTTTTTCTTAGCACTGTGTTTGTGATTCTTGAGGAAAACCTGAAATCAAAACCAATTTTTTTTTCGAGTGCTCCTTTCTGGGGAGATTTTCTTTCGAATTATGAAAAGAAAATCTTTCTACCATACGTATAAACAAAACCTGCTTTTGTCACTAGCACCCTGTAGAAACCAGAGATGAAACATTAAATTACTCTGAGCACATGGCCACTTGCCAGTAATTATTCAATATGAGGTTTAACCAAGTTTATCTAGACTACGAGGTCCATGTATACACAGCTAAAGGGAAAGACATGGTTAAAGTAATTATCTGGCATATTCCCACCATGCAGACAGTCAGTCTGGCTCATTTGGACCAAGGAATAATAACCCAGCACATTCTTCTGGCCAAAAGGAGTTATTTGGCAAATCACCTCGATGTGCCCCAACAGATGAATGTTAAATCTACAAGATGCCAAGAGAAAGAAAACACGACTGCCCTTGGGTATCAGAAAGCCCGCAGACAGGAGGGTGTAAGGGGAGCGTTGGGACGAAGGGAACGGGGTGGGTTTTTCAGGACACTGGCGTTTAATTCTGAGACCCTTTCTGGGGCTTGTGAATTTCGACTCTAGAATCTCTTCATCTGGTTTCTCTGAGTAACTCATTCATCCTTCCCATGATACCTCCCGTCTTTTCTTAGATGTTGATTTTTTTTTTGTTTCTTTTCTGGGGTGTGAAGAACAGACTTGCCTTTATCATCCAAGTGCTATGATTTATCTGGTAGTCAATCCAATGCATTAGATAATCTTATCTTGAAATTTTCTTTTGTGATGAGCATAGGGATAGAAAGGAGGCACGGACTGAGAAGCACCAGGCTTGTTTCCTTGTTAAGCACAACACAGATCTTAAAATCCTGTGCAGGTAACCCACGCCCTTCTATGCTTTCCCCTTTGCCCAGTTTCCCCGTGGGGGTTTCTTAAATGAAACAAACTGACCTACTATCTCACAGAGGTTCTCTCTATGGAGAACAGCATTATTCATTCTAAAAAATAGATTTTTCATTTTTAATACCAAAGTAGAAATGATGACATACACAAGATTTCTGAGCAATTCAATTAGATTTTCCCTTTGCTGTTTATTCTGGCAGAGCAGATTGAGCAAGGCAACAGACGCTGGAGGCAGTTCACTCAGGCTCAAGTTGTGCCTTAACCACTTGCTAGCTAAATGACCTTACCCACCTGTGTCGCCCTAACTTTTCTCATTTTCATGAGTGACTATAGCAGCATCTAACAAAAAGGAACCTTATGAGAAACAGATTGATGTCGATACAGCTTGGTTTCACTGGTAGCTCAGATGGCAAAGAATCAACCAGCGATGCAGGGAACTTGGGTTCGATCCCTGGGTTGGGAATATCCGCTTGAGAAGGGAATGTCTACCCACTCCAGTATTCTTGCCAGGAGAATTCCACGGACAGAGGAGTCTGGCGGGCAACAGTCCATAGCTTCGCAAAGAGTCGGACTTGACTGAGCGACTAACGCTTTCATTTTTGTCATAGAGAGTTTAGCGTGGAAATGTGTCAATATGTATTTACTATTAAAGACAGTAGCATCTAATGATCAAATATGTCTGGTATCCTCAGATCCACTGTAGGGTCTTAAGCAAATCTCTTAATTAACCAGGATATAGTACTGATCTCGTATGTAGTTAGATGTTGTGCGGATTCAATGAGTGGATTTGTGTAAACTGTGATTAGAACATTGTGGCCTGGGAGAACGTCTCAGTAAAACCACCTCTCACAAATATTAATTATTTATCCATGCATGATGAAACAATGTTCCAAGATCAATGAAAAACAAGAGGTAAAAAGCATGAAATGCTACATTAAAGGGGGCTTGTTTGATCGTAGATTATTTAGAAAGCAGTGGTACCTCAAATATATAGTCAAATAAAACATAAATCTAAACATCTCAAGGAAGAAAAAACTGTCAGCAGACGCACTGTTATCTCTGCTTCGGAGTGAAATGTAAAAGACTACAGGTACTGGTCAGCTACAATCTCCACGTTCAGCCTCCAGAAGCCAGTCATAGGTTGAGGATACAGAAATGTACTTAGAAACACGCCAAAGTCCACTTTCCTCCCTTTTGTTAATAGTAAGAAACGTGCCCACATGCATCCTGACACACAGACTGTGTTTACATCAGCCTGGGTGAGACGGGGCACCCGAAATGGCTTAGCTCAAGCCTAAACTAGCAAGCCTGCTTTTCCCCTTCAAACTCGTTGTTCTTTGAATTTCCTTGACTGTCTATTCATCTTTGCTTAGTAACCAGAGGTGTTGGAGTCAGGAATACATATACTTTTTAAAACTTAAAATTAATTATTGAGACAACTCAAGCCATAATAAATTTATAGAGCAACATTTGTCCCATAGTAAATGCTTAATAGATGTTGACTAAAATAATAGGTGTAATGGGGCTTTTGACCATTTTTGAAAAGTGGGGAAATTTTACGGTTTCCTGAAATGGGTGAATGGAATTAGTGGCCTGATACACAAAATCCCTCATTTCTTTTATTGTTATAGACTGAGCCACAGAAGGAATAGGATGTTAGAATTTTGATTTCACAGAGCAGCAGAGAAGGGAAAAATCTAGTTTCAGTGTCTGTGTAGAGGAAGAGCAGGTAAATTAATTACAATTGCCGCACATCGCTGGGAATGAACATGTGCTGAGAACGGTGTATACGCAGGAAGTAAACATATACTAACAGACGCTACTTCTTTCGGGGTGATTTTAATGCGTAACCAAAGTATGTGTCTCCTCTTGGGTTCATATGTTGTGTTTTTAGTGAGATATTGACTAAAAAGCGTTCCCTCCTTTTAATTTGTGTCTTAAGCATAAAGTTTATCTTGCCATAGTACGTGTGGGCCGTCATCTAGCCAATTATTTGACACGTGAAATTAAAAGGTTAAATACACATGTTTAAGTCACAATAATGCTAAGAATATAAAACTGAAAAGTCTTCTCTATGTGAATTGTGGTGCTAGAGAAGATTTGGAGAGTCCCGCCATGGACTGCAAGGTCAAACCAGTCCATCCTAAAGGAAATCAACCTGAATACTCACTGGAAGGCCGATGCTGGAGCTTAAGCTCCAGTACTTTGGCCACCTGATGCCAAGAGCTGCCTCGCTGGAAAAGACCCTGATGCTGGGAAACCTGAAGGCAAAAGGGGAAGAGGGCAGCAGGCAATGAGGTGGCGGATGGCATCACCAACTCAATGGATGTGAATGTAAGCAATTTCCAGGAGATAGTGGAAGACCAAGGAGCCTGGCACATTGCAGTCTGTGGGCTCACAAACTGTCAGATATGACTTAGTGCCTGAACAAAAAGTCCTATCTCTGTGCTTTAAAAAACTCCTTTAATCTTTTCAACAAACATGAACTCCAGGCTCCAACTACGATGCCCAGCTTGCTTAGCCTCTCTTTTCAGGATAGGACCCGAACTTAGAAACACTACTTGCTGTTGCAGTGCAGCTCAGCTCTCTCACTGGTTCTGCTTTTCCCTGTTTCTGTCTGACACCTACGTCTTTACATCTCGATGACTAATCATTACATTTGACTAAAGAAATATAGAATCCCTAAGCCAGGACTCTTTTACACCTTGAAAGATACAAACCCACACAAATAAGCTTGTTTTGTCAACAGGCAGTTCGCGGAACTGTGTAATTTTGTTTGGTTTGTTCTATCTTCACTGTCTTTACCCACCAGTCATTTGCAAAAGGAGTTGTGGACCAACAACTATCGCAGTTTTAAGCAGAAGGAAGGGAAGGAAATTCAAAAAGAAAAGCGTGTAGACACTTTTGCTACATCGCTCTGTTTCTAAATTTCGCTTCAGCAGAGTTTTAAACCGGTTGGTCTAAAGCAAACATTTAAGTGTTAAAAAAAAAAATCCTGTAACCATTTTTAATGCAATTTACGTTTCTTCTTAGCCCCTCTGATTTAAAACCTTTGTAAATGGCTCCTTAGAATCACCTTGGTACACTCTGAAGGCAACTCTCAGTAGTTACAGAATAGAAAAGGAAAGAAAGAGGAATTGTAAAGAGGTGTATTTATAACCTTGGTCATCGGTATCCTAAGAACGTTTCTGTTTTAATAATTAATTCGCTTATCAGTTCAGAAATGTTGAAATGACTTTTGGAATCCCACGTTCTAAGGCTGTTGGCACCCTGCACGTTTCCTGACTGCAGTTTCCTTAACTTTCCATTTAATTTCTTTTTTCTTTTCCCTGAAACTAAAATCATTTAATGAAATCTGACGCGTCAAGGCCACTGACTGATCTTCTGAACAGAAGGTATGCAAAGGTGGCCAATTCCTTTAAATTACAGCTCCTGTCCAGGTTGCAAGACATCATTTCCAGGCAGACAAAGTGCCAAGGAGTCAGAAATGCTGAGACATAACTAATAACAAGGGAAAAAAGAAGAATATGAAAAACCTGAAGGAAAAATAAGTTCAACACGCAGAAGAGACCATCAGGAGGGAGGGGGAGGAAAAAGCCCACGTGCAATTTTTTTCCCACTTACTCTGTTTCCTTTATGTTCCCTAGTTCAGGGCCGCCGGTAGGAGATTGATACATTTATTAATTCTCCATGCAGAAAGACAAACAGTGGACTCAGTCCCGTGGGGTGGAAACGTCTGGCCTCAGGTTCCCTACGGAATCTTCCAACCCTGGCTAATGGTCTCTGACCACACAGATCCATTTAAAGAATACCGCATCCATTTTCGAAAATCTCATTTAGACTCATACATAAAATAAAATCATCCTGTCATAATGTCTTGCTTTTCTCTGGCTCTTCTTTTTATTTCTTTTGATTAATTTAAAATACAGAGCCAAGCAAAGACAAAGAAAAAAAAAAGCAATTTAAAGAATGTTCAAATCGTCTTTGTCATATGATTTTTCTTTTTAAATTGTGAGAACATAGTGAAATTAACAGTTTCTTTCTGCATGAAGTGGTATTTATGACCTCACCCTTAGAAACTATGTAAGTAAATATTCGTGGAGAAATATTTTCACCTATTTTACATGTTGATTAATTTAAGATCTGACTGTGAGGAAACTGTAAATTATGGAGTGCATTTTATTAGAGTAAATACTGGTGTTTGGGTTTTTTTTTAAGCAGGGTGAAAAGAATCCTTTTTTGTCCCCCTTTGGAGTGGAGCCTTGCCATTTTTCCTTCGAGAACTCATCTTGGATGCTAAATGCTTAATGAGTCTTAATAAATTTCTACATATTAGATGAAGTGTTCATGTAGCATTTCTTTTTGCTATAGTTCCTTTTATAAGTCTGACCAATAGCAGCAGCTATGGGAAACAAGAAAATGATCTGAGTTTATTCTGATTTTAATTTTTCCTTCGAGAACTCATCTTGGATGCTAAATGCTTAATGAGTCTTCATAAATTTCTACATATTAGATGAAGTGTTCATGTAGCATTTCTTTTTGCTATAGTTCCTTTTATAAGTCTGACCAATAGCAGCAGCTATGGGAAACAAAAAAATGATCTGAGTTTATTCTGATTTTAACTTTTGTTCTGAAAGTAGGTAAATTAACTCAAATGCTTGAGGCACCTTTATTTAAATTTCTGAAATTTCCTCAGGACAAGATAAGATGAACTATTCCTTTGTATTACAGAGCCCCCAGATTTTGTGGAAAAAAAAACATTAAAATATTATTAGGAATGAAAAATCACTCTTTGAAAAATCAATTTGCATATAAACCTGAAAAATAAACAAGATTTAAGTTTGTGTTCTGGATAATGAATTGGCAAGGGTGTTATTTTACTAAAGTGTTCGGTTATGTCTGTTTATGTTATTAAGTGGGATGAGATAAAGTGCATATTCAACTCTTCTTTCAAAGGACAGAATATATCATTTTAACTAATTAGGTCCATTTATCTTACCTTTATATTTCTTCAGGTTGGTTCCTGAAATAGACCATGAAACCAACCTATTTATAAAATTTGTTTTAAAAAAATCAAAATTTGTTGGACAGAATATGTAACATAAATTTTCAGTTGGCTACATTAAATGTAAAATTATAAAACTGAAATTTTACATGTAAATTTATTTTATTTTTGTAATAACTATGATTACACATAGACATACATAAATATAATTTTATATATAGTTGTATAAACATATACATTTGTATAGTTATTTGTATGATGTGAATACATATTCATAAAAACACTTTGTGATGTTATCCACTCTAAAATATAAATCTGGGAGAATGCTGTCTTGATTGTGAGCCATTAGAATTTAAAAATAGCTATTTAAAAAGCAAATAAATATAATTTTTTTAATGTTTGAATTCCAACATTGCTCTATGTACCAAAGAGTTGAAGGTATATACAAAGACTTTAGTAGAAAAAAAAAGCAAATATAGATGATGCTTTCAAATAAAATCTAACTTTTGTGTGTGCCTGTGTATAACTGAATCACTTTACTGCACAGCAGAAATTAACACATCATTGTAAAGAAACTATAGTCCAATAAAATAAAAACAATTTTAAAAGTCTTGAAGTCTTCAGAAAAGGGGGAGAATTCAAGCCGAAAAGCTGAAGCTTATAAGCAAGGTGGTAACATAGAAAAAAACTAATTTTAAGGGTTTTGAGAGCAGATGGACTTCTGTCCAGGCTCAGACCTGCCAGTCATTAGCCCTAACACAATTATATGCACAGGAGTTATTCTGTCTCTGATCTTCATGTAATAATGTGTCAATGTTGTAATGATACTTAACCCACAGGTTTGTAAAGGGGACATAAGGTGGTGAATGAAAGGTGCCTCGCTTAGCCTACCCCCCAAGTGGGAGTTGAACGTATGTTGATGTCTAGCTGTCCCCTGCCTCCAGCTTCTGCTTTGCATGAAACAAGTAGAGAAGTTTTCTAAGTTGCAATATTATAGCGATAGTGGCAAAAAGTGAAAGGAAGCAACCAGGTAAAATCCCAGTTCAGTCAAGACAGAGGGACTCAGTTTGGGGCATGGCAACAATATGAACCTTATGAGCTAAAAAGGGCACAGATTTTTCAAATCAGGCTGATCCCATTCTATAGGATAAGTAGTATAGTCTTGGCTTTCTTCAGCCTCATTATCTTGACTTGTAAAGATCCTGCTTCAAAGAGCAGTGATGAGTGATAAATACAATCATAGAGCATTGTTATTGAAACATCTAAATCTAGGAAATACTAGTTCTGTCCTCTCTTACTATACAGGACTTGTTATCAGGGGAGCAAGGCTTGGCATGGTTGCAGTCCATAAAGTTGGCATGGATTGGCTGACAGACCATAAAAATAAAAAAATTAAAATTAAAAAAAAGAACACATTTCTCTGTCAGGTAAGCAGTCTATAGTCAATCACAGCTTCTTCATGCAGAGGAGGATAAAGATGGATCATGGGCTTATAAAACTGAAAAGAAAGCTACTAGGTGCTGCCAACTGGGCAAAGTCTTTCTTCTTCATGGAAGACTTCTGTCTGGAGCTATTGAGAGAAGGGCAGACAACATGAGCTTGCAGGTCATGTGGAACTCAGTGTCCTGAAGAACTTCGGCCAGGTATGACAAAACCGGGTTAACTGATTCAACAGCTGTTGACTGACACCGGCTGTACAGGAGAGATGAGTTGGTACATTGGCACCCTTGGCCAAGGGGAAGTGTTGCTACCGAATTGCAAGTGGAGACCCTGTAGTCTGCTTCTCTTTTTATATATCTGAACTGAAATTTTATGTAGAATCTTGACGTCCCCCTGTTCTCAGGGAAACCACCAGGGCTGTCTCTCTCTGGCATTTTCTTCAAGCCTCACTGTTCTCCGTTAGGTATAGCCAACCAGCGTGGCCCTTCTCGTGCCTCAGACTCTGTATGCAAACTATTATGAGAATCTGGAAAAATATTTCCTGTCTTCTTTGCATCTTGGCATATATGGACTTGCTTGAAATGATTGCCATGCATCTTTCTATCCACATGGATATAACAGCCCCCGGATACCTCTGTGCCTTGAGGCCCCTTGCTTTGCTGAGTTGAACCAAGAGCCATCTGTACCGTGTTCCTTGGTCTTGGGGTCGCGTGACCTCTTCTGAGGCAGGGAATGTTGGCGCTCTTTCAGGCACCACCCCACCGTCATCACTTATCCTGCTATATTCATTCTATACTCATGCCCCCCTAGTCCTGACGCTTGGAAATGATCTTCTCACAGGCTATTCATTCTCGTCTTTCCACAGCCTATTTCCCCTGACCAGACATTGCAGTTACCCTGCTGAACGTTCCTCAAGTCCATGTGGTAAAATTAAGTTCAGGGCAAGACCTTCATAACCACCTCATTGAATATCGCAAACCTGTTTCCCCTTTCCTTGTGTGTTTCGCTCCATATCAATTACCCTGTGGTAACCCCCTCTGTAGTCTGTATAGTCAGAGCTGTGGTTTTTCCACTAGTCATGTACAGATGTGAGAGCTGGACCATCAAAGAACCTGAGCACCAAAAAATTGATGCTGTTGAACTTTGGTGCTGGAGAAGACTCTTGAGACTCCCTTGGATGGCAAGGAGATCAAACCAGTCAATTGTAAAGGAAATCAACCCCAAATATTCATTGGAAGGACTGATGCTGAAGCTCCAATCCTTTGGCCACATGATGTGAAGCGTCAACTCATTAGAAAAGATCCTGATGCTGGGAAAGACTGAGAGCAGGAGGAGACGGGGACAATAGAGGATGAGATGGTCGCATGGCATCACCGACTCAGTGGACATGAGTCTGAGCAAGCTGCAGGAGACAGTGAAGGACAGGGAAGCCTGGCGTGCTGCAGCTGATGGGGCCACAGAGTCAGACATGACTTAGCATCTCAACAACAAAAACAACAAACCATAATCAACCTCATCAATGAAACATCATTCCTTTAGATAGGCATGTCAGGTCCTATAGCCCTAATACGAGTTGATATAATTGATGTGTTTTCACAGTAACAATCAGAATTATTACAACTTTCCACACTGACTTCGTTTCAAGTTTTTGGCATCAGGATAAAATCTACACTTGAAAAGAATAAATAAATCCTGGAGATCAGATTCTCTGAGATTGCTCACTGAAGTACAAGAAATAAAGGTGTAGCTTGACTGCAAAATTTTCTGAATAATAGAAAAATAATTAGAGGAATACTATCTTGATACCCCCAGATTTGAAGACGCAGCAACGGAATCAAAATATGATCTGAAAAGGTAGAAAATCACAGCCATTTTAAGTGTCTGAAAGTGTTGAGAAGCTGAAGTCAGTGAGGACTCCAACAACCCTTACCTGCGTGCCATCTCAAGCGTGCTCACCGAACTTGCCAGGGTTTAGAACTTGGCAGGGAAATCCTTATAAAAATAAAAGTGATCCACTTTAAATTCACTGCGACTGGAACCTCTATAAGTTATGTTCTTGTCTGGAGGCCAGATCAGGGTGGCAAGGAAAATATTTGGAGCTGGTACTGGCACACAACTTTTGACATTTAGGTGAAACTTGCTGAGAAGAGAGTCATGTTAGTTTATCCTGAATCTGAAGCCTCATTATATTAGAGACATAAGTGCTCGTTTTTGCAGCCCTATGTTTGGTCTTTAAGCCGAACGTACATGTGACTGTGGTCCTAGGGCAGAGCAGTAGGATACTCTGCAGCGAGAATAAGAGACCTTAGTCTTACTGCTGAGCCTAGAATAGTGGTCACCTTTCACTCTTCTGAAGCCTTGAGTCAAAAAATACATGGATAAATGCTTTTAAAACATACACCATATATATACACACATAGAACATATTATATATTTACATATATAATATAATTATGGTCTTTGCATTTCTGAAACTACTTAAATGTTTTCACTACACCTAAGCAATAGTATAAGTGAATAGACAATCACTGGACTTCTTTCTCTACTCCTTGAACATCTTTAAAATGCACTCCATTAACCACCCTTCTCTCCCCAATATTTACCTCTGTAAAGAAATCTTTGGATTTATGTTCACTTCCTGTTACATACACATATATATAATATGCATATTATATTCTACATATACTTTATTGACTACACCAAAGCCTTTGACTGTGTGGATCACAAAAAAATGTGGAAAATTCTTAAAGAGATGGGAATACCAGACCACCTGACCTGCCTCCTAAGATATCTGTGCGCAGGTCAAGAAGCAACAGTTAGAACTGGACATGGAACAACAGACTGGTTCCAAATTGGGAAAGGAGTACGTCAAGGCTGTATATTGTCACCCTGCTTATCTAACCTATATGCAGAGTACCTGAGAAACGCTGGGCTGGATGAAGCATAAGCTGGAATCAAGATTGCCGGGAGAAATATCAATAACCTCAGACATGCAGATGACAACACCCTTATGGCAGAAAATGAAGAGGAACTAAAGAGCTTCTTGATAAAAATGAAAGAGGAGAGTGAAAAAGTTGGCTTGAGACCAGAGCTCCGGGACTTGGTGATGGACAGGGAGGCCTGGTGCGCTGCAGTCCATGGGGTCGCAAAGAGTCGGGCACGATTGAGCGACTGAACTGAACTGATATATATATATAATATATACATATAAAATATATATATGTAGATATATATCTATATGTATCTATAAATGTATCTATTTTTCTATATATATACACACATAAATGTGTGTGCTCTCAGTCACTTCAACTGTGTCTGACTCTTTGTGACCCCATGGACTATAGTCCACCAGGCTCCTGTGCCCATGGGACTTCCCAGGCAAGAATACTGGAGTGGGTTGCCACGCCCTCCTTCAGGAGATCTTCCAGACCCAGGAATCTATCACATGTCTATTACGTCTCCTGCCTTGGCAGGTGGATTCCTTACCACTAGTGCCACCTGGGATAAGGAAATGGCAACCCCCTCCAGTGTTCCTGCCTGGAGAATCCCAGGGACGGGGGAGCCTGGTGGGCTGCCGTCTATGGGGTCGCACAGAGTCAGACACGACTGAAGCAACTTAGCAGCAGCCAGCCAGGAAGCCCCTAGTGCTGGGCTCTTCAGATTTCCTTCCAGAGCTCGAATTCACAGTCCACTAAAAAATGGGAGGATGTCCATTTACACTTGTGTGTGTGCCTTTTCCTGTGGTGGACATTTGTCCTTTCATCCTTTACAAAGTACAGACATCCCAGTCACCAGGAGGTGGGGCCAAGAGAAGGATCTTCTTTAAGCTAAGAAGTGGGCAGAGGTCCTAGGTTTAGAGAGTCAGGAGTTCCACTGGGAATCTTTGCACATTTGGTCAAGCTTTCAGGGGCAGTTTCAAGAGGGCTTATTCCCATTGGTACTACAGTGTAAGTAAGACCCAGTGTAAGTTGGTCAGGGTGTTAGAATCCCTGATTCCAACCAAGCTGGCAAGTTTCCCAGGATGATGGTTCTTGTGAAAGCATATAAGTCATCCTTCCAGAGCGTAATATGCCTGCCTCTGTCTGAACCCTGCCCTACAGTCTCCCTGCCATTCATGACAGCTGACAAAAAGCCTTGCAATAAATCCCCTGTCCACCTAATCAGAGCTGGACTTTCTCGTTTGAAAGTGAATAGTCAGGTTAGTCCAACAGAGTATGAATGTGTCCTTCTCTTTTTTCATGAGGATAGAACTATTTATATTCTTATGAAAAAAAATTGTATGAACTTTAGCAAGCATTAATTTTCTTTTTCTTCCAGAAAACATCCTGATTTTGCATATTCTTTGATTAGTTCTGTGCCCTCGTAGAGTGTCATAATGACATTAACATTATATTTTAGTGGTTTCAGTTTTCATCATTTCTCTGTCATAAATTCCCCATCATTGGATTATTTGTTTCTTTCAAGAAAGGTAATTAGTTATTATACATTCTCTGATCCTTTGTAATTCTGAAATCCATTTCTAAAATATTTAAATGTTTACACTATACCTAAGCAATATTTAACTGAATAAAAAATTATCAGACTTCTTTCTTTACTTCTTAAACATCTTTATAATGCATTTCATTACCCCCAAAAATTTAGTTCTGGGAAAAGAAATCTTATTTCAACTAGTTTTGTGTTTTCATTTATTGGCAATCTTTTGTTTTTAATCTCTCGTACACGTGTATGCTTGTAGACTATTTCCCCATCTATATTTCAGGTTAAAATATGCATATACATTTATACATGCATTTTGCTTCTTTAACTTTTCATTATCTCCTCTTAGAATTTGCTATAACCCTTTAATATGAGAAAGCACGTTCATTTTCTGCTTGGAGGTCTGTTTTCTGTTGCTGTTTGTGATTTCTTTTGTGGGGTTTTTGTCTGTTTTCCTTTGGCTATTCCTCTGGCTTTGCATGCTCTGTGCTTCTGTCATTGAGGTTCTTGTCTCTGTTTTCCTCATGTCTGTCGCTCCCCTTTATTTTCTAGTTTTCATGCCTTCATCCTTTTTTCAAATTCGGAGAGGGTATCCTTAGCTATTTTTGGCTTCATTTCTCTGCAGAATCTCTCTTTTTTTTTTTTTTTTTTAATATTTTCACTGAGTTATTTGTTCCTTTTCCAGTATCCAGGAGGCTTTTTCCAGCTCAATGTATCTTTTCAAGACCACCATCTCTAATATAAGAGATACAAACAGTTTTGTTTGTATCTCTAATATAAGAGATACAAACAGTTTTGTTTGTTTCTGTTCTTTTTAAATTTTCTTTCTACTACTGTAAGCCTGAATCTGTGAAAATGTTAGGAATCAGGACAGTTTTAGAAATACCAAGGCTGCAACTTTAATGGAAAGTTACTAAGTTGATAGTCTCCAAACATCAGATTCCAGCTATCTCGTTAATTGTGACCTTTTCCCTGTCTCTTATCCTGAAACAAGGAATTAGTGAATTATTTATTTTGCATAGTCCTTATAATTGCCGTCCATTGGCGTCACTGATCAAAAAATGACTTCCACAAATAAACATTTGTATATGTTCTTGCTTTTAAATATACTAAAGAGATGAATCCATTAAAAAAAAAAAAAACCTGGTTCTAAGGTCAGCTACACAATTATTTATTTTATACTGGAATTCCAAGGCTCTCCTATGGAACCATCTGAAATACTAAGCTGCTTTTGTGTATTACGTAACTTGTGAACACCAGTACAGATTACTCCACAAGGGCTTATCATCTTTACATATCTCACATTTTTCACAATTAAAAGTGATTGCTCGTTAGTACAAATAAGGATATCATTTCAGGAATGTTGAGGATTCTTCTCACTAGTCTGAAGCTCCTTACTGTCTAAGCTACTTTTGTGTATTACGTAACTTGTGAACACCAGTACAGATTACTCCACAAGGGCTTATCATCTTTACATATCTCACATTTTTCACAATTAAAAGTGATTGCTCGTTAGTACAAATAAGGATATCATTTCAGGAATGTTGAGGATTCTTCTCACTAGTCTGAAGCTCCTTACTGATGAGAGATTTCTGAGTGAAAGGTACTTATTCACCTGGCCTTCCCTGGAAAACTGAGGTCATTATTAGCCATCCTAGAGATCAGATTAGATTCCAAGTACATCTCCTCCAGATGAGTTGATCTTTTTATTATTATTTTTTAGTTGGAGTATAATTACTTTAAAATGTTGTGTTAGTATCTGTTGTACAACAAAGCGAATCGGCCGCAGGTGTACCCCCGCACCCTCCCTTTTTGTCTTCCCTCCCAGCCTTCAGGTCACCGTAGAGCACCAGGCTGAGCGCCCTGTGCCCTCCAGCACCTTCCCACTAGCTGTTTTACGCACGGCCGTGTGTGCACGTGAATGCACTCTCCCAGCTCACGACACTCTCCCCCTCCCCATGTGCACAAGTCCCCTTTCTACATCCGCATCACTATTCCTGCCCTGAAAATAGATTCAACATCACTCGTTATCAGAGAAACACAGATCAAAACTGCAACGAGGTATCACCTCACACCAGTCAGCACTGCCGTGCCAAAAACATCTACTAACGTTAAATACTGGCGAGGACGTCAAGAAAAGGGAGCTCTCCTGTACTCTTGGGGGGAATGTAAGTTGACACAGCTGCTATGGAGAACAGTATGGAGGTTCCTTAAAAAACTAAAAACAGAAGCAGCATATGACCCAGCACTCTCACTGCTGGGCGTGCACCTGGAGAAAAACGTGATTCAAAAAGGCACACGCGCCCCAGTGCACACTGCAGTACTATCTGCCACAGCAAGACTGGGAGGCGATCTCGAGGGCCATCAGCAGATGGATGGATAAGGAAGGTGTGGCACACATACACAATGGAATACGACTCAGCCACAAAAAGGGATGCGAATGGGTCATTTCTAGAGATGTGGACAGACCTAGAGTCTGTCTGAAATAAGTCAGAGACAGATGAGTCGATCTTACAACACAAAGTCCGAGAATTAAACTGAAAACACTAACCAACTCAATTTTTTATTTGAATCTACCAGAGAAATATCAATAACCTTAGATATGCAGATGACACCACCATTATGGCAGAAAGTGAAGAGGAACTAAAAAGCCTCTTGATGAAAGTGAAAGAGGAGAGTGAAAAAGTTGGCTTAAAGCTCGACATTCAGAAAACAAAGATCACGGCATCCGGTCCCATCACTTCATGGGAAATAGATGGGGAAACAGTGGAAATAGCATCACACTTTATTATTTTGGGCTCCAAAATCACTGCGGATGGTGACTGCAGCCATGAAATTAAAAGATGCTTACTCCTTGGAAGGAAAGTTATGACCAACCTAGTTAGCATATTAAAAAGCAGAGATATTACTTTGCCAACAAAGGTCCATCTAGTCACGGGTATGGTTTTTCCAGTGGTCATGTATGGATGTGAGAGTTGGACTGTGAAGAAAGCTGAACACTGAAAAATTGATGCTTTTGAACTGTGGTGTTGGAGAAGACTCTTGAGAGTCCCTTGGACTGTAAGGAGATCTAACCAGTCCATTCTGAAGGAGAGCAGCCCTGGGATTTCTTTGGAAGGAATGATGCTAAAGCTGAAACTCCAGTACTTTGGCCACCTCATGCGAAGAATTGACTCATTGGAAAAAACTCTGATGCTGGGAGGGATTGGGGGCAGAAGGAGAAGGGGACGACAGAGGATGAGATGGCTGGATGGCATCACTGACTTGATGGGCGTGAATTTGCGTAAACTCTGGGAGTTGGTGATGGACAGGGAGGCCTGGCGTGCTGTGATTCATAGAGTCGCAAAGAGTCAGACATGACTGAGCGACTGAACTGAACTGAACTGACCCAAGTTTGTAATTGCTTGATTGAATGCTATTGTCCCATTAATACTCACTGCCTGGTTCTGTCTGAATTACTTGCATAGTCTTCTTGTCATCTGCTCCATCTGCCTGTCAGTGTCGAAATGCTGGATTTTGCCTATGTTGCTTGTCGTTGGCTTTATTAAGTCATTCCACTGACATTTATCAAAGAGCCTCCTGAATCACCACCATGTTTTATTTCCCTTAAAACTAGGGTCAGAGGAGACTGCTTTCAAAACACAGCTTACAGAAGAATATCTGTAGAGACGGGCTATAAACGAATGACTAGCAAGAGAACCCAGAAGCAACGGGACCCAGCGTGCTGCTCACAGTCATTTAAATTCCTTTTAACCTAAGTTACTTGTATGGAAAGTGATGCTTTATCCAACTCCCAAACCACCAAACCGCACATGTTTAAGTAAGTTATGAATTTCTATTATTTTTGTATTCATATAGATTCTTCAGGATACTAGGAAAACACTAGGAAAAACTTACACCGTGTCACCAGTATTTAGGTGGGACATTTTCACGTTGGCAACTCTTTTTCTCACTTCCTTCCCCATAGGATATAGAGACATAAAGTATGTTACATTGTTTCTGGGAATTCACATGCTAAATATTCTTCATGCCAGAAGCCCTGAACAGCTCATTTCATGTTAAGCACGTATTCGTCTTTCTCTGGACTTTCCACCTGTGTACCCATTTGAACTATCCAAATCCTATGATGATGCAGCCAAGATAGTTTCGTTATTGTTCTGTTTCCCCATCCCCCCGGCCTGATTCGAGAAGTTTGCAGAAGGTCTTTTTTTTTTTCCCCCTTAACATCACTATTCTCAGTTAGAGCCATCAGATCATCAGTAGTTCGGGGTTCAAATTGGCAATCAGACTCAGGGGATGCCATAGGCTTCAGTCAGTGCCAAATGGATGAGAACGTTCATATTTAGTTTCTGAGAACAGAGAGAGACCACAGCCGCAAGGCCCGCATGGTAACAGCTCAAGGGCGGCCGTGCTTCCCACGGTCCCAGTCCCCCTCGACTGAGGACGGGAAGAGAGCCGGACGCGCCGGGCTTCCCCAGTTTCACACCTTTTAAGTCCTGCGGCTCCCTGGGCCTTGGGGGTACCTCGCTAGTCCCCGCCTACAGCTCCATCCCATCAGCATCTGTCAGCTGGCGCTTGATGAACAACCTCGACAAGGCAGCAGAAGAGCTTCCTCTTCAAGGAACACAGTCACCTTAGCTCCTTAACCTTGGAAGCTGGAGTCAACGCAGCCAGCGCGGTTTATCAGGGGTCAAAGTCTCAGGGATCTAGCAGTTAGCCCCTTTCTTCCAGAAACATCCCTCGACAGTCTCTTGATCCCGATCTCTTAAACCCTGAGATGGCTTGTANAAGGAACACAGTCACCTTAGCTCCTTAACCTTGGAAGCTGGAGTCAACGCAGCCAGCGCGGTTTATCAGGGGTCAAAGTCTCAGGGATCTAGCAGTTAGCCCCTTTCTTCCAGAAACATCCCTCGACAGTCTCTTGATCCCGATCTCTTAAACCCTGAGATGGCTTGTAGATTATCTTCTCTCTCTCTCCGTCATCCTTCTTCTCTTCGTCGCCATAAGGGCCGCTGGTTCGCACATTTCCCCCGTGGTTCTGCTTCCTTTTAATGGCTTCGATGCCCTCTTTTTCAGTCCTTTCTGCCGAGAAGCGTAGCGTCGGTCGCTCAGTCGCGTCTGACCCTTTGAGACCCCGTGGACTGCAGCCCGCAGGCCCCTCTGTCCTTGGGCTTCTCCAGGAGGGAGCACCAGAGCGGGCTGTCATGCTCTGCCCTTGACCCGCTCCCCCATCTCTCCAGCCCCGGACCCCCTTCCAGCCCCCTCAGCCCTGGGGCTCCCCTTCTAGGGCAGCACTGGGCTGCAGGTGTCAATTCTGCCGCAATCCCAGCCCGGCGCAGGGAGCAGAAAGCGGCGCCCCTGAAGCTCCCCAGGGCCCACCGCCCAGGGGGCTTGTTCGCAGCGCGTGCCTCTCCTCCGGTCTTCAGCAGTATGTGAACAGGACACCGACTCCCCGGAAACCCACCCAGCACGTGTGGTCAGGCTACCAGCCCAGGTGCCTGGGAATGCCTCACTGCCCGGGTTGGCCTGGTGTTTCAGTGGTCCACACCCATGAAGGGAAGCATTAGCCACTCAGTCGTGTCCAGCTCTTCGCGACCCCGTGGACTGTGTAGCTCACCAGGCTCCTCTGTCCATGGACCTTTCTAGGCAAGAACACTGGAGCGGGTTGCCATTTCCTCCTCCAGGGGATCCTCCTGACTCAGGGATGGAGCCCTCCTGTCCTGTGTCTCCTGCATCGCAGGCTGAGTATCTACCCTCTGAGCCACCCAGGAAGGAGGATCCACGTACTGAAATAAGCCCAATTTAGGCGAGGCCATTTTAGTTCGCTGATTCCTAGAATGTCGACGTTCACTCTTGTCATCTCTTGTTTGACCACTTCCAATTTGCCTTGATTCATGGACCTGACATTCCAGGTTCCTATGCAATATTGCTCTTTACAGCATCGGATCTTGCTTCTATCACCAGTCACATGCACAACTGGGTATTGTTTTCGCTTTGGCTCCATCCCTTCATTCTTTCTGGACTTATTGCTCCACTGATCTCCAGTAGCGTATTGGGCACCTAATGACCTGGGGAGTTCCTCTTTTGATATCCTATCATTTTGCCTGTTCATACTGTTCATGGGGTTCTCAAGGCAAGAATACTGAAGTGGCTTGCCATT
>SJYT01032461.1:39012-49271 GCA_006410635.1 Cephalophus harveyi | reverse complement strand
GGGACTGGAATGCTAAAGTAGGAAGTCAAGAAACACCTGGAGTAACAGGCAAATTTGGCCTTGGAATGCGGAATGAAGCAGGGCAAAGACTAATAGAGTTTTGCCAAGAAAATGCACTGGTCATAGCAAACACCCTCTTCCAACAACACAAGAGAAGACTCTACACATGGACATCACCAGATGGTCAACACCGAAATCAGATTGATTATATTCTATGCAGCCAAAGATGGAGAAGCTCTATACAGTCAACAAAAACAAGACCAGGAGCTGACTGTGGCTCAGATCATGAACTCCTTATTACCAAATTCAGACTCAAATTGAAGAAAGTAGGGAAAACTGCTAGACCATTCAGGTATGACCTAAATCAAATTTATTTTCAACCAACATTTATCAAGCACCAAGTACATGCTTGATAATTATTCCTAAGTATTAAGGCAATGAAGCTTCAAATATTGACAAAAGTGCCCAGGGATTATAGGAAACTAGTAGACAAGGCAAGAGAAGTGGATGTATTCATTAATTTACTGAACACATACACATGTACCCATCACAGAGTATTTATTAATGCCAGTCGGTAGTCAAAATACTTTAAAATATCAAATCAAAAAAGTTTCCTAAAAATTTTGTAAGGTAGTTACCATTATTTCTATTTTACTTTGGAAGAAGCTGAAAAGGTGAAGGGGTTTATCCAGGGTCACTGGTGGAGGAGGTGGCATCTGAACCCAGAAAATCTAATTCCAGAGAATTTGCTAAACATGCTGCCTCCAAAATCAACATTCCAAAAGTATTGATCATGAAAAGAGTTTTATGGGACAAGTCATTTTAAGAAATACTTAATACCCTCTTCTTTCTCTAGGAAATTCTTAACATATTAGTATATTAAGAAGTCCTACCCTCAATCATGGAGAAGATGGAGAGATGGAGAAGCTCTATACAGTCAGCAAAAACAAGACCGGGAGCTGACTGTGGCTCAGATTATGAACTCCTTATTGCCAAATTCAGACTTAAATTGAAGAAAGTGGGGAAACCACTAGACCATTCATGTATGACCTAAATCAAATCCCTATGATTATACAGTGGAAGTGAGAAATAGATTTAAGGGACTAGATCTGATAGAGTGCCTGATGAACTATGGAGGAGGTTCGTGACATTGTACAGGAGACAGGGCGCAAGACCATCCCCAAGAAAAAGAAATGCAAAAGGCAAAATGGCTGTCGAGGGAGGCCTTACAAATAGCTGTGAAAAGAAGAGAAGTGAAAAGCAAAGGAGAAAAGGAAAGATATACCCATTTGAATGCAGAGTTCCTAAGAATAGCAAGGAGAGATAAGAAAGCCTTCCTCAGTGATCAATACAAAGAAATAGAGAAAAACAATAAAATGGGAAAGACTAGAGATCTCTTCAAGAAAATTAGAGATACCAAGGGAACATTTCATGCAAGGATGGGTTCAATAAAGGACAGAAATGGTAGGAATCTAACAGAATCAGAAGATATTAAAAAGAGGTGGCAAGAATACACAAAAGAACCGTACAAAAAAGATCTTCATGACCCAGATAATCACGATGGTGTGATCACTCACCTAGAGCCAGACATTCTGGAATGTGACGTCAAGTGGGCCTTAGGAAGCATCACTACAAGCAAAGCTAGTGGAGGTGATGAAATTCCAGTTGAGCTATTTCAAATCCTGAAAGATGATGCTGTGAAAGTGCTGCACTCAATATGCCAGCAAATTTGGAAAAATAAGCAGTGGCCACAGAACTGGAAAAGATCAATTTTCATTCCAATCCCTAAGAAACGCAATGCCAAAGAATGCTCAAACTTCCACACAATTATACTCATCTCACATGCTAGTAAAGTAATGCTCAAAATTCTCCAAGCTAGGCTTCAGCAATACATGAACTGTGAATTTCCAGATGTCCAAGCTGTTTTTAGAAAAGGCAGAGGAACAAGAGATCAAATTGCCAACATCCACTGGATCATGGAAAAAGCAAGAGAGTTCCAGAAAAACATCTCTTTCTGCTTTATTGACTATGCCAAAGCCTTTGACTATGTGGATCACAATAAACTCGAAAATTCTGAGAGATGGGAATACCAGACCACCTGACCACCTGGTCAGGAAGCAACAATTAGAACTGGACATGGAACAACAGACTGGTTCCAAATAGGAAAAGGAGTACGTCAAGGCTATATATTGTCACCCTGCTTATTTAATGTATATGCAGAGTACATCATGAGAAATGCTGGGCTGGATAAAGCACAAGCTGGAATCAAGATTGCCGGGAGAAATATCAATAACCTCAGACATGCAGATGACACCACCCTTATGGCAGAAAGTGAAGAGGAACTAAAAAGCCTCTTGATGAAAGTGAAAGAGGAGAGTGAAAGAGTTGGCTTAAAGCTCAACATTCAGAAAATGAAGATCATGGCATCTGGTCCCATCACTTCATGGCTATAGATGGGGAAACAGTGGAAACAGTGTCAGACTTTATTTTTCTGGGCTCCAAAATCACTGCAGATGGTGAATGCAGCCATGAAATTAAACGAAGCTTACTATTTGGAAGGAAAGTTATGACCAACCTTGACAGCATACTCAAAAGCAGAGACATTACTTTGTCAACAAAGGTCCATCTAGTCAAGGCTATGGTTTTTCTAGTAGTCTATATGGATGTGAGAGTTGGACTAGAAAGTAAGCTGAGTGCTTTTGAATTATGGTGTTGGAGAAGACTCTTGAGAGTCTCTTGGACTGCAAAGAGATCCAACCAGTCCATCCTAAAGGAGATCAGTCCTGGGTGTTCACTGGAAGGACTGATGTTGAACCTGAAACTCCAATACTTTGGCCACCTAATGTGAAGAGCTAACTCATTTGAGAAGACCCTGATGCTGGGAAAGATTGAGGGCGGGAGGAGAAGGGGATGACAGAGGATGAGATGGTTGGATGGCATCACTGACTCAATGGACATGAGTTTGGGGAACTCTGGGAGTTGGTGATGGACAGGGAGTCCTGGCATGCTGTGGTTCATGGGGTCACAAAGAGTCGGACACAACTGAGCGACAGAACTGAACTGAGCCCTCAGTCAGTCTGTTTAGCTTTGATTAAAACAGATATCCAATTGTTTTTATAAAGATCTCACAAAAGGGAAGGTAATAATCATTACTGATATTTTTTAAGTGCCTTCCGTGTTTTAGCAGAAAAGCACTATAGCACACAAGTTGAGGGGAAAATCTCTATGTCCAGAATGCCTTGGTTCCAACCCCTAACACACTCTAGATGGTTAGGTTATGTTTTGCTAAAATATAAACCCTCAAGCCTCAGTGATTTGACTCAGCAAGAAATTTACTTGTACAATATCTGTGAAACCCACGTTGACCATGTTGGTGTGTCATCTCCGTATCCATCCCCCCTGTCACACACAAATGTGCAATCACATTCCAGTAGGGATCTCGACTGGTACTTTCTGTTAAAGGCATCAAATATTCCCCCCACGTCCCAAAGCTTCAAATACCACACCAATCATCAATGAAGGCATTTTGTTCATTCTTAGGAAAAAACAGATTGGTTTCCTTGTACCTGTTCGAGACTGAACAGCCACATCTTGGTCCTTGTCACTGCTTGGTACAACTGAAAATTCCCTAAACTCAGTGTGCTTAGAAACTAAGAACTCTAAACATGAGAACTTTAAAAGTTTATTGGGTACTTGGAACCAGGCTGGTTCAGCTAGATCATAAATGCTTCTAACTGGCATTCACTCTCCCTTATATTGATTTTTCCTCATAGAGTCAAATGGCACCCTAAAGTATATGAAATAAATTACATCATTACCCTGGTAAGCAAGGGAGAGACACAGAAGTCATTTTCAATCTAAGCCTTGCACTTGAATAAGCACTGATCAGGCACATTTTTGCATCTAACAAAAATCCATGCCCAATGTATATGTTTGTATCAACATCTCTGATTTAAACTCAGATCTCCTAGAGAATGAGAACCTTATCCAATTTGCTCTTATAGGCAAAGCACAACTCTAAGAAGAAAGAAAGACTTTGATAAACACTTGATTCAGAACCAACAAATAAGCATGACTGGACACCTATAATGTGAATATTTTCCAGGATAAAGATTAGGCTACAACATCTAGTGCATAAGTAATCTGATTTACTTATGTGAAAATTCTACAAATGAAGAAAACTGATGTTGCATATGGTCTCACATTTAATGAAGTGCTATTATTATTAGAAAGAAAAAGAAAGAATATATGAGAGGAGGCTATCCCAAATAATCCAAGGCTGTCTACTACTCTGGTACTTAACATAGTGTCTAAACTCATCTGGAGATTAGTTTTGAAAAAGTAATGCTTCATGAAGGGATTAAATAGGATTGATGAAGGATATGAAGGAATCCGATTCAATAAACATTAATTGACACTTAAGCCAGTTAGTAGAAACATATAAAAATAGGCAAACAGACTCTAACCTTAAGCAGTTTATAACTGAGCAAGAGAGAGCAGACATAGACGCAAGGCAGATTATCACGTCATTGAGGGTCTTTCCAGTTTGGGCGTCAACCTTTCCTGTGTAGACCTGGTGAGTTGGACTTACTGCTGCTTGAACAATTTCCCAACATTCAGAACACAGATCAGGAAAGCTCTGAGTGAGAGAGACTCGAGTTTATTAAAGATTTTCGCAGAAACCATTTTGACGGCAGATACACAGATGACACTTAAACCACACTGTTCTTGTGCCCAGATCCACAGAGCTGAGTTACCTATCAGTGATTTGATGAGTTATTCCTTCCCCCAGTGTCTGTCTAAACTGATCAAAGGATCCCAATACCAGGTGATCACCCAAAATGGTCAGCACAAAATCCATCCTTTCCCACCCTCTGACCTGTGGGTCCCGAGAGTGAACCAGCACAATACTGGAGTTGATGGGCTTTGCTGCATCCTTACCAGAACTGAACAAATGCCTGCTTTCCTTGCCCAGCAAGGACCAGAGGGGAAGTACATGCAATACGCCTGTAAGTTCAGCGAAGGGAGACAACAGAAATTACCTCATGACTCAGATGGCATTTGAGAAGGTGCTTAGAAGCTGGCAGGATTTGAGCAAGGGAAAGTTGAAGGAGGGCTTTGCTAGGTGAAGAGTGAAGTCAGTGCCGGAGAAGGAACGGGAAAACATTAGCAGGGCATTGTGAAGAAGCTAGTCTAAATAAATACAGGGGGAAAATGGGAAGGAAAAATAAAACTGGAAATGTTGACACAAGCCCCATTCTACAGGGTTTCAATTCTCAGTTTGAGGGCTTTCTATCCAATTTTGTGTGAAAATATGAATCTCCATCCATAAACTTCTGTGTGGATAGGATAACTTCCTTTATTTCAGTCACTCAACTTCATTTCTATTTTGCAAGCCACTCTGCTGGGCTGGCAGAATATTTGGATCTCATTTTCAGTGTTTTTCCCCTTTTACCCCCGAAAGAGGAGGCTAGTGAAATAATGATAGCATTTCCAAAGAAGGAAAATCAGGAAAATCTCTCTTATTTACAGGAGAAAAAAAAATTCCATCTTGACCATACCCAGCTTAAGATGTCAATATGAACACTAGATGAGGATTTACTGGAAGTGCTCAGAAATTCAGAATCAAGGCTCAAGAGAAAGGTCACACAAGGTGCCTCAAACCCTTTAAGGAACAAAGTCTACGTGAGTTAACTATCTAATTTAATTCAAATAAATTATGACAGTCTAGAACCCCAGAACTCTTGCCTGGAAAATCCCATGGACAGAGGAGCCTGGAAGGCTGCGGTCCATGGGGTAGCGAAGAGTCGGACACGACTGAGCGACTTCACTTTCACTTTTCACTTTCCTGCATTGGAGAAGGAAATGGCAACCCACTCCAGTGTTCTTGCCTGGAGAATCCCAGGGACGGGGGAGCCTGGTGGGCTGCCGTCTATGAGGTCACACAGAGTCGGACACGACTGAAGTGACTTCGCAGCAACAGCAGAACAGAATCTGCAGTTATAGACGATTATTTGTATATTGTGACTCAAAAAGCATGTAAATATAGAAGATGGAAGAAAACAGGAGAAATGAGAGTCAGGAGTTTGAGAGATGAAAGAAAAGAGGATGGTCATTTGTGCCAAAGCTTCAGAACCTTCAAAGCCAAGAATCAGTGAAGAATCAAAGAATGTGACGATGTGAAGGTCACTGGAGGCTTTCCTGAGGCTGACTTCAGCAAGACAGTATGTAGTGTGGGGAGACATATTGCAAAAGAACACAGCATAGGTTTGTCAGGCTCTGGGCAGGAATGAGAGAAATTATTCTTTATTCTGCTTCTACCCAACTGAGAGACCTGGACCAGCTGTTTAACCCTTTTGGTTTTAATGATCTCGCCTATAAATCAAGAGGGTTAGACTGGCTCAGTGGTCCTCCACAGGGACAGCACTGCCCCCCGGAGGACAGGCTGACCACCTGCGGGAGAATTTTGATTTTCACAAGGATTGCGCAATCCACTCCAGTATTCTTGGCCTGGAAAATCCCATGGACAGAAGAGTCTGGAAAGCTACAATCCCTGGGGTTGTAAAGAGTCGGGCACAACTTAGCAACTGAGTACACACTGGTATTTAGCAAGTGTGGACAGGGACGTTAGTTATCCTGCAATGCTTAGTAGTCTGGGGAAACCACTAATTGTCCTGCATGTTGCATAACTTTCTAAGGCCCCTCTGACATTGAGGTAGATGAAAAGTCTTAATATAATTAATTAAGCCTAGAACCTAACTGTTTTACATATGAAAGCAAAATACTTTTTGCAATTTTAATATGTACTTGTCCTACTAAATAGGACAAGTAAAACGAAATAGCTTCTATTCCACTATCTACCTCTATGCTACCACTATCTACCTATCTCCACGCTTGCATTTTTCCTTCTGCTTATACAGAATAGCTCCTGATTGTCTTTTAACCTTAAACTTATTCACTATGAAACATATACATATGTATAATATGTCATCATAAATTACTTTCATCTTATTTCTCACTTATAGTTAAGGTACTTTTAGTTATGTGTATAAAATTTATTTATAAGTTTTATTTTAGGATAGTAGAGGTATATCTGGAGAAGGAAATGGCAACCCACTCCAGTATTCTTGCCTGGAGAATCCCAGGGACTGAGGAGACTGATTGGCTGCTGGCTATGGGGTTGCACAGAGTCGGACACAACTGAAGCGACTTAGCAGCAGTAGCAGAGGTATATCATAAAATATTTGTTGTAAATGTACTCTTGGGAGACCTCCCTGACAATCCAGTGGTTAAGATTCCACACTTCCAATGCAGGGGCCACAGGTTCGATCCCTGGTCAGGGAGGTAAAATCCCACATGTCACATAACGTTGCCAAAGGAAAAATGTGCTCTTGGATCTGAAAGGTTGATAGACACTAGACTGGATGCTCTGAGGTTTCTCTCTCCTCTAAAATTCCACAACTCATCATTTGTCCACATTATCTTTCATGAGAGCAAGCAACAGGAGAAAAGTAGAAAATTTTACTTGTTGCAACACTCTCTGCTGTACTTAATTTGAATATACACTTGACTGTACTTTACACAATGATGATGATGTAAGTGTTGGCCTCTCCTTTTACAAATAGCCACCCAACACTTAACTAACTTAAGTAAGCTATCTAAAAATAACGGAAACTGAGGTGAGCCATATTTGCATTTTCTACCAATTTTCTGCCAGTACAAAGACACAGGCAGGGTATCTCAATTATGTTGACTTTCAATGATCTCTGAAGACAACTCTAATATTAATGGTTCTCTGAACCTCATGTCCAGCTTACTTTGCCTCTGTGAGCCTCCACATCCTGTTCCCTTTAAAAGGCTCTTCGTTTTGCCACAAAAAGAGATAAATGAAACTATTTTGCAAGGAAAACAAATGCTTTTGATAGAGTCAAAATGGCATGTCAAATACAGAGAGTTGAAATAACTTACTTGGTTACTATCTATGGTTCTGAAAGAAAATAGTCACCATGGCGAGTTATATGCGATTCTGCAGTCTAAACAATTTAAGTCACTTGTTTCACCTCTGAAAAATACAGCCATGGCAAAAAAAAAAAAATACAGAAATAATGCATATTTTAAAGATTGAAATTTTTACTCTCCCTGTATTTTGCAAAATGAAAACTTCTTTAATTTTCAATAACTAGAATCAAGTTTTTGTTTTTACCCTTCTTCATTTTCAACTGATAGCCAAGTGAAGTCTGTCAAATCAGTATTCTCTTAATTATTTGAGGGCTTTTTTAATATTTATTTTGCTGCACCAGCTCTTAGCACGTGTCATCTGAGATCTTCATTGCGGCATGCAAACTGTTGGTTGCAACATGTGGGACCTAGTTCCCCAATCAGGGATGGAACTTGGGCTCCCTGCATTGGGAGCTCAGAGTCTTAACCACTGGACCACCAGGGAAGTCCGTCAAAGTTAGTTTCTTTCAGGATTGTCTCCACCTTTTGCCTTGAAAGGTGTAGCACTGGTAAGGAGGGGCTCTGCTCTCTGTCTTGGTCTGTTCTATGATGGCCTTTATTGAAGCCTCTGGCATTTCTTAACGTTGGTGTCAGTTGAAAACTCACTTCCCATCATAACTGCACCACCTATACTCCTTTCTGCAGATGCAAAGCCCTGTCATGGCCCCATGGCTACTTCTGGGTCCTTCCTGCTCTTAGCATCTCAATCAAGCCACTCTTTACCAGCAAGGAAACTATTCACACATTTCACTGGAGTCAGAGAGGATTCAGAGGGGGTACATTCTGACCTATCTGTCCAAGGTGCTGTGTTTAGCTATCTCTGGTTTGATGGGTTGTCATGACTCAAGGATGCTTCTGTGGGAACAAGCATGTTGCAGATCAAAAAACAAAAATTAAAAAAAAATAAGGTAGCATTCATCTCCTTCACTCTTGGACCTTCAAATGTAAAGGAGAATAAGGTTCTTTTACCTCCTTCCCCTGCCCAGAACTTGGCCCATGGAAATGAAAGATGAGGCCCACAGTTCCCCACATTCAGGATATCTCCCTTTCTCTCTCTCTCTCTCTCTTTCCCCACTGTCTCTAGTCTCTCTCACCTCTAAACTCCAGAAGTAACTATTTAATTTTGGACTGGCAAATGAGAAAACATAATTTTCGTTCACTATCTTTCTCAGATTCTTCCGAAGGGACTTGAGGTTTGGGGATTTTTAACATCTTTCTTTACTTAATGATATTAAAGTGAAATGAACTCCCTAACAGATTGGTAAGAAAAGTTTACCAAAACCAAACTTTTCATATTAGGTTTTGTGAAATCTAAACAGTAATTCTATTCCTGTGACTCTGGCTTAAAACAATCATAAAACTAAAGCTGTTTTTATAGAAAAAATTTTAAGTACTATGCCATTTATAGTAATATCCCCAAATGAAAACCTTCCATGTCCAAAAATATGGAAATAAAAAATTACTTTTCTGTGATTCAGTAATATGCAACCCTTAGAGACTGTGATGAACAAGGAGGTTAGCAATGCAGAGAAATACTTGTATCAAAAATTTAAAAGTAAGTGTAGGCCACCTAATCTATGACAAACGAGGCAAGACTATACAGTGTAGAAAAGAAAGCCTCTTCAACAAGTGATGCTGGGAAAACTGGACAGCTACATATAAAAGAATGAAATTAGAACACTCCCTAAGACTATGCACAAAAATAAACTTAAAACAGATTAAAGACCTAAATGTAAGGCCAGTTCAGTTCAGTTCAGTCGCTCAGTCGTGTCCGACTCTTTGCGACCCCATGAATTGCAGCACGCCAGGCCTCCCTGTTCATCACCATCTCTCGGAGTTCACTCAGACTCACATCCATCGAGTCAGTGATGCCATCCAGCCATCTCATCCTCAGTCGTACCCTTCTCCTCCTGCCCCCAAACCCTCCCAGCATCAGAGTCTTTTCTAATGAGTCAACTCTTCGCATGAGGTGGCCAAAGTACTGGAGTTTCAGCTTTAGCATCATTCCTTCCAGAGAAATCCCAGGGTTGATCTCCTTCAGAATGGACTGGTTGGATCTCCGTGCAGTCCAAGGGACTCTCAAGAGTCTTCTCCAACACCACAGTTCAAAAGCATCAATTCTTCGGCGCTCAGCCTTCTTCACAGTCCAACTCTCACATCCATACATGACCATGGGAAAAACCATAGCCTTGACTAGACGGACCTTAGTCGGCAAAGTAATGTCTCTGCTTTTGAAAATGCTATCTAGGTTGGACATAACT
>SJYT01032461.1:3205-38119 GCA_006410635.1 Cephalophus harveyi | reverse complement strand
GAACAAAGCTAGTGGAGGTGATGGAATCCCAGTTGAACTGTTTCAAATCCTGAAAGATGATGCTGTGAAAGTGCTGCACTCAATCTGCCAGCAAATTTGGAAAACTCAGCAGTGGCCACAGGACTGGAAAAGGTCAGTTTTCATTCCAATTCCAAAGAAAGGCAATGCAAAAGAATGCTCCAATTACCGCACAATTGCACTCATCTCACATGCTAGTAAAGTAATGCTCAAAATCCTCCAAGCCAGGCTTCGGCAATACGTGAACCGTGAACTCCCTGATGTTCAAGCTGGCTTTAGAAAAGGCAGAGGAACCAGAGATCAAATTGCCAGCATCCGCTGGATCATGGAAAAAGCAAGAGAGTTCCAGAAAAACATCTACTTCTGGTTTATTGACTATGCCAAAGCCTTTGACTATGTGGATCACAATAAACTGTGGAAAATTCTGAAAGAGATGGGAATACCAGACCACCTAACCTGCCTCTTGAGAAATGTAAGGCCAGACACTATAAAACTCTTAGAGGAAAACATAAGCAGAACACTGTCTGACATAAATCACAGCAAGATCATATTTTATTCACCTCTTAGAGTAATGAGAATAAAAATAAAAATAAACAAATGGGACCTGATTAAATTTAAAAGCTTTTGCATAGCAAAGAAAACCATAAACAAAATGAAAGGACAATCCACAGAATGTAAAAAATATTTGCAAATGAAGCAACCAACAAGGAATTAATCTTCAAAATATACAAACAGTTCATGCAGTTCAATAATTAAAAAAAAAAACACAATCAAAATATGGGCAGAAAGAAGACATACAGGTGGCCAATAGGCACACTTAAAGACGCTCAACAACATTAATTATTCAGTTAAGTTCAGTTCAGTCGCTCAGTCGTGTCCGACTCTTTGCAACCCCATGAATCACAGCACGCCAGGCCTCCCTGTCCATCACCAAGTTCACTCAGACTCACGTCCATCAAGTCGGTGATGCCATCCAGCCATCTCATCCTCTGTCGTCCCCTTCTCCTCCTGCCCCCAATCCCTCCCAGCATCAGGGTCTTTTCCAATGAGTCAACTCTTCTCATGAGGTGGCCAAAGGACTGGAGTTTCAGCTTTAGCATCATCCCCTCCAAAGAAATCCCAGGGCTGATCTCCTTCAGAATGGACTGGTTGGATCTCCTTGCAGTCCAAGGGACTCGCAAGAGTCTTCTCCAACACCACAGTTCAAAAGCATCAATTCTTCGGCGCTCGGCCTTCTTCACAGTCCAACTCTCACATCCATACATGACCACAGGAAAAACCATAGCCTTGACTAGATGGACCTTAGTCGGCAAAGTACTGTCTGCTTTTGAATATGCTATCTAGATAAATGCAAATCAAAACTACAATGAGGTATCACCTCACACTGGTCAGGATGGCCAGTATCAGAAAATCTACAAATGATAAATGCTGGACAGGGTGTAGAGAAAAGGGAACCCTCTCATGCTATTGATGAGAATGTAAATTGATGCAGCTGCTATGGAGAACAGTATGGAGGTTCCTTATAAAACTAAAAACAGAGCTACCATATGAGCCAGCAATCTTACTCCTGTGAGTATGCCCAGAGAGAACCAGAATTCACACTCTAATATGAATTGCAGCACACTATTTATAACAGCCAGGACATGGAAGCAACATAAATATCCACTGACAGAGGAATGGATGAAGAACATGTGGTACGTGTATTCCATGGATTATTACTCAGCCGTAAAAAAGAACAGAATAATGCCATTTGCAGCAACATGGATGAAACTAGAGACTGTCATACTGAGTGAAGTAAGTCAGATAGAGAAAGACAAATATCATATGATATCACTTATATGTGGAATCAAAAAATGGTAGAAGTGAACCTATTTACAAAACAGAAACAGAGTTAGAAATGTAGAAAATAGACTTACGGCTATGGGCGGGGAGTGGAGGAAGGGACTAACTGGGAGACTGAGATTGACATATACACACTATATACATAAAATAGATAACTAATAACGATCTGCTGTACAGCACGGGGAGCTCTCCTCAGTGCTCTGTAATGACTTCTGTGAGGACAGAATCTAAGAGCGGCTCTATGCATATGCATAACTGATAACACTTTGCTGTACCCAGGAAACTAACACAACACTGTAAATCAATAATACTCCAATAAAAAAATTTTTAAGTAAGCATAAGATACAGACCAGATTTCAAAGACTGTAAAAGAATGTGAAATATTTCATTGTGATAATTTTTTATCCTGATTTACATGTCAGGAAGATATTATTTAGAGTAACTTGGGTTAAATAAAATATATTTTTAAAATTAATTTTACCTATTTCTTTTATACTTCAATAAGAAAATAAATAAAATTTTTAAAAAATAAAAAATAATTAAAAAAATAAAATAGCATATTGGCTCAAATTATGTTTGTATAGGATAGTGCTGCTGTAGAGACTGACACAGAAGGATCAACAAATGCTATTGTAGTCCAGTGATGTATACTTATGTACCTACAGTGAACCAGCCCCCAGAAATCTGCTTTCATCGGATACTTCAACGCTCTCAAAGTTGCTGTCTTTTCTAATAGTTTAGTCTGCTCTTCTAAGCACACACGGAGAAGGCAATGGCAACCCACTCCAGTACATGGCAAATCCCATGGAGGGAGGATCCTGGTGGGCTGCAATCCACGGGGTCGCTAGGAGTTGGTCATGACTGAGCGACTTCACTTTCACTTTTCACTTTCATGCATTGGAGAGAGAAATGGCAACCCAGTCCAGTGTTCTTGCCTGGAGAATCACAGGGACAGGCGAGCCTGGTGGGCTGCCGTCTCTGAGGTCGCACAGAGTCAGACACGACTGAAGTGACTTAGCAGCAGCAGCAGCAGCAGCAGCAGCAGCTAAGCACACAGGGTGAAGGCTTCTGACAGACATGAGCTCTCTTGACCTCATTATTTGAGCATTTGATGACACCCATCATCTCTCCAGGAATAGAAACCTGGATTTGTTTCTAGGATCCAGGCAGCAGCTACATCAAAGAGTGAGTTGTGCCTGAATCCATGAGGAGTGGGCAGAGAAATAGGAAACACTGTTAAATGCTAACATTACTCGATGGATGTGAGTCTGAGTGAACTCCGAGAGATGGTAATGAACAGGGAGGCCTGGCGTACTGCGATTCATGGGGTCACAAAGAGTCGGACATGACTGAGCGACTGAACTGAACTGAACACGTGGATGGTCTCTGAACAAAAACTAATACATGATTATAAAGCCTGTTTACCTGATTCACTGTTTATTAGTCCCTGGTAGTGTTTAGTTCGGATGATTCTCAAAGCAAATGTCATTAATCCTAAAAATCTGTTTAGAAGACAATCCTGCCCCTCTACCTGAGTGAGGTCACTGGCTGGAGACTCAGCCTGTACCTTTAAAGGGCTCCTGCTGGGAGAGAAGGGCTCCTGAGGACAGAGCTGCACAGGGAGGCACCACCTGACCCCTGGACCCAGGTGCTGCTGACTCAGGGGGACTCAGTCCCACACTCAAACCATTTGGACAGATAAGTGGCAGGAACAGTGTATTATTCAACCAAAGCTGTTAGCAGGGGCTTTCAGTAACTGATTTCTTGCTGCTGTTGTTTTTCTTAACGGGAATTGTGCAAGTCAGCAAAACACAGAAAATAAATGCTCCTCTCTGAGCTTGACAGACCAAATACACCCTGATTAAGAGCATATCAGTTCTCCAGGCTGTCATCTACCGACCAGCAAGCAATTCCCCTGTGTTCCTTTATCAAGAAGTGCACGTTTCTGCATTTCATCTCTTCTAAGGATTGCTATTATTCATCTAAAGATAACCCACAGATTATTTTTGGTTTATTTTCAGAAACCATGAGCTCATTTAATTCACAATGAAGGAAGAGTTTATAACTGTGTGATGGGAACACGGAATTTCTCAAAACTCTTTCTTGGCTAAATGACAACCTCACCATGTGCATTTGCCCTTTAGGTTTCTCAACAGCTGTGTCTCTAACTAGATTGTATGTGTGCATGCTAAGTCACTTCAGTCGTGTCCAACTCTGTGCAACCCCATGGGCTATAGCCTGCCGAGTTCCCCTGTCCATGGGATTCTCCAGGTGAGAATGCTGGAGTGAGTTGCCATTCCCTTCACCAGGGGATTTTCCCGACTCACATCTCCTGTGTCTCCTGTATTGCAAGCAGATTCTTTACCACTGAGTCACCGGAGAAGCCCCTAACTAGATTAGCAAGGCATTTACGTGCTCTCCAAACTGCCTGCAGGGAGAAAGACCTCAAGGTTTGGGGACCTCTGCTGAGCTTGACCCACAATGCACTGGACTTGGTTTAGCCACTTGTCACTTTTTATTGCATCTCCTTTCTTCTGATCAGCTTTGCAGGTTTGCACCGATCATAGCAATAAAGATGCTGTGGGTCAGGGCCCCCAATTCCCTGTCCTAATGTCCCTTTTTGGAGAAGGCAATGGCACCCCACTCCAGTACTCTTGACTGGAAAACCCCATGGATGGAGGAGCCTGGTAGGCTGCAGTCTATGGGGCCGCTAAGAGTCTGACGTGACTTCCCTTTCACTTTTCACTTTCATGCTTTGGAGAAGGAAATGGCAACCCACTCTAGTGTTCTTGCCTGGAGAATCCCAGGGACGGGGGAGCCTGGTGTGCTGCCGTCTATGGGGTCACACAGAGTCGGACACGACTGAAGCGACTTAGCAGCAGCAATGTCCCTTCTATTTCTCACCCAGCTCCCACCAACCCTTGCATTTTTGTCAGTTGCTTTTCTGTTCTTGCCTCATCCGAGCCAGGGCTGTGCAGTGAAGGCCATGAGGGTGTTGCAGGCATTAGGACTGAATGAAAAAGTGCTCTGTGTTTCCATGACAGGGAAATGGTAGACAGAAGAAGATTCTCGGGTGGTTAAAGGACCCACCCTTTGATGCTGGTGTGAATGTAAGCTTCATTTTATTGCACCAGCAGCTGCTCATAAAACTGCTACTGACAATGAAAAGAGGCTTAAAGAAGCAACAGGATCAGACACTCCCCAGTCAGTAGCTTCCCCAGGGTGACTTTTTGACAACTGTGACAGTGCAGGCTTCAGTGCAACAAAGCTTTTTCCTCCAGTCGTGAGGAGTTCTGTGGCTATACATGAGCAAGTCATTACAGCAATTCATTGCTGTTAGAGAGTCCAGAGAAAGAAATGCCTCTGGCTTAGGGATTTTTCTCCATGTGAACCCCTCATGTAGACCCTTGAAATCATGGTGACCCTCTACGAAGTCTGTTCTATGCTTTAAATTTAAAGGAAACACCTTTCAGACACTTTGGCCATACAAAACAAATGCTTGCTCTCTCTTATCCCCAGGCTTTATTTATAGGCAACACTCCACTCTGAGTTTCCTGAGGCTCCATGTCAACAATCTATGATGTCTATTTGGCTTTCAAGGAAGGCTTTTTGCCTTTGAATTTCTTATACCAAAAATTTCTTCTTCAGTGGTGACAACCATTAGGGTTAATTTCCATCTCACTGAGCTAGCTCTGTCTTTCCCATAGACACAGGGATTTAGCCAGCCTTCTGTCTGTTCTTAAGCATTTATTTAATGCCTGCCTTACCTCCACCACCTTCCACGTTAAACTCTTGTGCATCCATCTTTCCCACACCTGCCCCTTTTTCTCTAGTCAATAAGTACATACAAATATTTATTTCAAGTATTTGCAGAGGAAGCAAATAGAAAAGAATATATAAGAAGGTATATGCCAGGGCATGGGGCTATTTATTAATAGCTCATATTTAAATTTTAATATCAATTAATCTGTTAGCTAAACCTTTTATCAATTGCTCGTTATAGAGTGTTTCCTCAGTAACAGACACCTAAGAACTCAAACCAAAATCAAAAAACAGAGAGACATAATAATAATACTAACAGTAAGCTTTGAATCCTATTGCTTTTTGCCACTCAGCCCATTTATATAAAGAAGAAGCTTGATTTCATGCATGTTTTAAAACTAATGACAGGAAATATGTGTTTCAGACTAATCAATAAATATTTGTTGACTACTGGAATGAATGTGCATGCCTGATCAGTCATGTCCAGCTCTTTGCGACCCCATGGATTGTAACCTTCCAGACTTCTCTGTGCATGGAATTTTCCAAGCAAGAATATTGGAGTGGGTTGCCATTTCCTACTCCAGGGGAAGTAGGAAATTCGGGAAGTTGCCATCTTCCCAACCCAGGGACCAAAGCCATGTCTCCTGTGTCTCCTGCATTGGCAGGCAGATTCTTTATAAACCCTAATATTCAACAATTTTCTCCTGAAAGATGTTAAGTATAGTTTATGCTGTCAAATGATGGATCAGAAGAAGAAGAGAACAAGAAAGCAGTGAGCATCTGAAGGTAGGATTTAAAGGGACCAAGGAAATGCAGAACTAGAACCAGGCTAGAAGGTGAGCCCTGAAGAAAGAGCCACGTTTTCATAATTTTGACTAGTGGGTAGGGGGGCATTTCTAAAGGGTAGTTGAGTACCATTTTGATGGTCTGCAATTGCAAAACAGCATTCCAAAGGACTCAAGGACCCATCATAGGGCCACAGAATATGGTCACTGACACAATTATAGGGCATTTTATAACCCCTTTTATTGAATAATACAGTATCCATATGGCTACCTGAAAGGGCTTCCCAGGTGGCACTGTGGTAAAGAATCCATCTGCCAAGCAGGAGACATGTGTTCAATCCTTGGGTCATGAGGATTCCCCCAGAGGAGAAAATTGCAACCCACTCCAGTATTCTTGCCTGGAGAATCCCATGGACAGAGGGTTACAGTCCATAGCGTCACAAAGAATCAGACACAACTGAGCATCTTAGCATACATGTCTTTGTGACTTCAAAGTCCAAGATCTTATCACTAAACCATGCTTCCCCCAGTATTCTTGCCTGGAAAATTTCATGGATAAAGGACCCTGGCAGACTATAGTTCTTGGGGTCACAAAGACTCAGATATGACTTATTGACTAAACAACAACAAAAATAACTAGAGCATCAGAACTATTTAGGAGCTTTTCTTTAAAAATACAGACACCTGAGCCCTACTTCGTGACATTTAGTTCAGTTAGTTTAGGGTTGGGATCTATAAATCCTGATCTGGTCCAGGTTAGTTATAAGATGAGCCTGGAACATCTTGCTTTGCAAGAAATTAAGCAAGTGTTGCCAGAACACCACACACACACAATGGAAGCATGTAAAAAAGACATAGGGGCCAACCTGGTCAGCTTGAAGGAGCCCCTACGGCCAAAACTGGCAAGATTTGAGCAACAAAATCAGTAAAATAGCTACATATTATAATGTGTTGAATAAAATAGAAATCAATGAATATGTTCTTTTAACGAAGACAGATGATAAATAGATCAATAGATAGATCACTTATAGATACATGGAAACATACATGGAGACATATGTAGACACACAGGTAGAACAGAATCTTAGGTTACTCCCTACAGAAGAAGGCCAGCTGATAGATGTGGAAAATCAACAATGGTTGCCAAACCTAAGAAGGAACACTTGATTAGGAGTACAATATATGCATGATCATAAATTCAGTTCAGTCGCTCAGTCGTGTCCAACTCTTTGCGACCCCATGAATCGCAGCACGCCAGGCCTCCCTGTCCATCACCATCTCCCGGAGGTCACCCAGACGCACGTCCATCGAGTCTGTGATGCCATCCAGCCATCTCATTCTCGGCCGTCCCCTTCTCCTCCTGCCCCCAATCCCTCCCAGCATCACAGTCTTTTCCAATGAGTCAACTCTTCGCATGAGGTGGCCAAAGTACTGGAGTTTCAGCTTTAGCATCATTCCCTCCAAAGAAATCCCAGGGTTGATCTCCTTCAGAATGGACTGGTTGGATCTCCTTGCAGTCCAAGGGACTCTCAAGAGTCTTCTCCAACACCACAGTTCAAAAGCATCAATTCTTCGGTGATCAGCCTTCTTCACAGTCCAACTCTCACATCCATACATGACCACAGGAAAAACCATAGCCTTGTCTAGATGGATCTTAGTCAGCAAAGTAATGTCTCTGCTTTTGAATATGCTATCTAGGTTGGCCATAACTTTTCTTCCAAGGAGTAAGCATCTTTTAATTTCATAGCTGCAGTCACCATCTGCAGTGATTTTGGAGCCCCCCAAAATAAAGTCTGACACTGTTTCCACTGTTTCCCTGTCTATTTCCCATGAAGTGATGGGACCAGATGCCATGATCTTCGTTTTCTGAATGTTGAGCTTTAAGCCAACTTTTTCACTCTCCTCTTTCACCCATAAATTTCTTATTTGCAAGAGGAAAAATAATAACTATCCAATGGAAAAATTAGGCAAAACCTTTGCTTGGTGATCAAAATTAACATCACCCAGGAGAGGTAGATGGGTATTAAGTACTTTGCCCTGAGAAATACATATGTCACTTTTGGAGTATTCTGGCAAGGGATACATACCCTGATCTTTATTTTCAAAGGCATCAATACAAAAAAAGACAGAGGCTGAAATATTCCAGGTGGAAAGAGATTAACAAGACATGGAAATTAAATGCAGCCAATAATCCTGGACTGGATCTTGTAATGAAGAGAAAATTATACCATAAAATGCATTATTAAGACAACTGACAAATTGGACTATAAGACTAGATTGGATTATAGCCTAGGTTAAAAATAGTAAATCAATGTTGAATCCTTAGGACTTGATAACTATACAATGATAATTTAAAAAAATATCCTTGTCTCAGGAGAGAGGACAAAAATTTGGAAAATGTTAAAAATTAGCAAATCCTGACAGGGAAATATAGGACTTTATATTAATCTTGCAACTTTTGTGCCGATTTAAGTTTATTTTGAAATAAAAAGGTTTGTCGTTTAACTCCCCAGGCAATTCTGAAACAGCACATCATGAGTGGCATTTGAAGCGGCATTGAAGACTGATGCAACAGTGTGGGCTTCCCAAGTGGTGCTAGTGGTAAAGTACCCGCCTGCCCATGCAGGAGATGTAAAAAACATGGGTTTGATCCCTGGGGGTTGGGAAGATCCCCTGGAGGAGAGCATGGCAATCCACTCCAGTACTCTTGCCTGGAGAATCCCATGAAGAGAGGAGCCTGGTGGGCTACAGTCCATAGGGTCACAAACAGTCGGACATGGCTGAAGGGACTTGGCACGCAGGATACAACAATGTGAATGTCACCTTAAGAAAACTATTGGGATGCTTTCTCATCTACTGTCATATTATTTTTTAATAGCCCTTGAATGAAAAATCAATATATTATCTGGAGCTATCATCCAAGTAAATAACCAGGTGGAAACGATCATAGGTATTAAATTAGGAGAGGACACTGACATGCATTTATACTTAAGCTTCTGCATAAACTTTCACGCAATCAGTTAATTGTCTCAACACTTTCAGACTTTTTTAAGATAATTGCATGTGCAGTAAGGACCTTCCTGTATTCTTATGCACTATGATCATAACATTAATGATTATATGAAAGAAACCTCAAAATTCCACAGCTACTCAGGTCTTTTTGCTTCTTCCTTCCTATCTCCTCCTCACTAATGATAAGACATTAAAACAAAAGCTCTTTGGAGAATACACCTAATTGAATCATAGGATTTCCAATTTAGTAACTATATTTTTGAGTACTAGCAATGTGCCAGAAGTTTTATCAAATGTTTTCATGCTATATCAGGAAAGAATAGTTTATGCTGCTGTAACTAACACCATCAAAGATCTTAGTTACTTATAACAGTGAAGATTTATGATTTGCTCATAAACTCCAGGTACCCTGCAGATCAACAATAGGATTCTGCTCACAGCAGTTATTCAGGGAGCAAATTAACAGAGCAGCCACTATCTTGAACACTTGATCACCTTGCCAGAGGGAAAGGGGTCTCCAGAGGGTTATATAGCAGCCCCAAAATGGCACCCACAGCTTCCATCCACAATTCATTGACCAGAATAAGTCATACAGCACCATCCCTCCAACAAGGAGCTAGCAATGTTACCATGACCTGGGAGATGGGAGGATGCCCCCTCCAACAGTGCTGCTGACTATAAAACAAGCATCAAATCACCTATCTTTATCACTGACCAACAGTTCAGTCAAATACTGACTTTCCTTATGCTCATTTAAAGGTAAGAAACCAAGGTTTATAGAAATTTAGAAAACCTGGCACAGTTACCAAAAAAAAAAAAAAGTATGTGTTCATCGCTTAGTCTTGTCCAACTCTTTGGGACTCAATGGATTATAGCCCACCAGGCTCTTCTGTCCAAGGGATTCTCCTGGCAAAAATACTGCAGTGGGTAGCTATTCCTTTCTCCAGGGGATCTTCTTGTTCCAGGGATTGAACTCAGGTCTTCTGCGTTGCAGGCAGACTCTTTACTGTCTGAGCCACCATGGAAGCCCACACATAAAAGAAGAGGCAGGATGTGACCCCAGATCTTGTGGGATTCTGAGTCCGTGATCATCCCTACTGCCTAGCTGCTCAATCTTACCTCAGGCTTTTATGTAGTTATAAAGAAGCTTTGCTCAGAAGTATGTGGACTAACTTGGCAACAGAGGGACAGCCCTACCTATGAGCAAAATACTCTTTAACTTCAGCTGACTAGAGTGGTCCAAATCATTCCCACCCTCCATCTTGACAACGTTTTCCTTTAGTCTTCCGGCTGGCTACTATCAATCATCCTCAGTTCCTCCAGAGCCAATACTTTTCTCTCCATCTACAAGGTCTCTTTGCTTTAGCTACTCTCTTGGACAAGAACATCTGAGCCTGACTGGCAGCCTCCTTCCCCAAACCCTGACCATACTTCTTTTCAGATATGTGGGTACAACTAAACTGGTTAGGATTCCATTGTGCTCAGAACCTACTTACAGCTTGGAACTCTGTGATCCAGGCTTTATCATCTCCTGGACAATTTTGCCAAAGTAGCCCATTGTCATATTTGTCATCTGTCATGGAGCACTCAGTGAGCTGCTCTGCATAAGTGTGGCCAAGCATAGCATCAGAGGGGTTAGAAACATACTTCACCCAACCCAGTTGTGGGACTGCAAAGTCACATGGCAAAGAGTGTGCGAACATATCTATTTCTATGCGTGTGTGTGTGCTCAATCACTCAGTCATGTCCAGCTCTTTGTGACCCCATGGACTGTAGCCTGCCAGGCTTCTCTGTCCATGAAATTTTCCAGGCAAGAATATTGGCATGGGTTGCCATGGGTTACTTCAGGGGATCTTCCAACCCAGGGATTGAACCCATGCCTTCTGTGTCTGCTACACTGGGGTAGATTCTTTACCACTGTGCCACCTGGGAAGCCCACATATTTATACAAGTGAGTACTGAATCAAGAACAGAAATCCAGACTTAGACTCCCAAGAAACAGGAGCTGAAGTAACTGATGGATAGATGCTTTACCCTTCCTTATTCCCATCCCTCTACCCCAAGAATAGTTCCCAGGCCACACAGTTCCCTATGGACTCTCCAACAACAGGATAAAACATTCAGCTATGTTTTTTGCAGGACTGTCTCTCCAGCACAAAAATGCACCATCTTATTTTTGCTTTTGCTCTTTCCCAGCCTCATTTTTCCTCTGTTGCAGTCTTAGAACTGGACACTTTAATAAAACATTAGCTTGTATAAATAGTTTACCTCAGTCTCTCTTTTCTAGGGAACTGGACTGATGACAGTAGGATTATGAGATACACATCCCTAAAGTGTTTTTACCACAATGGTGAGATGGATACACATACACACACTCACACACACACACTCACACACACACACACACATATATATTCAAAGATGCACACCTATGGCTTGGAATCACTATCGTGCTTCATCTTCAGTTCAGTTCAGTTCAGTCGCTCAGTCGTGTCCGACTCTTTGCGAGCCCATGAATCGCAGCACGCCAGGCCTCCCTGTCCATCACCAACTCCTGGAATTCACTCAGACTTACGTCCGTCAAGTCAGTGATGCCATCCAGCCATCTCATTCTCGGTCGTCCCCTTCTCCTCCTGCCCCCAATCCTTCCCAGAATCAGAGTCATTTCCAATGAGTCAACTCTTCGCATGAGGTGGCCAGAGTACTGAGTTTCAGCTTTAGCATCAGTCCTTCCAATGAACACCCAGGACTGATCTCCTTGAGAATGGACTGGTTGGATCTCCTTGCAGTCCAAGGGACTCTCAAGTCTTTTCCAACACCACAGTTCAAAAGCATCAGTTCTTCAGAGCTCAGCTTTCTTCACAGTCCAACTCTCACGTCCATACATGACCACTGGAAAAACCATAGCCTTGACTAGATGGACCTTTGTTGGCAAAGTAATGTCTCTGTTTTGAATATGCTATCTAGGTTGGTCATAACTTTTCTTCAAAGGAGTAAGCATCTTTTAATTTCATGGCTGCAGTCACCATCTGCAGTGATCTTGGAGCCCAAAAAAATAAAGTCTGACACTGTTTCCCCATCTATTTCCCATGAAGTGATGGGACCAGATGCCATGATCTTTGTTTTCTGAATTGTTGAGCTTTAAGCCAACTTTTTCACTCTCCTCTTTCACTTTCATCAAGAGGCTTTTTAGTTCCTCTTCACTTTCTGCCATAAGGGTGGTGTCATCTGCATATCTGAGGTTATTGATATTTCTCCCGGCAATCTTGATTCCAGCTTGTGCTTCTTCTAGCCCAGTGTTTCTCATGATGGTGAGGGATAAAAAGGTTAGCCCCACACTAATCAGAAGAAACCTGATAGCTCTTTCCATTAAACGTCTCTCCACATCCTGCTCTACACTAACTGGCCTTGGGGCCCTAATTCTTCCCCTTTTCCCACTCCCAAACTTCTCCCTGTGATGAGAGAAAGGTGATGAAATGTGGAGTGCCTGGGTCTGGCTCATTTACTCAGACTCCTCTCTCTTAATACCCCCATGCCACTGAACCTGGGACCATTACCTTTGTAGGTTGGCCAAGGTGGGCATCTTAGATCAACTCTAGCCCAGGGACGGGGGAGCCTGGTGGGCTGCCATCTAGGGGGTCGCACAGAGTCGGACACGACTGAAGCAACTTAGCAGCAGCAGCAGCAGCCTTAAAGAGAAATGTCCTCTTCACTGACCCTTCCTTGAAGGCGTGCACTTCTCATCTCAAAAGGTGAGACTAAAAGACTGAGCTCAGAGGGTGGGGCTAAAGTATTAAAGGGATCACCAGACTGCTTTGGGGCTAAGCCCTCAGCCTGAAGGAGCTGTGACCCATGCTAGTGCAGATTTCAGCAAGAACAAAAGTTTACATCAGAGCATAGGGCCAAAGCCCTGAAGAAATCAATAGGATACCTGGCCAAGAATGCCCACTCTGCCTATGTCCCTCATGCCTGATCTAAGAGCTGACTGGAGTGGTCCGAATCATTCCCACCCTCCGTCTTGACAATGTTGTCCTTCAGTCTCCTGGCTGGCTACTATCAATCATCCTCAGTTCTTCCAGAGCCAACACTTTTCTCTCCATCTACAAGGTCTCTTTGCTTTAGCTACTCTCTTGGACAAGAACATCTCAGCCTGACTGGCAGCTTTCTTCTTAACCAACCCCAAATCCAGGTGAAAGTCAATATTTCAAACTATGATCACAGTATAAACCTTTGCACATCTCCCCTGAGCACCTGAACATTCTTTCCTTTCTGTTTATGATGCCTTCGTTCCACCTGCAGAAACGTATTTATCCTTCCAAGCTCTGTTGCTCACTAACTGCTGCTGCTGCTGCTAAGTCGCTTCAGTTGTGTCCAACTCTGTGCGACCCCATAGACGGCAGCCCACCAGGCGCCCCCGTCCCTGGGATTCTCCAGGCAGGAACACTGGAATGGGTTGCCATTTCCTTCTCCAATGCTTGAAAGTGAAAAGTGAAAGTGAAGTCGCTCAGTCGTGACCGACTCCTAGCGACCCTGTGGATTGCAGCCCACCAGGCTCCTCCATCCATGGGATTTTCCAGGCAAGAGTACTGGAGTGGAGTGCCATTGCCTTCTCCATGCTCACTACCTCCCTCCCTATGAAACCCTACTGGACAGACTACTACCCACAATCAAATGCTCTATCTTACTATTTGTCATACAGTTCATTTTTACAGGCTTTATTGACAATGGAAATAGAGTTTGGTTTTTCTTAAATTAACACATGCCTTTATTATGCTAAAACCAAGCAACTGTCTTGCAATAAAAAGGCTACTTTTGAAATACTGTTATGCTAAATCCTACTCACAGAAGATGGTATAGCCTCAGAAGGTTTCCCAAGACAAAGATTAATGAAAACATCAATTGCTTCCAGAGTTGATAATTGCTGCTTCAAAGGCCATTTTACTCAAATACTAAATTATAACAAAAAAGCCTTTAGGAAAAAATGAAGGGAACTCAGCTCAGTATTCTATGCTAACCTAAATAGGAAAAGAATTTGAAAAAGAATGGATATCATTCTTGTATGGGTATCATTTAATCACCTGCAACTAACACATCATCATTAATCAACTATATGCCAATATTAAATAAAAATTTTAAAAAGAAAATATTACACAATAATCTTTAGGACAGTTTACATTTCAGAGCAACAAATGCATTCTTAGCGTAATAAAAAGTGATTCATTTTGGTTTGCATCCACATTTCAGCACTTTGTAGCTTCAAAAAGAAAATTAGAAAGGTGGAAATTTGCTGAGAAGTGAAACCAGCCAATTTGGTGATCTGCTGGTCATGCCGGGTTCTTTCTGAGTTCCCAGGGGAAACATAAGAGGCAGAAGCATCAAAATTAAGGCAGGCACTTAATTCAAGGTAAGTTTTGTTCTATATTTGTCAGATTCCAAACTAACACTCAGATGAGTAACAAGAGGATGATTGAACCCAAGCTCTGTTTAAAGCATATTTTTTTCAGTTTGCAAAAGCAAAAATAAGTACAGAAAAAAAATACAATTCATTCAGAGGAAATGTGTATGCTAAAAGTGTCTCTGTGTCCTTTCTGCAAATATAATCACCAAGGCCTGTGAGAGCTGTCAGGGCTGAGCAATCCTAATAAATGACTGCTTTTTTCCCTAAATCAAAATTTGAGCTAAAAATCCTTCAGTTGGTGACAGCATCTGGGTCCACGAGTCCATTTAGAACCTTTTGCTCTGTTTATAAAAAATTCTGTTTACAAGTCTTGAAACAGGAAGTGTCTTTGACTGTTATGGTTCACATTCTATTTTAATACTGAAAAATTGGTTCTCACAAATTGTTCTCGGAAGCCCAATTATTCATTGTCCCTGTCCATCTAGTATGTGCGTGGGTATATAGATAGATAGATATCGATATAGATAATGTTTTTGTCATTTTCTAGATACCAGCTAACTGTGCCATCTTCCTCTCCTCTTCAAGTTCTTCAATGTCAGATATCTCAAGGGACTTTTACTCCCAAATCCATTGTGGTTACTGTCTTACATCACTGACATTGAGGCCCACCCTTTTTATGGAGGTTGCGGGGTGCTCTCAGGGTTTACTCGGGTGACCTACCTCAGTTCAGGGCAAACTATCATTATGAGACCACACAAAGTCTCAAGTTGTTATGATTATTATTTCTGCTATCATTCCCATTGACCCTAAATACTCTCTTCATTTTAGTGTGTTTCATGACTTTATTTTCAAACATATTGTCCTGGGAAAATATCAATTATTAATTTTGTGGGGAATTTTTTAATTTTTCAAAATGATCCAGTGCTATCACCCTTGTCTTTTTAAACCTATATGAAATCTATCCATGTTGGTAAATGTAAATCTAATCTAATTTCTTGCATCTGTTGGGCAGTTTCTATCTGCTGTGAAAAAAGATCTTTCATTGTCTTTTGTCTAGTGATATCTCTTTAACTTTTGCTGTCACAAACAATGGTGAAATGAAAACCTCACAGATGCCTCTTCTACAATCACACAAACATTTCTTTGCAATATTTCCCCAGAGGTAGGAGCGCAGGGTCATATTGTATCACATATTTAATTTTGTTAAGTATAGCTATATTCTTCCACCAGTTGGCAGTGCACCCAGCAGACCATGATGCTTCCTCTTTTCTCATATTCCCATTAGCATTTGGTAGCATCCACTTAACTCATTTTTATAATCTAGTGGATTCAAAGTGGTATCTGTGTTGTTAATTGAATTTGACCTCACTGATTTCTATTGAAGCTCTGTCATACCCTTCTTGTTTTCTGTTTCCCCTCCTGAAAATTCATATTTGATGCCTTTGTATTTTTTACTTTTCTCTGCTTTTATTTTTCTAGTTGTAAGTGCTTTGTTCATTATAGATGTTGCAAAAATCTTCTTGCAGTGAATCATATTGCTGCTGACTTTGCAGTGTTCTTCATTAGACAGAGTTCCTTTATACATATTGACAAATTCATCTCCCTCCTTCACTTCAAATTTTATGTTAGTTACACTGTAAACTTTGAGTTTCACAGCACTTTCTATTTTTCTTTCAAGAAATATACACCATCCTAAAGTCACAAAGATATTCTTTCAAACTCTTTTTTTCACTTTATAGATTTTCTTTCCATATTTCAGTTTTAATTACTTCGCAGTTTATCTTTATGCATGGGATAATGTTGTGAGGAAGGAATTCAATCTTTTATTCATACATTGATTCACCTTTAATAAAACAATTTACAGTTTATCCTTCCTCATGAATTTGTGATGGCATTTCTATCTTATAACAAGTTCCCATTTTACCTTGATGTTCATCTACTGTATAGCATTGGTCCTTTTGACTGCTCCCATGATCACTCATCTAGAGCCAGACATCCTGGAATGTGAAGTCAAGTGGGCCTTAGAAAGCATCACTACAAACAAAGCTAGTGGAGGTGATGGAATTCCAGTGGAGCTATTTCAAATCCTGAAAGATGATGCTGTGAAAGTGCTGCACTCAATATGCCAGGAAATTTGGAAAAATCAGCAGTGGCCACAGGGCTGGAAAAGGTCAGTTTTCATTCCAATCCCAAAGAAAGGCAATGCCAAAGAAGGCTCAAACTACTGTACAATTGCACTCATCTCACATGCTAGTAAAGTAATGCTCAAAATTCTCCAAGCCAGGCTTCAGCAATATGTGAACCGTGAACTTCCTGATGTTCAAGCTGGTTTTAGATAAGGCAGAGGAACCAGAGATCAAATTGCCAACATCTGCTGGATCATGGAAAAAAGCAAGAGAGTTCCAGAAAAACATCTATTTCTGCCTTATTGTGACTCGATGGACGTGAGTCTGAGTGAACTCCGGGAGTTGGTGATGGACAGGGAGGCCTGACGTGCTGCAATTCATGGGGCCGCAAAGAGTCGCACACGACAGAGCGACCGAACTGAACTGAACTGACTGATACAGTATATGCTATTTTAATTAGAATAGCTTTGAAATGTGTCTTAATCTAATAAGGTCAACCTCCATTATCTTTCTCTGAATTATCATAATTATTAATGTACTTAATATTCATATAACTTCAAAGTAAGTTTGCTTATTTGCCCAAGAAATATTGAGATTTTCCATGTTGTTGTTCAGTCGCTAAGTCATGTCCAACTCTTTGCAACTCCATGGACTGCAGTGCGCCAGGCTTCCCTGTCCTTCAACTATATCCCTGAGTTTGCTCAAATTCATGTTCATTGAGTTGGTGATGCTATCTAACCATCTCATCCTCTGCCACCCCCTTCTCCTTTTGTCTTCCATCTTTCCCAGCATCAGAGTCTTTTCCAAAGAGTCAGCTCCTTACATCTGGTGGCCAAAGCATTGGAACTTCAGCTTCAGCATCAGATTGGAATAGCATTAAAAAATGGTTAAATCATGGGTTTGTAAACTTTTTATGTAAAAGCCAGGTAACAAATATTTTAGTTTTTGCAGACCATACATTATGTGTTGCAACTACTCAATTCTGCTATTGCAGAAGGATAACAGCCTAAGATATATGTAAACAAAGAATGTGGCTGGGTTCCAATAAAACTTTATTTACAAGAGCTAGTGGACTGGATGTGATCTCCAGGTTTAGTTTGCTAATGCCTTGTATAGGTTAATTTAAGGAGAATTAAAGTCAGACACAACTGAACAACTGGACTGAGCTGAATATCTTTACAATGTTAATTATTGTAAATTCCCTGCTTACTAATACAGGAGACATAAGAGACATGGGTTCAATCCCTGAGTCAGGAAGATCCCCTGGAGGGGTGCATGGCAACCCACTCCTGTATTCTTGCCTGGAGAATCCCATAGACAGAGGAACCTGGCAGGCTATAGTACAGAGGGCAGCTGCATGTGAATCAATGAAGTTAGACCATACCTTACTCTACGCACAAAAATAAAAACTCAAAAATGTCTAAAAGACATAAGTATACAATATAACACCATAAAACTCCTAGATAGATCATAGGCAAAACATTCTCTGACATAAAGCATACCAATATTTTCTTAGCTCTGTGTCCCAAAGCAATAGAAATAAAAACAAAAATAAACAAGTGGGACCTAATTGAATGTACAAGCTTTTGCACAGCAAAGGAAACCATAAACAAAATGTAAAGACAATCTACAGACTAGGAGAAAATATTTACAAACAATGCGACCAACAAGGGCTTAATTTCCAAAATACACAAACAGCTCATACAACTCAACAAAACCCAAACAACCCAATTCAAAAAATGGGCAGAAGACCTAAATAGACATTTCTCCAAAGAAAACATACAGATGGCCAATAGGCCCATGAAAAGATGTTCAACATAACTAATTATTAAATGAATGCAAATCAAAACTACAATGAGATACACCACATCATACCAGTCAGAATGGCTATCACTAAAAAGTCTACAAATAACAAGTGCTAGAGAGGGTGTGGAGTGTAAATTGGTGCAACCACTTCAGAAAACAGTATTGAGGTTCCTTGGAAAACTAAAAATAGAATTACCATATGATCCAACAATTCCACTGCTGGGCATATATCCAGACAAAACTCTAATTCAAAAAGATACATGCACCCCCAACATTCATAGCAACACTATTCACAATAGCCAAGACATGGAGACAACTTAAATGTCCATCAAAAGATGAATGGGTAAAGAAGATGGGCTACATGTATACCGTGGACTACTACTCAGCCATTAAAAAGAATGAAATAATGCCAGTTGCAGCAACACGGATGGATCTAGAGATTACACTAAGTTAAATAAGTCAGAAGGACAAATACCATGCAATATCACTTTATATGTGGACTCAAAAATATGGCACAAATGAACCTATCTACAAAACAGAAATAGACTCACAGATGGAAAACAGACTTGTGGTTACCAAGGGGGAGAGTGGTGGGAGAGGAATGGACTAGGAGTTTGGGGTTAGTAGATGCAAGCTTTATACATAAAATGGATAAACAACAAGATCCTACTGTATAGTACAGGGAACTACATTCAATATCCTGAGATAAACCACAATGAGAAAGAACATAAAAAGGAATGTAGGTGTATAATTGAGTCACCTTGCTGTACAGCAGAAATTAACACAACACTGTAAAAATACTTCAATAACAAGCTAAATTTTAAAAAATTGTCTTCCTAAAGGACTTCTGAATTCTTTATCATTTTTGTAATTTCTAGGATATTGTTGTTGTTATTGTAAATGGCATCTTAGTTTTCAGAACAACTTTTACTCAGTTATTGTTGGTTTAGGTAAATATAACTAATGTGGTATATGGATATTATAACTAAGAATCCTTTTGAAATTTCTTATTAGTTGCATGAACCTTTCTTTGATTCTTTTGGGTTTGATATGTTAATTAAGATATCATCTGTATGTAATAATTTTATCTACTCCCCTCTAAATCTTGTAGCATTTTAGAATTTTTGAATTTAGTTATATTAAATATAACTAATGTGGTATATGGATATTATAACTAAGAATCCTTTTGAAATTTCTTATTAGTTGCATGAACCTTTCTTTGATTCTTTTGGGTTTGATATGTTAATTAAGATATCATCTGTATGTAATAATTTTATCTACTCCCCTCTAAATCTTGTAGCATTTTAGAATTTTTGAATTTAGTTATAAGAACCTCTAGTTCCACACTGAACTGCAGCAGCAAGAACAGACACACTTGGAAGTTTTTTTTGTTGTTTTTTTTTTTTTTACTGAACTCAGAGGTAAAAATCTGAATTTTATAATGAAGCGCCATTTGTATTTTGATATTTGTGTCAATATCCACTTTTCAGTTAAGGTAGTTTCCTTCTGCTCTTACTTATCTGCAAGCTTTCATAGTAAATGTGTGTAGAAAATTAACAAGCAATTTATTTGCACCAACTTTTTTTTCCTTTAGTTCATTAATGTGGTGAGTTATGTGGATATATTTTTCTGATATTCAATCATCCTCGCGTTCCTGGAAAAAAACTGACATGATCATGATACCTTAATTTTAAATAGAGTATCTGATTTAGAAAGAGAGTATTTTTATGTTTGTGCACTTCTTTTATTTCTCTCCACCTTACCTGGCAGTAAGCAGTCATAAACCCCAGATAGACAAGGATTTTCTTTCTCCAATATTACATGCAATGCAGCTAAGTCACTTCAGTCATGTCCAACTCTGTGCGACCCCATAGACGGCAGCCCACCAGGCTCCCCCGTCCCTGGGATTCTCCAGGCAAGAACCCTGGAGTGGGTTGCCGTTTCCTTCTCCAATGATTGTGCGATGGTCAATTGCATGTGATTACATGCAATGGTCACTCTTAAGTCATTATAGTTGTGAAACTTTTTTAAAAGAAAGTTTTACATCTGTTCTTAAGTGATATTAACCTAAAATTATCTTTTCTTAAACTAGCTTTTAGTATTATGCTGTACTAGTCTCATAAAATGAGGTAAGCATTTTCCTTTTTTTCTACTTTGCAGAGTAATCTATATAGGGATTACTGTTTCTTTGAAATTTGTAGAAGAAATTAGAGAAACTATTTGGACCCAGAAATAACTGGGGGGAGAATATTTCATAGAAAATGGAAGACTTAATTATCATTTAATTTCTGGAATCATAATTTACTATAGCTTTTATTTCTTCTTTTTCTGCCTTTATCACTGTTATTTATTTCCTTCTTGTTGATTTATATTTACTCTGTCATTCTTTTACTCTGTCATTCTTTTACTTCTTGTTTATGTATTTTCTTTCTTGCTATCTAAGAACACAATCAAAGTTTCAGATAGTCATTAGCTCTGTTCCACAAATTTTGACATGTACCACTTTGATATCTAGCTTTAAACATTTCATAATTTTTTATTTCATATGGGAATTACTTAGCAATATTTTCAAATTATATGGAGGTAGATTTTCTTAAGCTCCTCTTTTATTCTGAATTTCTGCCTGTGCTGTGTTGTGCTCAGAGTACATTTTTGAATAATGCCAATTTTTGTGCCACTTGGGCTCAGTCACTGAGTCATGTCCAACTCTTACAATCCTTTGGACTGCAGCCCGCCAGGCTCCTCTGTACATGGGATTTCCTAGGCAAGAATTCTGGAGTAGGTTGATGCCAATGCTTTGTAATTTATTGGGATTTCCTTTGTGACCTAGTACATATGTATTTTTATATAGTATATGGCTTTCAATGAGATAGCTGCATCACCAATGCAACGAACATGAACTTGGGCAAACTCTGGAAGATGGTGAGGGACAGGGAGGCCTGGCATGTTACAGTCTACAGGGTCACAAGGAGTCGGACAGGACAACTGAACGACAGCAACGTGGCGCTCAAAGGTCTTCCCGGGTGGCACTAGTGGTAAAGAACCAGCCTGCGATGCAGGAGCGCAGGTTGATCCCTGAGTCAGGAAGATCTCCTGGAAGAGGAAATGGCAACTCACTCCATTATTCTCGCCTGGAGAATCTCATGGATAGAGGAGCCTGGCTGTCTATGATAGCTGGGGATGCAAAGAGTTGAACACAACTGAAGCAACTTAGCACGCATGCATACACACATAGCTCTCAAAAACAATGTGTATTTAATAGCTATATATTTCTATTTACAAAATTTCAATTATAAAATTCTATGAGTGTTTTAGGTCAAATCTACTTTATTTTTGGCTTGCTTGTTCTTTTAATTTTCAAAACAGATGCATTTTTTTTAATCTCTCACTAACATTATTAATACTTTTGTTGCTCTGCCTGCTTTATAATTGGACGCTTTATATATTTAAAGGCTCTATCATTAACTGAATATGTGTTCAAGATTGCTATAACTTATTTGCATTTTATTAGCATTACTATCTTGGAGAAGGAACTGGCAACCCACTCCAGTGTTCTTGCCTGGAGAATCCCAAGGACAGGGGAGCCTGGTGGGCTGCCGTCCATGGGGTCGCACAGTTGGACACGACTGAAGCAACTTAGCAGCAGCAGCAGCGGCATTACTATCCTTTTTGTCTTCCTATGTCATTTTCACCTTCTGTTAATTTTTTTCAGATCTATAGAATCCCAGGGCTTCCCTGCTGGCTCTGTGAGAAAGAATCTGCCTGCCAATGCAGGAGACATGAGTTTGATCCCTGATTCAGAAAGACCCCACATGCTGCAGAGCAATTAAGCCCCTGTGCTTAACTATTGAGCCTGAGCTCTAGAGCCTGAGAGCCGCGACTCCTGAGCCCACCAAGCTGCAGCTACTGAAACCTGCACACCCTAACTTTTAGTTTCACCAACTTTCTCTTTAATGCTTCTGCTTTTAATTAATTTACTCTCTGCTTTTTATTTTTCTTTTTTGTTCCCTGCTTACTTTGTGTTTCATTTGGACTTTTTTTTTTCCCTAGTTTCTTATCATTTGTCAACTTTTCACTCTGTGACCTCTAAGATGAATGATTACAGACAGTGACTGGCGTCCATGAAGTTAACTCTCTTTCAAATCCTGGACAACTGCTTGGAATCTGGGCATTCAGTTTTTTCTCTTCTCTACCTCACCTGCTGCAAAGAATTTTTTGCATGCGTGTGTGCTCAGTCATGTCCGACTCTTTGAAACCTCATGGACGGCACCCTACCAGGTTCCTCTGTCCATGGAAATTTCCAGGCAAGAGTCTGGAGTGGATTGCTCTTCCTACTCCAGGGGATATTCCCAACCCAGGCATCGAACCACATCTCCTGCATTAGCAGGTGGATTCTTTACCACTGTGCCACCTGGGAAGACATCTTATTTTAGTCGGTGATTACACAGGTTTTGCTTGGGTTTGTTTTGCTTTCATTTGACCGTTTCCTAACTAGTCTAAGAAACATGACAGGAAAGTCATTTTACCACCTTTTACCTCCAAGAGCTCCTATTAAAGAGCTTTGATCTGCGAAGGTGTTCAATAATGTTTATTAAATGAATTTGGCCTAAGGTGGCTCAAGTCAGTTTTGAGAGGTGCCACAAGCCAGTATGCTGATAGGCTAGCACCAAACTGTTTCAGTGAAGCCAACTGAGGTTAATGATGTCGACCACAGCCATGTCTAGAGAAATCTGAGGTTTTCAAAGAATCAATAGTCATGAAAAACACCTGTTAAAGGAAGTTAAAAGCCTACACATTATCATTTCTTCTGAATTGTGATGGGGAAATTTTATGCTAGAGCAGCAGGTGGACGACTGAATTTTTAGAGGTGAGTACAATGCTCTCTGTTCTTATGGATGGCGATTTCAGACTACAGCAAAGAATTTAACACTAAAAAGCACATTAGGCTTTAAGTCCCTTCTCTTCCTAAACAATAAAGGCCCACCTGTCAGATGTCTATCACCCACCATGTCCTCTCGATTTTCACTTGAGCTTACTTGTTGTCTGAAAGATGCGACTGGAGGTGACGCCCAATTATATCCTTTAAGCCATCACTGTCATTCCATGCCTGAGTCATCCCACTTTAAAAGTCTTAGGATTGTGTGTAGAGTATAGATTTCAAGTGACCTTGAACAAGCACGTTGATCATAAGGAAATTACAGTTTGAGAAGCAAAAATTGAGTCATCCTCCAGTTCTGCATGAACTCACATAAGTTTTGTAACTTCATCATTTCACTGTTTTCTCAATTATGAAAGGGAAGCATTAGCAAGATATGCCTCCCATTGTCTACCTGTACCAGCAAACCCCAACTGGAAAAAAATCATGTGTGGAACTGTTTTTTAAAAAAATCTCTCTAGAGCTGGAAGTCTGGACTGCCCTGATTGAGTAGACTGGGTAATAGATAAGCAAATGCTTACCCTGGAAAGAAAGCGTCGACCTGGGGGTTGTGTGCCAACAAGAAGCAGCAGCTGCCTGGAAATGTACATTTGGACAAAGTGGGAGTCCGCATGGCAAGAGTAAGGAAGCAGATTTTTAGGAGAACTACATAATCGGAAAAGAGAACAAAACCTTTGAGCTATTTCTGGCCTGAGCAAATTACCTTGGGGAAATAAAGATTATTATAGCAAAATCATGTTAGAACAAATTTGAGTCATTTTGAAAGTAGGATTTCATGGCTGAAAGAAGAGATAGCTGACATGAAATAGCCCCAAAGAATTTCTCCCCATGTTATTTACTTCTAGTACCCTTGGCAAGGAGTCTCCTTTATTCGTGTAGTAAATGCATGTGGGTGTGCATGAAGTGTGTGAGTATGCCTGTGTGTGCATATGTGTGTATATGTTCCTGTATATGTATTAATGCTAAGTATGGTGCTAGGCCTCAGATCCCACGGTGAATGAGAAAGGTGCGGTCTTTGTCCTCCTAGGTTAGCATCCAATAGGAATTTTAAGCCAGAGAGAGACACTAAATTTTGAGATTCTTTGAAGGCCAGGACTCATGACATCAAATGCATCCATATCTAGGACACTGCTTTAAAAATCCTAAGTGTTACAACAAACCAGTGAATGTAACAAAAAGAAGCAGACTCACAGATAGAGGGAACACACTGCTGGTTGCTAGTGGGGAGAGGAAAGAACCTCTAAGGAGTCAAAGGTACAAACCATTAGATATAAAATAAGCTACAGGGGTATATGGTGTACAATATGGGGATATAGCCAATATTTTATGATAATGGTAAATGGAGTGTAACCTTTGAAAATTGTGAATCGCTATATTGGACACCTATAACTTATGTAATATTGTACAACAACTAGACTTCAATTAAAAAATCCTAAATGTCCAATTGTGTGTTAGACTCTGTCATGTCCAACTCTTTGCAACCCCATGGACTGCAGCCTGCCAGGCTCCTCTGTCCATGGAATTCTCCAGGCAAGAATACAGGGGTAGATTGCTATTCCCCTCTCCAGGAAATGTCCAATTAATAACTGCTTGATAATTTTTAAATGTCAATTTTTTTGAAAGCACTATAAAAGTTGTGACTTGTGCCAAAATGAATTGTTCAACATAAACATGTTTATGTCTGGTTTAGCAGATAGATAGATGGATAGATACATACACACATACTTTGAGCATCATCACTGTTCTCAGATGCAGTCAACAGACTCAACTCTAGCTAGTGAGATCAGATAGGCATTTATTATAGATTATTGGGTGACATACCACACCTCCAGGAGGGCCACAAATCAAGAATAGATGCTACACAGCCAGAAAGAACTGCAAATGGGAGAAATACCCTACCTACTGAGAGAATGTTATAAGGAAAACCTCACTCCTGCCACCATGTGGCTAAGACTCCACGCTCCCAATGCAGGGGGCCTGGATTCAATCCCTGGTCAGGGAACTAGATCCCACATGCTGCAACTTAAACCCAGCAGAGCCAAATAGATAAATATCTTTTTTTTTCAATTTTTTTAATTAAAAAAAAAAAATTTTAAGACTTTTAAAGATAGAACCCTGACTGCACAGAAAAGTGGAAAGTGTAGCTGTAAGAGTAACGTGCAAGGCAATCCATCATGAAATTTCCTCCATGACCAAGATGTTTGTCATAACTAGCTGATCAGCTGGAACTATATTCCTAGAAGAGGTCCTTAAATATATGTATAGGTAAGGTCATGATTTCTGGTGTGAGAGGAGTTGAAGGAGATAAATCCCTTTCCTTACTCCTACTTTTCACCATCTAGGTGCTAGTGGCAAGCAAGTGGTAACTCTACAGATCTGGAGAATCTCGGGTTTTGAACATCAGCTGAGTTGTCTTTCCTTAGAGGAAAATACAGTCTGCCTGATCCACTTTATATTGCTGCTGAGAAGACATGTTCTCTAGCTGTCTCATTGGTATCATGCCCACACGTTGTTCCTTGTCATAGACTCTGTTTCACCTGTGATCTAAGGCAGACATCAGCCTAATCAGACTCCTCCCTTTCCTGGACACTGCCTCAACTCAATTGGTCAGCAAGATCTGTCACCAAGATCTGTCTGGTTTTAAGAAATTTTTTTTTTTCCTGATGTGGGCCCTTTTTAAAGTCTTTATTGAATTTGTTACATTGCTTCTGTTTTACATTTTGGTTTTTTGACCGAGAGGCATGTAGGGTCTTAAACCACATCAGGGATTGAACCCACACTCCCTGCATTGGAAGGTGAAAGTCCTAACCACTGGACCGCCAGGGAAGGTCCACCAAGATCTGTTTAATCCACTTCAAAAAAAGTGCTCAAATCTGGGCTCTTCCTGCCATTTCCACTGTTGAGTCAGTTCCGATTTTCATCCTGTCTCATCTAAGTTGGTAGCCTCTCAACTTCCCACTTGTCCATCCTAATAAGCAAATCAGGTCACACCACTCTCCTAAGTAGTGTTTGGCTATTTTCATTGTAACCACACCCAAATTCATACTTTGAAAACAGACTATCTGAGCAAAAAGATACCCTTTCTAAAGAGTGAAAGTGAAGTCGCTCAGTCGTGTCCGACTCTTAGCAACCCCATGGACCGCAGCCTACCAGGCTCCTCCGTCCATGGGATTCTCCAGGCAAGAACACTGGAGTGGGGTGCCATTGCCTTCTCCAATGCATGAAAGTAAAAAGTGAAAGTGAAGTCGCTCAGTTGTATCTGACTCTTAGCGACCCCATGGACTGCAGCCTACCAGGCTCCTCCATCCATGGGATTTTCCAGGCGAGAGTACTGGAGTGGGGTGCCATTGCCTTCTAGGGGGTGACTAATTCCAACAGAGAATGACAGTCACTTTTTTGAAGCAATCAGTGTTAGAAGTTTCAGAAGATGGAAAAATAAAAATTAAATGATGTTCCAGTGATCACTAGTAAAGATGGAGCAATATTAAAATAAGAATTTGGGGGCTTTCCTGACAGCCCAGTGGCTAAGATTCAGCACTTCCAATGCCAGGGTGAGTTCAATCCCTGCTGAGGGAATTAAGGTTCCACAGGTTGTGTGGCACAGCCAGAAAGAAAAATAGACAATTGGGATGACTGTACAACTTTGTGAATATAATAAAAACTACTTAGTTGTTAAAAAAGAAATGTTCTCTTCGTCAAGGATGCTTTATAAACGTAAGTCATCTATGTCTGCTTCTTCTCATTTGTCATGAAGCACACAACTCTTGCCCGTTTTTCTGCTTTATATCTTTTCTCTGCCGAATTCATCCCATGCCTCCACTGGTTAGTGTTCACACCTACGATTTTGTAGGAAAGAAATTGTATATTGCACCAAATGATGCATCTCAGCCACATTCTTGATGTTATCCAACCCACTTCATGACGTCTTTGCTTTAGAGAAACCCTATCTATATCTAACTAATTTGGAATCTCCTTTCTAAGTTTTCATCACATTTACCTCAAAATAGTTCTCTGACAAGAAGCCGAACAAAATATCTCTAATAAAGCAAACAGTGTGTGACACTGTTTAAAGTTAAAAACTTAGGTTTTAATTTTAAATTTAGATTTAAACTTAGTTTTAAATTTAAAGTTAAAATTCTAAGTTATTGCTTTATTTTTTCATCCAGGTAGCTTCCAAACAAGAACATACTCTGCTAAACAAGTTATTTGGCATCACATAGAGATTGGCATTCTAGCATAACATCTCTAACACCTAATTAGTTTAAACAAATACCTCACTCACAGAAATCACAGGAAATCAGAAACTGCCTATTAGGCGGCTAAGTATGAAAGGTGCTTGATCAAGAAGGGGGAAAAATCTTTCCAAGAGATAATTGGGAGAAGCATATTTAATGTTTCCAACTTTCTACATTAAGATTTTTCTGTTGATTTATGTGAGTTTGGAAAAATACACATCCTTCCATCCACCAGAAATACACTCAGTCCCTGGCTATTCCAGTTTCCTCTGGAAGCGCCTCCTCTGCTCAGTGTCGATGCAGGTGCTCAGTGCCCTCACCTCCCTGCCTCCCTTCTCTCTGCAGGCATTCTCTTAGCGGAATCTCATCCCTTTTCATGGTTTTATGTATCATTCATGTGACAACCAGCACCACGTTTATCTCTCTAGCCCAGAGTTTTCTTCTGAGCCCCATCTCTGAGCGTGTAGACAGCCTCTCGACGAGTCTACTTGGTTGCCCCAAAGCAACCTGTGTGCTCAGTTGCTTCAGTCATGTCCAACTGTTTGCAACCCCATGGACCATAACCCCCGAGGCTCCTCTGTCCATGGGATTTCCCAGGCAAGAACGCTGGAGTGGGTTGCCATTCCCTCCTCCAGGGGATCTTCCTGACCCAGGGATTGAACCCAGGCCTCCTACATTGCAGGCAGATTCTTTATCCCTGAGCCACAAGGGGAAGCCCAATTTACACTCAACCTAAAATGAAGCCTTGATATTTGCCTTCAAAATCACCCCTCCTCCTAACTGCCTAATCTCAGAAAATAGCAGTGGCATTCACTTAACAGCTTCAAGGCCAGAAACCTGCGAGTCACATGACATCACTTTTCCATCACACTCCACACCCCGTCCTTCACCAAGCCCCAGCAGTACCGTCTACAGCTTAACTCGTATTTTCTTGTTGCTCCGCATGTCTGCTGCCAGCCCTCTGCACCAAGCCATCAGCATAGCCTGCCTGCACTGCCTCCACAGGCTGCCATGTACAGTCTTGTTCACTCTTTATTCTGAGCAGCAAGCACAGTGACCTTTGTAGGACCCATACTGGCCTTCATTACTACTGTGTTAAAAGTATTTAAGTAGCGGGAGAGATTGTATTGTCCATGATAACATGCTTCACATATGCTCTCGGGACCACATGTGATTGGGACTCGGGACTCTCCCAAACTGCCCTCATCCTTGAATCTGGGACAGACTCAATTAATGGAATGCGGTGGAAGTGACATTATGTGACTTCTGGGCCTAGGTCAAAAAGGGCCAGGAAGCTTCCATCTGTTTTCCTTGAGATTCTTACTTTGGAGAAAGTCAGCCACAAAAACTTAACGAACTGGAATTCCAATTTCCTGCCTTGTTATTTGGGGAATTTTGAATTTCTTTTCTTTTGGTTTTAAGAAGTAACCTAAAATTTCCTAGGTTGTTGTTCAGTCGCCCAGTCATGTCCAACTCTTTGCGACCCCATTCCTGTAACACTAAATAAAATGATACTACCTTTAAAAAAGGTAGACCTCCATTTCAGAAGTCATATAAGGCACTCCAGTCGACAGCCTCAGCTGAACTCTCACCACCAACTGCCAAACATCTTGACCATCCAGCCCAGCTGAGACTTCGGCTGATGGTCACTGACCCCAGGCAACATCTGAACAAAACTAAATATGAGAATCTGAGCAAGAACTGCCTAGCTGAGTCCCTTATGAATTACTGGCCCACAAAATTTGAGTAAAAATTAAATGGCCATTCTTATAGCACTAAATTTGGGGGTTACTCATTTATACAGCACTAGTGACTGGATCAGCTTCAACTGTCCTCAGGATGACATCCAACATTCTTTCTGAAACTGGAAGTTCCTGCATGATTCAGATCCTGGCTAGTCCTGCAGTCTCTTCTTGAGCCTTGCTAATCAAGCATCAGCCACTCTGACCCTTGCTTATTCCTCATCAGAAACTCTACTGAGACAATTTTCTCCTTGCCTGAAATGCACTCTTTACCTGTCTAACATCAATTCAGCCCACGGATCTTAACTGTCATTTCTTCAAGAACACTTATATGATACTAAAAGGGGGCGTTTGCATGCTAAGTCTCTACAGTTGTGTCCAACTCTTCGCCACCGTAGCCCACCAGGCTCCTCTGGCCATGGGATTCCCCAGGCAAGAATATTGGAATAGGTTGCCATGTCTATTGTTGTTGTTTTTAAATGGAAGAAATTTGAGCAAAATGATCCACTGCTGGGAAGGAGATGGTGGAGAGGGAGAGGGGAGGGAGAAGATGATCCGTGGAGAAAGGCGGGCTGCAGGGATTGCATCCCTGTCTCAGATGTGGAAGAGAAGGAAGAAAGGACTGGTAACACGTAGGGACCTCCTGCATTCTCCTTGAGCCTGTTCCACCAGCTAAGGCTGATGGGGGGGTCTTCATCAAGTGTCCCATGCCTTCTGGTTATCCTTGGGATCAGCCAGTGGGAAGTCCTGGCAGGGGACTGGTGGAAATGGGGAGAGAGAAGTAGAAATATTTAGCCTGCCTGGTCCCTCCTCATGGGGTTGCTTTTGGTTGGCTGCTTCCTTCACTGTGCAATCCATGATCACGGCTCCTCTCAAAGTGGCCTTCATCACACCGGCTCCACTGAGATTCTAAAGAGTCTCTCATCTTCCTCTGCCTGCTGTCCTCTCTTGTTACCAGCACCAGGGGACACACTGTTCCCTGGGGCTCCCTACATCCCCCCAAAGTCTTTGTAAAGCGTCTGCTTATTAAACCATCCTCAAATTACCCTAATTTAAGTGTGACATCTGCTTCCTGCTGAGCCCTTGTCAGATACTGGGAGGAATGCTGATGAGTAAGTAGGTGGAAAGGGCAAGAAAACGTTTAGCAGGTAACAAACAACATCTGATTCTATTTTAGTTAAAATACATAGAAAACTGGAAGATACATCACTAAAACAATAAACCAAGGACTAACACGAAAGTACTGAGCAACTGTCATCTGTGTAAATATAGAGAGAATGCTTAGAGAGAGAAACATAGTTCTCTTCCTTTAAACAATGGAATTTTTTTCTCTTTTTCCCACTTAAACCTCTAACTAAGCCGAGTCAAGTTCATGAGAGATTACAGAGAACAAACCAGATGAGTCATTTCATCTCTTTTCAGTTACCCACATGGGGTAAACTTAGAACATCACTCTGCAATATGCATTACAGTGGTCTTGGCAAATTAGAATACCTTAAGTGTTGTTTTTCTTTTTCTCAAAGTTTTTCAGAATCCAAAAATAAGACAATAACATTTTTTGAATAAATGCCTGAATCAAGACAGATGAACTTTGCCTGAGATCCACTGGGCCTGTGTCAATTTAGGAAATAACCCTGGCTCCTGAAAGAGGAATAAACATAAATGAGAAATTCTGGCCCCAGTGGATTTGCTACCATCATCAGCAACACCCTAGGCTGTTTTTAAGACTTTTTATATTACCATCAACATCGTACACTTTGACTGCTGGAGATAAATGCTAAGAACATTTATAGAGCATTTACTTTGTGCCAGGCAGTGTTCTAAGAAATTATATAAATCAAATTATGCTATCCTCTTGACAATTGTGTGATGGAAGACATTATTACTCTTATTTTCAGAATAGAATAGTGTTAGTCCCTCAGTCGTGTACGCCTCTTGGCGATCGCATGGACTGTAGCCTGCTAGGCTCCCTCTGAATTCTCCAAAGAATCCTGGAGTGGGTTGCCATTCCCTTCTCCCGGGGATCTTACCAACCCAGGGATCAAACCCAGGTCTCCTAAATTGCAGGTGGATTCTTTACCATGTGAGACAGTGGGCAGTCTTATTTTCAGATAAGGAAATGAAGACAGAGAGAGGTTAGGTAAATTGACAAAGTCATACACTTAACAGCTGTATAGCAAAGAAACCCAAGACCCACAGGACCACTAGGAACAACTTATAACTGGAAATCTAGAGAGATGGGCTTTTGATTTTTTTTTTTATTCTTCCCTTTTTAACTGCTAAGGAAATTTCTTCAACCTATAAAGTATACTCAAGTCTCAATCTACATAGAATGTTTTTCCCAAACTCTTGGATTCAGATACTGGAATTTGAAGTCAGATCTGAATGACAGCAATATCTATGCTTTACTGTCTCTCACAATCAAAGAACCACTTTCTAAAGTCAAAATTTCCACATAAATCTTCACATAGACCACATAGCGTACATGCTAAGTCATTTCAATCATGACTAACTTTTTGCAACACTATGGACTGTAGCCTGCCAGTCTCCTCTGTCCAAGGGAATTCTCCAGGCAAGAATACTGGAGTGGGTTGACATGCCCTCCTTCAGAGGATCTTCCCAACCCAGAGATCCAACCTAAGTTCTTCATGTCTCCTGCACTGGGGGAGACAAGTGGGTTCTTTACCACTAGCATCAGCTGGGAAGCCCAGAGACCTTCACGTAAAAACATATGTACTTTTAGTCTCTGTGGAATAAGAAAACATTTGTACCTTTGGGCTGATGAACCTCTTACAATAATTTCATGGTTTTCATAACTTTCAAAACCAAATACAAGAAAAATGCTCAAAAGTAGCTCTTTATCTTTCTCTGATGTGTTCTAAATCATTTTCTTAAACTAAATTATGATGATGAGAGAAATTATAGAAAATGGTTCTGGTACTTGTGCCTTGACAGATTAATGGAAATCACTTTGGTATATATCAATACAGCATTAGAAAACATTATTTTGTCTATTCACTTATGCTCTATCTAGACTCAGTTAAGGAAAAGATGACTTCTAAAGACACATAGCGTGGCTGAGAGGAGCTACCCCATGTCCGAGGTCAGGAGCGGCGGCCGAGCGTGCCAGGCTGCGACATCACAGGAGCAGCCGAGAGGAGCTACCCCCGCCTCCGAGGCCAGGGCCGGCGGCTGGGAGGAGCAACTCCACGTCCAAGGAGCGGTGGCTGCGCTAGCGCAGGAGTGCCTAGAGGATCCACGTTCAAGGTCAGGAGGGGCGGCAGTGAGGAGATACCCCTCGTCCGAGGTAAGGAGCAGCGGCTGTGCCTTGCTGAAGCAGCCGTGAAGAGATACCCCACGTTCAAGGTAAGAGAAACCCAAGTAAGACAGTAGGTGTTGCAAGAGGGCATCAGAGGGCAGACACACTGAAACCATAATCACAGAAAACTAGTCAATCTAATCACACTAGGACCACAGCCTTGTCTAACTCAATGAAACTAAGCCATGCCTGCAGGGCAACCCAAGACGGGCGGGTCATGGTGGAGAGGTCTGACAGAATGTGGCCCACTGGAGAAGGAAATGGCAAACCACTTCAGTATTCTTGCCTTGAGAACCCCATGAACAGTATGAACAGGCAAAATGATAGGATATCAAAAGAGGAACTCCCCAGGTCATTAGGTGCCCAATATGCTACTGGAGATCAGTGGAGCAATAAGTCCAGAAAGAATGAAGGGATGGAGCCAAAGCGAAAACAATACCCAGTTGTGCATGTGACTGGTGATAGAAGCAAGATCCGATGCTGTAAAGAACAATATTGCATAGGAACCTGGAATGTCAGGTCCATGAATCAAGGCAAATTGGAAGTGGTCAAACAGGAGGTGACATCATGAATCAAGGCAAATTGGAAGTGGTCAAACAAGAGATGACAAGGGTGAACGTCGACATTCTAGGAATCAGCGAACTAAAATGGACTGGAATGGGTGAATTTAACTCAGATGACCATTATATCTACTACTGCGGGCAGGAATCCCTCAGAAGAAATGGAGTAGCCATCATGGTCAACAAAAGAGTCTGAAATGCAGTACTTGGATGCAGTCTCAAAAACGACAGAATGAGCTCTGTTCGTTTCCAAGGCAAACCATTCAATTTCACAGTAATCCAAGTCTATGCCCCAACCAGTAATGCTGAAGAAGCTGAAGTTGAATAGTTCTATGAAGACCTACAAGACCTTTTAGGACTAACATCCAAAAGAGATGTCCTTTTCATTATAGGGGACTGGAATGCAAAAGTAGGAACTCAAGAAACACCTGGAATAACAGGCAAATTTGGCCTTGGAATACGGAATGAAGCAAGGCAAAGACTAACAGAGTTTTACCAAGAAAATGCACTGGTCATAGCAAACACCCTCTTCCAACAACACAAGAGAAGACTCTACTCATGGACATCACCAGATGGTCAATACCGAAATCACATTGATTATATTCTTTGCAGCCAAAAATGGACAAAAATGGACAAGCTCTATATAGTCAACAAAAACAAGACCAGGAACTGACTGTGGCTCAGATCATGAACTCCTTATTGCCAAATTCAGACTTAAATTGAAGAAAGTAGGGAAAACCACTAAACCATTCAGGTATGACCTAAATCAAATCTCTTATACAGTGGAAGTGAGAAATAAATTTAAGGAGCTAGATCTGATAGATAGGGAGGCCTGACATGCTGCGATTCATGGGGTCACAAAGAGTCAGACATGACTGAGTGACTGAACTGAAAGACACACATACGATTGTATGATAACACTTAACCATAAACACAAATTAAAGTACATGCTGTACACAAATGTCCACAGAAGTGCTGTACCATCTTCATAAATGGCTAATGAACACCATGCTGAGAATCTTGGTATTTCAGTTCAGTTCAGTCACTCAGTTGTGTCTGACTCTTTGCGACCCCATGAATTGCAGCACTCCAGGCCTCCTTGTCCATCACCAACTCCCGGAGTTCACTCAGACTCACGTCAATCGAGTCAGTGATGCCATCCAGCCATCTCATCCTCGGTCGTCCCCTTCTCCTCCTGCTCCCAATCCCTCCCAGCATCAGAGTCTTTTCCAATGAGTCAACTCTTCGCATGAGGTGGCCAAAGTACTGGAGTTTCAGCTTTAGCATCAGTCCTTCCAAACAAAGAAATCCCAGGGTTGATCTCCTTCAGAATGGACTGGTTGGATCTCCTTGCAGTCCAAGGGACTCTCAAG
>SJYT01032460.1:239540-254856 GCA_006410635.1 Cephalophus harveyi | reverse complement strand
AGAAGGGGACGACCGAGGATGAGATGGCTGGATGGCATCACTGACTCAATGGATGTGAGTCTGAGTGAACTCCGAGAGATGGTGATGAACAGGGAGGCCTGGCGTGCTGCGATTCATGGGGTCGCAAAGAGTCGGACATGACTGAGCGACTGAACTGAACTGAACTTGGGGTTGAAACCTGCTGAGAAATTCCCTCACTTGTGAGAATGGAAGGGGAGGTGGCCTTTTTGGGGTCCATACCTTTCTTCCCCAGAGACTGACTCACTTTTAGGGTTCTATTGCAGTTGGGAGTATCTGGACCACAATTTTTAAAATTACTTTATGTATTTATTTTGGTTCTGCCAGGTCTTCATGGCTGTGCTTGGGCTTTCTCTAGTTGCAGCACATGGGGGCTGTTCTCTAGTTGCAGCTTCAGTAGTTGTGGCACATGGGCTCAGTTGCCTTGAAGCATGTGGAATCTTCAGGACCAGGGATCGAACTTATGTCCCCTACATTGGCAGGCAGAATCTTAACCACTAGACCACCAGGGAAGTTTGTAGACTGACTTTAAGAATGTATTTAACTTTCTGAATGTAGACTTTCCTTTTCAACTGTAGGGGACCAATCTGCTTATCTCAGCTGATTCAAATATTTTCTTTTCTTTGGATCCCTTTATCTGTTGAATATGGTGGTTCTGTAATATTTTTCCTTAGTAGCTTCTACATAACCCCTCTATTTGCACTATTTTTTTAAATTTTGTATTGCTGCATTACATTATAACGATTACTAAGCCAGTATTAACGTCCACAGTTTTCATTATCGATGTCTTTTGGGGTTATAGGATCTATAGGTTTTGGTAAACGTTTAATGACACGTATCCATCATTTCTGTACCCTCAAAATCCCTTATGCTTCACCTTTTCATTCGTCTCTTCCTCCAAACCCCAAATCCTTCAGAACCAAAGATATTTTTATGGCTTATACTAATATCTTGTCCAAAATAGCATATACTTGGAATCTTATGTTGCCTTGTCAGATTGGCTTCTTTCACTTACCAACGTACTTTTGAGGGTTTTAATGGCTTGATACCTCATTTCATTTTTTCACTGAGCAATATTTCATCTTCTTATAGTAATAATGACACTGATTTTTTATCCATTCGACTCTTGAAGGACACCATGCTTAACTCTAACTCTTATCAATTATGAGTAAAACACATACAAGCATTCGTGTTAGGCTTTTGTATGTACTGAAGGTTTCAGCTAATTTATGTCTCTACCAAGGAGCAGGATTGCTGGATCTTCCTGTATGTATGAGTATGTTAAGGATTCATGGAAAATTCTTATCTTCCAATGTATGCATACCAAATTTCATTCCCACCACTGAGAAATGAAGATTACCAGCAGCTTCTCATCTTCACTAATGTTTGGTGTTTTGAATTTAGTCATTTAATAAGTGTGTAGTGGCATATTATTGTTGTTTTATTTATATTAATAATTTCCCAAAGACATGTTCAGCATGTTTTCATATTGCTTATTTCCCACCTGTATATCTTGCTTGGTCTGATATCTATTCAGATCTTTTCCCCATTTTTAATGAGTTGTTTATCTCTTTCCTGTTGAGTTTTAAGAATCCTTTGTGTATTTGAAATTACTAATCATTTATCAGATATGTGTATTACAGAGACACTCTCCTAGTCTGTGACTTTTCACTTTCTTAACACTTTCTCCACCACAGGAGTTTTCCTTTTAATGAAGGTACACTTACTGATTTTTCCTTTCATGGTTTGTTTGGTTTTGGTGTTATATCTAAGTATGATGTGAGCTGCAGGTGTCTTGTTGATGTTTTTTTAGGAACAAAGAGTTCCCTCTATTATTAGTTTGTTATCACAAATGGATGTTGAATTGTATCAAATCTTTTTATGTTCATTTCTCCTTCCTTTCATTTCTGATATTATTTCTGTTTTGCCTTTCTGTTACCTTGACTGGATGTCAATCAGTTTTATTATAATTAATATTTTCCAAGGACCAGCTTTTGGTTTTGAAAAGTAAGAGAGTGGTTTTTTCCTTTCAAAAATTTTAAAATTTCACTCTACTCTCTTCCTGCTTGGTTTCTAAAAAGAAGTCTGATCTAAGTCTAATCTTTTTTTTTTTTTTTTTTTCTGTAAAAGTAAGGTGGGTTTTCCCATCTGGCTTTTTTCAATATATTCTCTTTCTCTTTGATATTTCCCAAGTTAGAATATGACAGACTTAGTGTGCATTTTTGATGGTTAGTGTTCTCTAAGCTTTTTGGATCTACAGCATGCCATCAATCATTAATTTTAGGAAAATCTCATTGATTATTACTTATTTTTTTCTGTTCCTTTCTGTGTACCTTTTCTGTTAGATATTCTCATTTTGTGTATTTTAAACCTTCTTGTCACTGCTCTACAGTTTATAGATTTTGTGTTCTATCTTGTTTGGGTTTTGGTTTTGGTGTTTTGGGCTTTTTGTTAGCCTCTGGTGAAATGGATTGTTTTCAGTATAGGCCTTCTTAAGAACGAAATATTTGGTGTTTATTTTTAAATGCTGTCTTTATTTCTTCTTTTCCAGTTTTGGAGAGAGTATTTTGCCTGTGAACTCAATTCGCTGATCTAATTTTTTTCCTTTGAGGCTAGGAATGATGGCTTCTGAGTGCCTTAAATGCCAGCTTCTAACCTGTTAAGTCTCTGTCTTCAATTTTTGATGATTGATTGCTGACTGCTTTAAAAATCCTTACCTGTCCTCTTTTTGCTTTTACCCACATCCATACAAAGTGATTGGAAAGCCTTAGTCTTCCTTCCATTGTTAGTGGCAAGAGATTGTATCTTTTTAAGATCTTGTTCTTGTATGTGAACCCTCATCCTAACCCAGCCCCTAACTTCAGTTTTTAAAAAGTCCAGATACTTTCCCTTGCTTTGTGAAGCCATTTCATGAAAGTGCTGGAGACGTATGCCTTACTCTGCTCAGATATATCAATTATTTAAATAATAAGACCTTTTATACACTATTGGCAACATGTGCTGTCACCATCTAAGGGATTCTTAGACCCAGGGTTCAAGCTATCCTGTTTCTGTATACCTTGTGGGAGCTTGTGGCAGGGAAGCCTTTAGAGTGGCTGGTCAGGAAATAACTTCCTCCTGCAATTTGAAAATGGTGATTTTATATTCTTCAGGAGGAAAGTACTTCTGAACCCTTTACGTGTTTTATAAATACATATGGCAGATTTACCATCAAACTCTTATGATTTTTAATGAACACACTTGCCATTTACAACTCTCAATCTGTTCCTCAGGGTTGAAGAGGCACTGGGCACTTGTGTTCTAAATCTGCCATAAAGAGCTTTTTTTGTCAGCATATTAGCTCACTCTGTGTGCCTGTGTGTGCCTCTCAGCAGCCCTGAGGTACATGAGCCACATGGCTTTTGTGGTTTGGTTTTCAGACTATCTTCCTAGTGTCTGAACTGTAAGTGCCAATTAACTTTCTATAGATAGATTTTATTTATTGATTGATTTTGGCTGTGCTGGGTTTTCACTGCTGCACGGGCTTTTCTCTAGTTGCAGTGACCGGGGGCTATTCTCTATCTGCAGTACATGGGCTTCTCATTGCAGTGGCTTCTCTTGTGGAGCATGGACTCTAGGACATGCAGGCTGCAGTAGTTGTGACACATGGTCTCAGTAGTTGCAGCTCCCAGGCTCTTGAGCACAGGCTCAGGAGTTGTGGTGCACAGGCTCAGTTGCTCTGGGCAGCATGTGGGATCTTCCTGGACCAGGGATCAAACTCATGTCTCCTGTATTGGCAGGCAGATTCTTTACCACTGAGCCACCTGGAAAGCCTTAACTTTCTAGTGCATCAGATGAGAGAAAAAAGTGAGTCTGTAGTAAATATTGTAGAAGTGAAAGGCATATTTCCCCACAAGAATATTTTCTTTCCATCATCAACATCTGACTACTTCGAAAGGCTTAGAATACTTTAAGGCCAAATTGTCTAGCTGGATCCTATTAAAAGTTTTACAGGTTTGTTGGACTCTTTTGTTTGGTGCTGGGAATAGAAGAAAAAGCTTCCAGTTCAGCACCTAGTTCTTATTCATAAAACCTTGTGCAGATTTGACCCGCTGCCTCATAATTGCTATAAATGGTGGGTAAAGTGAAGAATATGGAAGTTTTTCCTGACAAGGTATTGATGGTCTTAAAATGGTAACATTTGCTTCATTTATATAGCATGTCTCTCACTTCTCCACATGTTCTGGACCCTGTTGTTAGTGAGAAATAAGATGTAATGTGATCAGAGTAAATATTTCCATGTTCATTATGCTGCTAAATTTGTGAGGACGTATAGACAGATTAAATTCCTGATGACCAAGTCATAAAATAAATGTTTGGAGATGACAGAATCATATATAACCTATTCATATAAATGGTGTGTAGATGTCTAATCCCATCACTATCACACATCCTGCTGTACATACATTTGGGGTGTTTTAGGACTTGGTGTCTACTGAAGATGTGACTATGAAGTTCAGCCCAGAGGAGTGGGCTTTACTGAATCCTTCACAGAAGAAACTCTACAGAGATGTGATGTGAGAAACCTTCAGAAACCTGGTCTCAATAGGTGAGGATGACAGCTTTCCTTTACTTTGTCAATTAAAGAACAAATGTTTCTTATTCGTTGATGTTCTTCCCTGATGTCTATGTGTAAGGGAGGATATTGGTAAATAAACTAGACCTGTTCACAGCCAACAGTGAATATAGAATCTAATGATTTCTGTATAATTTCTAATAGTTTGGAATCATTTTTCTTCATTTGCAATTTAGGGGGAAAAGGGAAGAATCATGACATTGAAGATCAGTACAAAAACCAGGGGAGAAAACTAAGGTAAGTCACACCCAGAACAGAAAGTAGTGCTTCATATGTGGCTCCTCGTTTGTGATAAAATTTTACAAGAAGTGGCCTAAACACATAATGCCTGCTTCACATTTATTTATTCTCTGAAAAAATTTTCTCCAAATCCTTTATAATATGGGACATAGATGTCCAGCATTTGGAAAATAGTTCTCTTGAAAACAGTATTTAACAAGCCCTATGTGTGAATGTCACTTTTGATAATTCCAAGAGTGAAATCTTGCAGGGCATTCCTTTTTCAATTTAAAACCATTCAGACAAGGGAGATAACCTACACTTTTGCTATAAATTATAACAGTGTAGTTCAAGTGTCCTGCTAATAAATATTTAATTGTTAGTAAAGAAATCATTACTAGTGTGATCCCCATTTTTTATAGGAGTCATGTGATAGAAAGATTCTGTGCAAGTAAAGAGGGTAGTCAGTGTGCAGGGAATCACAGCCTTATTCCAAAACTCAGCGTGAACAAGAAAACTACTAAAGTGGAACCATCTGAATGCAGTGCATGTGGAAAAGTCTATAAAGACTATGTATTCCTTAATAGGCATATCAGCCGTCATAATGGACACAAACTAGATGAGTACCAGAAATATGAAGAGAAGCCATATAAATGCAAGGAATGTAGTAGAGCCTTCAGTTATCTTCAATGTTTTGAAAAACACAAACACAATGGACAGGAAAACTGTAAATGTAAGAAATGTGGGAAAGCATTTCGTTTTCACACTTGCTTTCAAATCCATAAAAGGATTCATATAGGAGAAAAGCCTGTGTAAAGAATGTGGGAGATCCTTTATGTGGCTCACAACCTTTCAAAGACACGATAACCCACACAGGAAATACTCCTTATAAATGTAAGGAACGTGGGAAACTCTTTAAGTGGCTTACAACCTTTTGAAGCCACATGATGACGCACGCTGGAGATGCTCCTATAAATGTAAGGAAATGGGAAAATCTTTAGCTTTTTAAGAATTTCACTACAAATACATGAAAAGACCCACATGGGAGAGAAGCCCTATCCATGTAAACAATGTGGAAAAACTTTTAGATATCTTCAAACTTTTCAAATACATGAAAGGACTCACATAGGAGAGAAACCCTATGAATGTAAGCAATGTGTTAAAGCTTTTATTTCTCCTGTAGGATTGCAAAACCATGAAAGAAATCACAGTGGAAAGAAATTCTATACATGTAAAACTTGTAGTAAAGCATTCAGTTATTCCAGTTATCTTTGAAAACATGAAATAAATCATACTGGAGAGAAACTTTACGAATATAAGGAGTGTGGAAAAGGCTTTATTTTTCTCTCAAGCCTTAGAGCAGACATGATAAGTCACTCTGGAGATGGACCTTATAAATGTAAAGAATGTGAGAAAGCATTCACTACTCCCAGTTCATTTCAAATACATGTAAGGACTCACACAGGAAAGAAGCCTTATAAATGTAAACAATGTGGGAAAACTTTCAATTGGCCTACTTCCATTCGCAGACATGAAAAAAGTCATAGTGGAGAGAAACTCTGTAAGTGTAAGCAATGTAGTAAAGCCTTCAGTTGTTCCAGATCCTTTCAAAGTCATGAAAGGAGACCAGTGGAGAAAAGCCCTATGGATGTAAAAAGTGTGGTAAAGCCTTCAGTAATCCAAATTCCTGTCAAAAACATGAATGAAGTCGTAGTGGAGAGAAACCTTATGAATATAAGGAATGTGGAAATGCCTTGAGTTCTCTCACCAAATTTCAAAGACATGTAATGAAGCATACTGGAGACAGACCTTATAAATGTAAGGAGTGTGGGGAAAGTCCTTGATTCTTCCAGTTACTTTCAAAGTCATGAAAGGATTCATAGTGTAGAAAAACTCTTTGAATATAAGGACTGTTAAAAAGCCTTCAGTACTCCTAGGTCCCTTAAAAAACATGAAAGAACTCATACTGGAGAGAAACCTCATATGTAAGGTATGTGGTAAACCCATTAGTTATCCCAGTTTCTTGTAAAAACATGAAAGGAGTCATACTGGGGAGAAATCCTATCAGTGTAAACAATATAGTAAAGCCATCACTTATTTCAGTTCCCTTCAAAGTTATGAAAGAACTCAGTGGAGAGAAACCCTATGAATGTAAGGAATGTGGGAAAGCCTTCATTTTCCCCTCAAAATTTCATTTACACATGATAAAGCACACTAGAGTCAGACCTTATTTGTGTAAGAAATGTGGGAAAGCCTTCAGTTGTCCCAGTTCATTACAAAACCATGAAAGAACACACACTGGAGAGAAACCGTATGAATGTAAGAATTGTAGTAAAGCCTTCAGTCGAGTTCATTCTTTACAAAACCATGAAAGAACTCATATTGGAGAGTAACCCTATGAATGTAAGAAAGTGGGAAAGCCTTTAGTTCTATCACCAAATTTTCAAGACATGTGGTGAAGCACACTGGATAATATAAGAAATGTAGGAAAGCCCTCAATTTTTTCAGTTCATTATGAAATCAGAACTCACAGTGGTAAGAAACCACGTGAATGTAAAAATTATAGGAAAGCCTTCGATGGTCCCAGTTCTGTTCAAAACCATGAGAACACTCATAATGGAAAGTAGGCCTGTGAATGTAAGAAATGTAGGAGAACTTTCAGTTGTCTCAGTATCATTCTGAATACAGAAAGGAATTCACACTGTAGAGAACTCCTTTGAATGCAAAAAAATATGGTAAAGCCTTCAGCAATTCCTGTTATGTTCAAATGCATGAAAGAACTCAGAAACTGAATGCAAGGAATATTGGAATGCCTTTGTCACATGACATTTTAAGGATGCAAGATGATGCACAATTTTCTCTCATATTCTTGAGAAAGAACTCACTCTAGAGAGAATTCCGTTAAATGTAAACAATATATGAAAACCTTCATTTGCCTTACGTTCTTAAAACCATGTAAGAATGTACACTGGATAGATACCATATAACCGAAATGAAAAGTAAAACTATTCATTTGAAATAAATATCTTTATAGTCATATGAAAACTGCACTGGAAAAAAACTGATGTTAATGTAAGTAATGTGGGTAAGCCTCTGCAAATTCATGTAGGGTGCTCTCAAAGTTACAATATGGAGGAAATGCTATAAACTTTAAACATATATTTTCCCTACCAGTGGCATACTCTTAAAGTTATTCTCTGAAGTATGGAGTTCTACTTACTTTTGCAAGTAAATATTGAGGTAAGATAATTCTGTAGATACTCTTTAGGCTGTCATTCCTAAGTTTAATAAGTAATTTAATCTTTTATCAGTTAAGTTTTTTAATTTTTACTGTTAAAACTCTTTGATCCATAGGTGATTTGAACTGTATTCCTAATATGCAAGTAGGTTGGATTTTTAAATAATTTCTGTGTAAATAAGGGAACACTAAAAAGTGGCATTTTGGTACTTGTTTGTTTCTTGTGGCAAGTACTCAATATCCCTTTTACATTATATTCAAATTTTTCATTGGCTTAAGAGCTTTATTCCATTTCCTTCCTAACAGAAATGTAATAAAGAGTTGGGCATGTATTTGTAAGTATGCAGAGTTCCTCATATAGTCTCATGAGGAATTATTCTTTTCATCTTTTATCCTTTGTTATTTGTCATTCCTTCTGGCTAGGATTTGGGCTCTGGAATATTGAGAGACCTGCATGATAACAATAAAATCTAGAGTTGGAGATGACTCTTTTTAACTGTTTTGTCAATGTGAGTAACGTGAACTACAGTTTCTAGACTCTGTTTCTTTTATGGTCCCATGTTAGAATTCACCAGACCTGAATAGACAGGTAACTTGAAATGTGGAAGTGAAATAGTGTTAGGTAGATTTGGAGCCACCTGTATGGAAGAGACAAGAAGCATAGGGCCTTTGCAGGCATTTGCTTCAAGCCTACTTTCCTCATTTTTTACTCTGCCAGTCAAGAATAACCTCAAAACTGAAGAGTCCAAGATGGTAGAGTAGGAAGACCCTGAGCTCACCTTCTCCCACAGGGATACCAAAATTACAACTATTTGCCAAGCAACTATTGATGAGAAAGACCTGAACACTAGCAGAAGGACCCACAGTGAGGCCAATAGGAAGGGTAGATAAAAGTTATAGTCAAGACCATGACCCACAACAGGAGGATAGTTATAATTGCAGAAGTTGTCCCAAGGAGCAAGGGGGTCCAACCCCTGCCCCCATCTTACTCCCAAGCCTAGGTGTCCTGCACTGGGTAGATGAGCCCCCCAAACATTTGGCTTTGAAGACTGCAGGGCTTACTTACAGGAGAGTAAGGGGGCTGTAGGAAATACTCATTCTTAAGGGTTGCACATAAAATCTCACATGCTCAGGGAAAACACGGTAATCTGAAAGGGGCATAAGTCTGACCCACCTGCTAATCTTGGAGACTCCTGGAGAAACAGGAGGCAACTGATGCTTATCCTTGGGATACAAACACTGATGACAGCCATTTTAAGAAGTTCATTCTACCACAAGGACACTGGTGCTGGTCCTTCTAGTTTATTAGTGTGAGAGACCTGTGCTACTCATCAGCCTGTTGGCACCAATATTGGGATGCCTCGAGCCAGGCAGCTAACCAGGCAAGGTCACAGCCTCATGCACCGTATGACTAGCTGCCTGAAGACATTTTGAGCCCCCAGTTGTCCTGGGGCCCCTGTAGCACCACAGCCAGTTGTTGGGGCCCAACCCCGATTACCAGTGGGGCAATATCAGCTTTGGGATACCCTAGACCATTTGGGGCTTCCCCAGTGGCTCAGAAAGTAAAAAATTCACCTGCAATGTGGAAGACCAGGGTTTGATCTTCTGTGTTGGGAAAATACCCTGGAGAAAGGAATGGCAACCCATTTCGGTGTTTTTGCCTGGAGAATTCCATGGACAGAGGAGCATGGTGGGCTACAGTCCATGGGGTCACAAAGTCAGACACAACTGAGTGACTAACACACACAGGCCTTGTAGCCATATGTGACAGACATAAGCCCTGTTCACCAGTGGGCTGACACCAGCTCTGGGACCCCCAGCTTACAACAGTGAAAGACCCCAGGATCTGGCTCTACCCACCAGTGATCTAGCATTAACTCCAGGACCCCTTAGACCTCAGCCCCACTCACCAGCTCCAAAACACCTTGGACCCTCCAGCCAACCACCCTGGGGCTTGGCTGTAGTTACCAGCAGGCAGACACTAGATTGAACTGGCGTTACCAGACCTGGTGGCCTATTGATTCCCAAAAACTAACCTCAAACAGGAAGGGCTGGTAGGAAACCCTGAGACCGATCCTGTGGTGAACTGGCTCCCTCTCAATCTTGCCCTCCTCCAAAGTTGAGTCTGGCCTGATACCCCTAAAGAGCAAGTTTTGCAGTCACCTCTTGCCCCTAACACACTGACACTGGAGACCAGAAAGCACATAATGACTTCAGGCTGGCTCTGATGCACATGGATGAACCCTGCTTAGACTTATTTGCCTCTGCAGAAAAGGGAGGAGGGGGTGATTGGGGTGGGGGGGGAGGTGCAGCATTTCTAGCGAGGAACTGCAGGGTTCTGGTGAGAATGAGGCCTGTGGAGCCAGGCTTCATGCAGAAGCAGCAGAAACCCTCCCACCAGGCCATCCTGGGCTCTGGTCATGAGTCCCTCAGGACACATGGACAAGCCTGAGAGGAAGGCAGGTGGCGCTGGTTCTTCCTGCACCTGGAGACAAGGAGACCCAAAGGAGAGCAGAAAGGGTCCTCAAAACAGTGTCAGCCTAGAACATTTTATTGCTTGTTTAGTCAGAAAAGTTTGGCAGAACCCCACCCCCACCCCCACCATGGCAGATTTGGCCCAAGCCCTGACCCTTAGGGTTGGGGTTTGGGAGAGAGACCTGGACCAGGGCCTTAGAATCAGAAGCTCCCACTTTCCTTCAGGAGACGTTCCTGGCCAGCACTGGAGCCCTCTTCCCCTACCTGCAAGAAGCAGGATCCTGCAGACACCAGGAAATGATGTTGGGGAAGAAATCACATGGGCTTTGGGACCCTATTCCAATCATGTGACAGCAAAGCAAAGGACAAGTTCCCATAACCTTGGGACAAGGACAAGGGTGGCTTCCCAATGCTAGAGCAAGACACTGGGTAGTCAGGGCACCACGCTGCTCCTCCACTGCCTGGTCCCAGGGAGCTCCTCAGACTGGTCTAGTGTGTGGAAACTAGAAGGGTAATGGGGAGGGAGGGAGTCCTGAATGAGCCATGTTCTCACACATGAAGCAACTTACAGATTCTTGGTGATACCTACAGGGAAAACGGATGGGGGACAGGGACTTCTGCCCACCTGAGGGAGGAAGGGGAGGCCATGGTTAAGGCAGAGCTGTTGAGCTGTGGCTCCCTCTGGGGGACCCTTGTGCTCCCAGTTACAGCAGCTCTTTCTTTCCTTGTTTTCCACCCTGGGGAAATTCCGCTTTTGTGACTACGTTTTTTTAAATTATTTTTGGCTATGCTGGGTCATTGCTGCTGCGTGCAGGCTTTTTCTAGTTGCAGCGAGCAGGGGCCTACCGTAATTGTGTTGCACCAGCTTCTCATTGCAGTGGCTTCTCTTGTTTCAGAGCATGGGCTCTACAATGCACGGGCTTCAGTAGTTGTGGTTTCCAGGCTCTGGAACACAGGCTCAATAATTGTAACGCATGGGCTTAGTTGCTCTGCAGCATATAGGATCTTCCTGGATCAGGGATCAAACCCATCGCCTGAATTGGAGGTAGACAGATTCTTTACCACCAAGCCAGCAGAGAAGTACTATCCAAAGCATTCTTATGCCAGAAACTATTCTCAGCTGTTAGTGAACACAATTACTGATGCCACTGCTGGCAACTGACAGTTTATTTGTAATGGAGTACCTTCCACTTCCCAGTGTCTGAGTTGATGATCCCTTAAAGTCAGCTTTCCATTTGGCATTGGGTCATAAATGCAGGATCTCTCAAGCTTTCTAACTAGAGGCCTTCTCTTTGAATATATATTGGTATTTATAGAATAGAGCCAAACACGGTGCTTCTGGTATATCCCACCTAGAGGAGGAAGTGTGTTGACCTCTCCTATGATGGATGCTATCTGTTCTGGAGTAGGTCATTTCTTTTCTAGACACATTGGCGATTTGGGGAGTCACTTGGGATCACACAGCTGACCAGAGTGTCCACACACCTTATATACAGTGTGCTGCCACTGCACCTGATGGGGTCCACTGCAAAGATGCTGCATTTTGTCTCGAGGGCAAACAGGCCTTCTGGGATGACAGACGACCCAGGAATCACATGGATTAGTCAAACTAATCAATCATGCTAGCGGAGAATTTCTTTGCCAAGAATCAAACTCAGGACTTCCCTGGTGGTTCAGTGGTAAGACTCTGTGCTCTCAATGCAGGGGACCTGGGTTTAATCCCTAGTCAAAGAGCTAGATCCCACATGCCACAACTAATATTCAGCACAACTAAACAAACACATCAGTCAATCAGTTCAGTTGCTGTCATGTCCAACTCTTTGTGACCCCATGGACTGCATCATGCCAGGCTTCCCTGTCCTTTATCATCTCCCAGAGCTTGCTCAAACTCATGTCCATTGAGTCAGTGATGCCATCCAGCCATCTCATCCTCTATCATCCCCTTCTCCTGCCTTCAATCTTTCCCAGCATCAGGGTCTTTTCTAATGAGTTGGCTCTTCGCCTCAGGTGGCCAAAATACTGGAGCTTCAGCAACAGTCCTTCTAATGAATATTCAGGACTGATTTCTTTTAGAATTAACTGGTTTGATCTCTTTGCAGTCCAAGGGACTCTCAAAAGTCTTCTCCAGCACCACAGTTCAAAAGCATCAGTTCCACTGTTACGGATCCTTTGGCTATTGCCCACAATATACCTGTCTGATTCTACCAATAACAAATACTCTTTATTCAAGGTTTCCTCCTCAGGCATAAAGAACTCTATAAAGTTAACTTGCCTTAGAGTATACTTAGTTGCTCAGTCATGTTCAACTCTTTGAGACCCCATGGATTGTAGCCCAGCAGGCTCCTCTGTCTATGAGGTTTTTCAGGCAAGAATACTGGAATGGGTTACCATCTTCCTCCTCCAGGGCATCTTCCCAACCTAGGGATAAAACCTGTGTCTCCTGCATTGCAGGCAGATTCTTTACCCACTGAGCCATCAAGGAAGCCTGTGATATACAAGTACAAATCAACTGCACTCTTACTCTTCACATATTAACATCAATCTGCAGAGGCTCATTTCACTGCTAAGGGCAATATACCTACTGGGCTTTCTGACCACATACTTATGCCTGAGATCTAACGATATTAAATTTGGCTGTGAGTGCATGTAATCCATAACCACCTCGTGGCTCTAATGTTATATGGTAAACCAATTCCCTCCAAACAAAAGAGTTAGTTGACTATAGCAAATTACTGAAAGCTGAAGCTGTGGGAGCCAGCAACTTCTAGGAACACGTAAAGTATGATAGAAGACTTGCTGGATACACAATACAGATTAACTTGACGTTTAAAAGCTCTACGAGGAGCCAGTCTTCTGGAGCCCCCCCAAATTTATTAATTTTTCCTACAGGAGCCCAAGCAGTTTCTAAGTGTGAAGAGTGGGAACAATGGCCTCCCGTTCCATGCCAGAAATGGTGTGTGGGGGGTACATTCTGATATACACACAAAGCATTCCCTTCTCCGCAACTTAGGCCATTCCTCAAGAAAAACTAATTTGCCTGATCCTTATCTGATTGGGGAACGAGCAGTGAGACAACACACTGACCCTTCAGGTTTTTGATCAGACCAAAGGTGAGGAATAAAAGCCAAGAACCTCATCTGACTTACATAGGCCAGTGATTCTGTCCCTGCCCCCCCCAAATAAAACAGGTTTTTTTCCAAGATTTAGTTATTTTTGGCTACGCTGCGTCTTCACTGCTGTGCACATGCTTGTGCTTTCTCTTGCTGCAGGGAGCAGGGGCCACTCTCCAGTTGCAGTGCGTGGGTTTCTCACCGCAGTAGTTTCTCTTAGGCTTAGTGGTCCCACAGCATGTGGGTCTTCCCGGACTTTTAGGGGAAGCACCCTGCCTGAAACCACCCAACCTGGCCAGGTACTGGTTACGCAGTAACCATTTACATGAGTTATGTTATGACAGAAGGTCCTGGGAAGGAATATGGATCTAGTAAGCCACCACCAATCAGAAGAGTTCAGGAAAGGTCAAAAGGAAACACCACATGTCCTTCCACCTCCCAGAATTATTCTTGCTGGCAACCATCTTGGCTAAGCAATGAGTGCGCTGCCAGTAAGGACCCTGAGCCAGAGTGATTGGCCAAAGACAACCTGGAAACTAATTCCATCACCATAAGACCTGAGACTGTGAGCCAGTGGCAGAGCAGTCCTCCTGGGTTCCCTTATCCTGCTGCTCTCCACTTGGGTACCCCTTCCCAATAGTCTTTTGCTTTGTCAACATGAATGTCTCCATGGACAATTCATTTCCAAGTGTTAGACAAGAGCCCACTCTCGGGCCCTGGAAGGGGTTCCCCTTCCTGCAACAGTACCACAGATTAAACCCATGTCCCCTACATTGGCAGGTGGATTTTCTTTACCACTGAGCCACCAGGGAAGCCCCCATGAAGAGGAAAAGTTAAAATTTTACATAACCTGCTCACTCTGCCTCTGTAACTCAGCTTGCCCCTTGCAAAGTCTGGGTCACACAGGTCATGCAGTCTCAGAAAGTGGGGACTTAGAATACTAGGAACTGGAGCCTATCTCACCCTTGTCCTGCTCTTTGCAACTGCCCAGCCCCTGCAAACTTGCTTAATCATGCATCCCCCTCCCCATATTGACTGCTGTTCCCACTCGCGAGAAACCCCTTAGTTTAAACCAGCCTCTTAGCAGCTACTGTTGCCCACTATAGTCTGTCTATAAGAACTCTGTAACCTCTTTGTTCAGGGCTCAGAGCTTAGAGTGTTAATTCCTCTGGGCCCGTTGGCATAATAAACCTGAGTTCTCCAGCTCTCCGAGTGTGGTGTTTGGTTTCTCAAGTACTGTTTCTGCAACACCCAGACACTTCTGATCTAAGCTAAATGAGGATAAAAATCCCTCTTCCCCTTGAGACAGTGGAGCTGGGATGAAAATCAAGGAAGATGACCCCCAAACTCCTCCTTCCCCAGTAAATAGTCTGTTCCTGCTGCTGCTTAATAGTCTGTTAGGTAGTTAGAATAGGAAACAGAAGTCCAGAATGGCGGTGGCTAAAAGTCTAGTCAAGGCTATGGTTTTTCCTGTGGTCATGTATGGATGTGAGAGTTGGACTGTGAAGAAGGCTGAGCGCCAAAGAATTGATGCTTTTGAACTGTGGTGTTGGAGAAGACTCTTGAGAGTCCCTTGGACTGCAAGGAGATCCAACCAGTCCATTCTGAAGGAGATCAGCCCTGGGATTTCTTTGGAAGGAA
>SJYT01032460.1:214809-239364 GCA_006410635.1 Cephalophus harveyi | reverse complement strand
TACTTTGGCCACCTCATGCGAAGAGTTGACTCATTGGAAAAGACTCTGATGCTGGGAGGGATTGGGGGCAGGAGGAGAAGGGGACGACCGAGGATGAGATGGCTGGATGGCATCACGGACTCGATGGACGTGAGTCTGAGTGAACTCTGGGAGTCAGTGATGGACAGACAGGCCTGGCGTGCTGCGATTCATGGGGTCGCAAAGAGTCGGACACGACTGAGCAACTGAACTGAACTGAACTGAGTTACAGCAGATTTAAAGGTGGAGCCATTGTCTCTCTGAAGGCCCCGCAGCAGCCCCAACCTGGGGATAATTTCATGTATTAACATTTTTATAACATCCTTAGCCTGTTCACTATGGCAGGGAAAAGCCTCAATCCATCTAGTAAAGGTATCCACCCAAACTTGTAAGCAAGAATATCCATTTGCTTTTGGCATATGTGTAAAATCAATTTCCCAGTCCTCTCCAGGATATTTTTCACTTTGTTGTAACCCAGATTTCGCTAGTTTTTCAGTCTTTGGGTTATTTTTCTGACAAACCTTACATCTTTTGATAACGTTCTTTGAAGTTTTCATTACGTTTTTACCTTTAAACAAGCAGGAACCATCTGGTAAGTGCTCTCAACACCCAGATGAAAGCTCGAGTGTGAGCCCTTAAGAGTTCTCATCGAGCGCTTTCAGGAATTATTAACCGTCCATCTTCAGACTGTAACCATCCTTTATCAGTAATTTTTGCTCCTCTTTTCTTTATCTTTTTAATTCTTCCTCAGTATATTGGGGTTTTTCCTGTTCAACAGGACCTGTTCAGATCAAAGGCGTCTGCAGTGAAGGGGTTTCATAAAGTGCCACCTTTCTGGCTTGACAGTCAGCCAGCTGGTCACCCTCAGCTACTTTACTCCCGTCCCTGCTGTGCCTTTTGCAATGCATGACAGTTACTTCTTTAGGACAACATACAGCAGTTAAAAATCTCTCGGTCTCTTTGAAATCCTTAATAGGTTCTCCTGTTGCCCAGTTAAACTGTCTTTCTTTCCACATTGCAGCATGAGCATGTAAAGTCAAGTAAGCATCCTTAGAATCCGCGTAGATATTCACTCGCTGCCCTTTGCTTAACTCCAGAGCTCAGGTCAGAGCCACAAGCTCCGCTAGCTGAGCACTCATTCCCGGGGGGCAGGGTCGGGGTGGGGGGTCGGGTGGAGAGACTTTGCTTCTAAAACCTGTTCAGCCATCACCACAGCATAACCTATTTTATGCTTCCCATCCTGAACAAATGAACTGCCATCTGTAAATATTGCCATGTCAGGATTGTCTAATGGGGTATCCATCAGATGTTTCCAAGCTGCGTAGTCTAAAATTAGAAATTGAGAACAATCATGATCAGATGTTTCATTTTCCATCTCAGGAAGGAAAGTGGCAGGATTTAAGCTTCCACAAACTTTAAGCTTAGTTACTGGTCCTTCTAACAACAATGACTGATATTTAAGAAGCTGACTGTCTGTCATCCAAACATTAACTTTATTTCTTTTTCTTTTTTTTTTTTAATTTTTACTTTATTTTAAAAAATATGGAACGCTTCACGAATTTGCGTGTCATCCTTGCGCAGGGGCCATGATAATCTTCTCTGTATCGTTCCAATTTTAGTACATGTGCTGCCAAAGTGAGCACCAAACATTAACTTTAAAATTCCACTCACATCATGAGAAGTCAGTACAGGAAGATTTTGCCCATTAATAAGTGTAGGAGCTTCAGGCGCTAAGAAAGCAATTCCAGCAATTACTCTTGGACAGTGGGGCCACTCGTGTGCCACTACATCTGACTCTCTGCTCAGGTGTCCTATAGGCTGCTGGTGAGGCCCTCAGGGTTGGGTCAAAACTCCCAAGGCCATTCCTTTTATTTCAGTGACAAATTAAAATCTGACCCTGTGGGCAAGCTCAAAGCGAGAGCCTGCAGGAGAGCAGTTTGAAGAGTATCTGAACACCAAACCAGTTTGTCAATTTGGCCGTGTTGAGCTTCAGTTATAAGTTTATATAAAGGCCGGGCAAGTTCCCCATAACCTGCAATGCAAGTGCAGCAGCAGCCTGTGATGCCCCAGATCCTCTCAATTGTCTCAAAGCCATAGGTAGGGGATGATTTAGTGCAGATTTAATTCTCTCGGGGCCTATGGCCCTAGTCCCTTCTGATATGATTAGGCCCAGGTTTTTAACAGATTGTTGACAAAGATGAGGCTTTTCTCTTTATGCCTTACAACCACAGCCAGCCAAAACGTTTTAAGAAGTCTTCTGAGGCTTGTGAGAAAACTTCCTCTGTCTCAGCACAAAGCAGAATCTGCCAGCAAATTTGGAAAACTCGGCAGTGGCCACAGGACTGGAAAAGGTCAGTTTTCATTCCAATTCCAAAGAAAGGCAATGCAAAAGAATGCTCCAATTACCGCACAATTGCACTCATCTCACATGCTAGTAAAGTAATGCTCAAAATCCTCCAAGCCAGGCTTCAGCAATACGTGAACCGTGAACTCCCTGATGTTCAAGCTGGCTTTAGAAAAGGCAGGGGAACCAGAGATCAAATTGCCAACATCCGCTGGATCATGGAAAAAGCAAGAGAGTTCCAGAAAAACATCTACTTCTGCTTTATTGACTATGCCAAAGCCTTTGACTGTGTGGATCACAATAAACTGTGGAAAATTCTGAAAGAGATGGGAATACCAGACCACCTAACCTGCCTCTTGAGAAATCTGTATGCAGGTCAGGAAGCAACAGTTAGGACTGGACATGGAACAACAGACTGGTTCCAAATAGGAAAAGGAGTTCCTCATGCGAAGAGTTGACTCATTGGAAAAGACTCTGATGCTGGGAGCGATTGGGGGCAGGAGGAGAAGGGGACGACCGAGGATGAGATGGCTGGATGGCATCACTGACTCGATGGATGTGAGTCTGAGTGAACTCCGAGAGATGGTGATGAACAGGGAGGCCTGGCGTACTGCGATTCATGGGGTCGCAAAGAGTCGGACACGACTGAGCGACTGAACTGAACTGAACTGAGCACCACTGTCTCAGAGCTATCAAACTTTGCCCAAATAGGTGGGGGTTGTTACAAAATCCCTGGGGCAAAGCTGGCTGGGTGGGGTCTTCAAAGGCAAATAAAAATTGGCTTTCCTCCTCCAACAGTATAGAATAGAAAGTGAAAGTGAAGTCTGACTCTTTGCGATCTCGTGGACTATAGCCTACCAGGCTTCTCTGTCCATAGGATTCTCCAGGCAAGGATACTGGAGTGAGTTACCATTTCCCTCTCCAGGGGATCTTCCCTACCCAGGGATCAAACCCAGGTCTCCCACATTGGAGGCAGATGCTTTAACCTCCGAGCCAGAAGGCATCTTTTAAATCAATTGGGTTTCCTTCATAGCTCAGATGGTAAAGAATCCACCTGCAATGCAGGAGACCCCAGTTCAATTTCTGGGTCAGGAAGATCCCCTGGAGAAGGGAAAGGCTACCCACTCCAGTATTCTGGCCTGCAGAATTCCATGGACTGTATAGTTCATGGGGTTGCAAAGATTCGGACACCACTGAGTGACTTTCACTTTCTTTTAAATCAATTACTGAAAAATATTTGGCTCATTCAGGAATTTCAGACAATAGCGTTAGGCACCACTGGGTGTAAATGAATTACAGCCTCATTTATTATTCATAAATCTTGAACTAGTCTTAGTTTATCATTTGACTTGTTTACAACCAAAATAGGAGTGTTGCATGGACTGTTACAGGGAATCAATAGCCCCTGCTCCTTTAAATTCTTATTGATGGATTTTAACCTTTCCTTAACCTTGAGTCTCAGTGGATACTGCTTTTGATGTAGAAATAGGTGCGAGTCTTTGAGCTTGATAACTACAGGAATAGTATTTTGTGCTCAACCCACAGTTTTTCCATCAGGCCACACGCTGGGATTTATATTTTGTTAAATTAATGGGGGAGAAATGAAGGGCTCCATGTTCATGAAAACAGAGGCATGGGCCTTTCTCAGCATTTCCCTCCCCAAAAGGGGTGAGGGAGACTCTGGCAGGATCAGAAACTCGTGTGAAAACAGCACAGAGTCGCAGTTGCAGCTTAGAGGATGACTAAAATAATAACGTTAGGGCTGTCCACACAGTCCAATCATGGAAGAGGAATAGGGAGAAAGTGGGCCAGGGGCTTCAGTAAGCGAAGATTGAGTTGCTCCAGTGTCCAAAAGGAAATCGGTGGGTTGGCCCCCCACAGTTAATAATACCCGAGTTTCCTCAGGTGTAATTAGGGCGGGAGCTTGTGTGGGGACCCCCGAGCATCTTCAGTCCTGATTGTCTTGAGAGTCAGACCCCTGGGACCTACGCCTCGGGGGCAGTCTCTCCTCCCACGTGGTCCCGTGCAGAGTGGACACGGAGCCGGGGAGGCCTAGCTGCCTGAGGGCTATTCCGCTTGAGGTGCCCTCCTGTCCGCAGTAATGGCAAGCCCACCCCTTGGCACCGGGTCCCTCTGAGCGCTCTTCTCAGGCTGTTTCTGAACAGTTCTGACACCCATCACAAGGGCTTCCGCCTGTTCCTTGGTCTCCCTCTTCCTTTCTTTCTCCTCATGCTCCCTGCCATAACAGACTGTCTGAGCCAGTTGCAACAGATACTCTCAAGACTGATTTGGTCCATACACCTGTTTTAGTGGATATCTGGAGCCAGCTGAGTGAGAAACTGGTCTTTTAAGATCGCTCTCCCATCTTCAGTTGTGGGACCAGTCTCAGTGAGTCTGCAAGGGCTTCCCTCGGTCTGTCCAGGCATTTACCAGCAGCTTCCTTCTCCTCCTCTTCTGTGTTTGCCAGTTTGGCATAAAGTCTCAGCAGGCGCTCGCCTGAGTCCGTCAAGAACACAGCTGACACAACGGCCCCGACCCCACCTCCCTTTAGCTGTGTCACAGTCCCCGTCTGGTTCCACAGTTGGCACCACCTGATTCCATAGTTGGCACCACCTGATTCCCAGTGGGGAGGGCGGCTCTCTCCTCCTCCTCTTCCCTACTGATTCATCACCAAGCCATTCATCTCCATAGGCAACAGTTTTCCCCAAAACTCAAGGTTTTGATTCAGGGGTTAGTGTCTGCTCCAGGATATACATCACATTCTTCCAAGTAAGGTCATAAAGCAGAGTAACACCCTTAAAGGCTCTAATATATTTTTCTGGGTCCTCCAAATAGTCTCTGAGGCCCTCCTTTATTCTTTGTATTTCTTGATAAGAAAAGTGCTTATTAACTCTCATAAATTGATTATTTCTCCCAGTGGGAGCTTCATGAAGAGGCAACAGCTTGTGCGGCTGTTCCTCAGCCTCTCTGGCTGCCCTTCGCATGTGATCCCAGGGAGAGATTGGAGAAGCCTATTTTCCTTTATCTCTTTGTCTCCTGTTCTCCTTCTCATCCTGTATTTCACCCTTAGTTTTAGCTGTCTAAGAGTCTCTTGCTTCGATTGTCTGAGTTTCTATTGAAACCAGAGTAGTCTGAGGTCATATTGACACAGGGGTCATTTGGACCGCTACTTGGGCAGTTTGAATCTCAGTTTGGATTTTTATTGAGACCAAGGCAACTTAAAGTTTGGTTTGAGTTTCTACTGAGACCAAGGTAACCCTTTCTGGAGGGGCTCCCTGACTTTCGGTTTGTGTAGTTTGGAGCCCCAGGTATGGGGGTGAAGGAGGAGGACAGGAGGCAGCTGAAGGTTTCACACCCAAACCTCTGCCCTTAGAAATCCACGTCATGTCTCACAAAGAAAAAAAAGGCCAATATGCTGCTCCTACCCATTTCCCTTGTTTTCTACAGAACCTGTCTAATTGTAACACAGTCTTATACTTCAGCGACTCTCTAACCAGCGCTGTTTGCTGTCCTCCAGGGGATACGGTGGCCATGCAGGACCATATAGGAAGGACGGCGTGTCTGCTTTCAGCTCTGGGGATCAGATCTATCCGTTTTTCAGGATACAGTTCAGAGGAGTGAGGCTGGAGTTGTCAGCTCCGTCTGTAAGAGAGAAAAGCAGCAAGCAGAGCTAGTTTCCTACTGAGGCGCCCTCCCCTGTTCTAGACAGGGGCGGAGACATCCAGCTTCTCCCTAAGCCTCCTTCCCTGGCAGGAGCTAACCTGTCTCTCACCAACACAGGCATCCCACTACCGCCCCTCCCCGTCCTACCGTCGGGGTGGGGTGGAGATGCATCCGGGGTAGACGTAAAGGCATCCCAGGCTCATGCCCAGTTCCTCAGTGTGAAGACCTTTGCCTGCCTCTGACGCCACCCGAAGTGCCATCAGAATAATCTTCCAGAATGCCTCCCAAGCTAAGACCACTAGGGGAAACACTTGCCTCCTGGGCGCCTGTGCACAACCCCGAGTGTATTCCCGAGTGTATTCCTGACCACAATAAGGCTGGCAAATCATAAAGGGACAAGCGTAAAACCGAGACGGGCCTTCCAAGCATCGCCACCAGTACCAGAGACGGAGAAAGCGATGGTGCAGAGCTGGCCGGCGAGCAGAGAGTGACTTTCTTCCTCGGGTTATTAGGGCCAGTCCTTCCAGCTCATTCCCACAGATTCCGCAGACAGAATATCTAAGGAGTTTGGACAAAAGCCACTGGGGAGCCTACCCTGGTGCATTAAGACCTAGCATTACCAAAGGAAGCAGCCGGCTGTACTTCCTGTCGGAGTAACATTTAACCTGAGAGACGCTCTTGAAACCAGAGCTCCACCTAGCTTCTGAATCTGCTTCTGTTGTAACTTTTGACGCCTAGGAAGGTCAGGCACTTCCTGACTGCCAATCCAAGTTTGGGATCTAAGGAACAGAACACAGTAACAGCAGAGAACACAAGTCTCCTGAAAGTCTATGATCCAGCAGATTAGGTTAGTTGTTCTAATTTCCAGGAAGTTATGAAATGGTCAAAGAGACCGGAGAGTTTTGACCAATAAAGGAGAGTTCAGACTGCACGCTCCGTCCATCTCTGGCCACTCCCCCGAGGAGACCCTGGGTGCCTCTTGACGTTAGCAGGTCAGTGTGATTCCCCACAGTAGGGCCTCCTCCATAAGCCATATGAGGTCTCCACGGAACTGCAGGTTAGGACACAGCTCTCGTTTCACACGCGTGCATCCCTTTCAGTCAGTCACAAACACAGGCACTCAGTAGAGTGAGTAGAGCGCAGCAGAATACACATTTGCTAGGAGAGCAAAGGACTCGGGCTCCACGTGTCCCTGCCTTGTCCTGAAGAATCCTGGACAGGCTCCCAAGATGCAAGGTTGCTGCTACCAGCCATGAACGACGCCCGGATTCTAGGTCGTAAATGAAATTTATTCAAGCAGGCCAGACCTGATGGACACTGCCTTCCAGAGCCCAGAACTGGAGCAGCTTCACCCAGGATGGACAAGGCAAGGCAGGCTACGCAATAACGACACAGATGAGATGGTTACACAGGGTGGTCAGCGCAGCAGGCTGAGCTGTGGGCACCCAACCAGGCGCTAAGGGATGCCAAAGGGAAGTGAGTTAACATCGACACTGACTCAAGGTACGCCTTTGCTACTTGACACGGTCACGGAGCCATTCATAAAGAGAGGGGGCTACTGGCAGCAGCGGGAAAGGAGATCAAAACCAAAGAAGAAACCCTTCAGCTGCGAGAGCCAGTCTGGAAGCCTTCCACAATGGCAGCCATCCACTGCAAAGGCCCTCAGACAGAAACTGATCCAGTCAGCAGACGCTATCAGTTTGCCAACCAGGCAGCGAAGGAGGTGGCAACCCAACTGAGTCCCACAGTGGGCCCTGAGCCAACCTCTAAGATCCTCCTGGCATCAGAATTGCCTCCATCCCTGAGATGCACCAGGCTTCACTGGTGGCTCAGAGGCTAAAGCGTCTGCCTCCAATGCGGGAGACCCGGGTTCAATCCCTGGGTCAGGAAGATCTGCTGGAGAAGGAAATGGCAATCCACTCCAGTATTCTTGCCTGGAGAATCCCATGGACAGAGAAGCCTAGTAGGTTACAGTCCACGGGGTCGCAAAGAGTCAGACACGACTGAGCGACTTCACCTCACCTCACCTCACCTCACCTCACCTCACCTCTGAGATGCACCAAGGAAGATCAATGGGCTTTAGATGAGGGCTTTTAATTCCTCTCGGCATCAGATTTGCCTCCATCCCCGAGTTGCACCAAGGAAGATCAATGGGCTTTAGATGAGGGAGGAACAAAAGGAAAGAAGGGCTGGTGGAAGCTTCCAGATCAAAGACTCTTTGCCCCCAGCAACACAGCAGTCCAACTGGTGAACTGAGGAGACAACTCACTTAGGGAAAACTGCGCTGGAAAGCTTACTGAGCCGCGACTATTTCATTCCTAAGCTCTCAACCCTGCGCCCACATCAGTGCTCGATGAGTGAGTTGTGCACAAAACAGCACCAGCCCAGGAGCAAGGCCCAGCCCCGGGGTGCAGAGAGCTGGGACACTGCCCTGTGAGGACCCAGAAGCGGGCCTCACTGAAGTCAAGCCCTACAGGGGCCAGAAGCATCTCCTTGCGGTAGTCTGCACCTGCTCAGGAGGGGCTGAAGCCTGCCCCACGCGCACTGAACGGGCACGAGAGGTGGCCAAGGCCCTGCTCAAGGACACGACCCCGAGATGGGGGCTGCCTGTCTCCATAGGGCTGACAAGGGCCAGGCTTTGTGGCAGAAATGATCCAGACTTTGTCCAAGACACTGGGAGTCAAATGGAAGCTCCATGCTGCTCACAGGCCACAAGGCTCCGGGCAAGTTGGGCGCATGAATCGGATCCTCAAGACTACGTTAGCTGAGCTCTGTCAGGAGACCTGGGGTCGACATGCTACTCCTAGCCTTGCTCCAAGTGTGATGCACCCCGAGGTCTCAGGCTATTCTCCCTTTAAGATCTTATATGGGAGACCAAGCTGGACCAACAACTAGCTGACCTGGAGATGCCCCAGTACCTCCAGGCCCTGGGAGAAGTATAACCCAAGAAACCTTCAAAAGGCCTCTCATTCCTTTGGGCAACTGGGTTCATCCCTATCAGCCAGGAGATGAAGCATGGGTTAAAGACTAGAAAAAGGAACCACTTCAGCCAGTTTAGACAGGCCCCCATCCGGTCGTCCTTGCAACCCCTACAGCTGTTAAAGTCACAGGCGCCACCCCCTGGATTCACCACACCACAATCAAGATAGCAGTGGCTCCCCTCGACAAGCACACCTGGAAAGCAGTTCGAGCCCCTGAGAGCCCACTCAAGGCCCAGATCCAAGAGTGACAGCCTCACCCACAGAGGACACTGAGCCCTGCTCCGGCCGCTCTGGGAGCTGGCTGGCTGACACGCGGTGGAAGCTTGAGGATCCAGCTGTCGGGATATAAATGGGGTTCCCCTGTCACCCCGGCCCCTCTCCCTGTCAGCATTACTGCCGCGCTCTTTGCTATAGGACTATCTCCAGCCACTCCCCAGGACTGGGATTTGGCTCGGAAGCTGCTATTAGCTGTCTGCATCTCATCCTAGTGGAGAGTACCATCCTTCTTAGGTACCTCTTGCAATCACCCCCCGGTCAGACACCCCCCTTTTTTCGACTAGACACATCAGGGAGTTCGAGTTATGACCACACCCTGCCACATGGGGACTGATTACCCTGCTGGCCTTGATGCTTTCTGTGGGTCAGACACAAGAGTATCTTGACTACAGTCTACCTAAAGGTAGTGGGATTGTTAAGTAGAATCAGATGTTTTGGGTAATAGCGGTCTATATCCTGCCGAGCTATAGTGTATCAGAAAGTAGAACAGACCCCACGTGGACTTCATGCGTTCGCATGACTGGGTCAGGTCAGAGGGTCGCTTGGACCTTGCTTTACCATACTCACTTCTCTTGCCAAGGGGAGGTCGAAACTTGTGTCCATAGCAAAACAACCTATTCTATTTGTCAACAATAACGCCAGTACCTCAGTTTTGACCCCAGTTCCCCTCCCAGTAAAGACCGGTTGGAGGTTCGCCACTCAGATGGAGGCCCTGGGTGAGCCCGACGGATTACAGGTTTAGAAAGCCCAGTGCTGGCACACTGATGAGAGCGCTGCCCACAAAGCCCCCAGTGACCCCGGCGCTCTGAATTGTGGGGGCCTGTCACGGGAACAGGAACACACGCTCAGTGGCAAATGCACATGCAACCCAGTGTCCCACAGCGTCGGGTGTCATGAAGGCCCCTTTCTTCACAGACTGGCCTGTGTCAGATGAGCAACCTGGGAAAATATAGGGGTGACCTGGGAGAATAGGGACAAAGTAACCTCCTCCAAAAGGGAACTGTCGGTCCCCAGTGTAGCCCAGTCAATTCCACTGTCTCCAACCCTGGGGACTCAGGATGGGGAAAGGGTCACCAGGTCAGCGTCTATACTCACGGGAGAGGCCCCGGCCCAGGAGCTGCACTGAGAGTCCAGAGCGTGTCTGCTCCTCTCTGGGTTTCCACACAGTCTCTTCCGTTCTTTTTATGAAGAGACTGAAGTGGTCCTCCTCCTATTCCAGCCAAAACTAAAAACGTCTCTCGCCCTGGCGGAGACCATAGCCCAGATATCGACGCTTACTTCCTGCTGTGTGTGTGGGGACTAACATGGGAGACCAATGGCCCTGGGAAGCTAAAGAATTAGATCACTAGAGACCCTTCAACAACTCAGGGGAATTCAAGACCAGGGCCAGAATTTGGCATTTAAAGATTTCTTTAATCGACAAAAACTGTCTGGCATGGTGGGGCCCATTATTCAATGTTCCAGTAGGAAAACTCACTTGTCTTGGCCAAAAATATTATATTAAAATATTCATACTTCTGGTTGGTGGGGAAGCCCAAACTATACAGAACCTAACCCTCACCCTCTAGCAAGCGTCCCCCATTTACGATGGGATGACTTGTCCACTCAAGGCCATTGGCCTGCTCCAGAAGGATCATACTGGATTTGTTGGACTGACGCATATTCAATTTTGCCAGCCAACAGGTCAGGAGCATGAGTATTGGGGACTATCTGTCCTTCCTTTTTCCTACTCTCCCTAGCCTAAGGTGAATCACTGGGAGTCCCAGTTTATAAAGACAGAGGCCCCACCAAAAAGCGCAGGTCTCTACAGACTGGAGACTGGAAAGACGGTGAGTGGCCTCCTGAAGGCATCATCCAGTACGACAGGCTAGCCACACGGGCAGAGGTGGGTCCTGGGGCTACCAAGCCCCGATTTACATGCTCAAGAGAATTATCCAGCTCCAGGCAGTGATTGAAATCATTACTAATGAAATGGCCAAGGATCTTAATTTATTGGCAGAACAACAAACCAGGATGTGTAATGCTATTTATCAAAATTGCCTGGCCCGGGATTACTTACTGGCTGCAGAGGGGGCCATCTGTGGAAAGTTCAATCTTACCAACTGTTGCCTACAGATAGATGATAATGGCAAGGTTATATAGAAATAACCAGAAAGATGACTAACATAGCTCATGTCCCAGTCCAGACTTGGAAGGGATGGAATCCCGGAGAGCTATTTGGAGGGTGGTTTTCTTATCTAGGAGAATTCAAAACTGTAGTGGAAATAGTCCCACTCCTCCTTGGGACTTGCCTCCTCTTACCTTGCCTCTTGCCATTATTTGTGAGGTCACTTTCCAGCCTAGCTGAGGCCATCACAGACACCTCCTAGCCACCACACACCTCCTAGCCCTGAAAGGTTATCAGTCCCTGAGCCAAGATCAAGAGGTTGATGCCTTATAAGATCAGGCGGGGGGATTGTAGAGGAAACCTTAAGACTTAAACCCAGGTAGAAATAACTTCCCGCTGGGTCTGCTTCTGGAAGTCAGCGTGCTCCCTGCAAAGTCACATAAATTACACAGTTTGGGGGGAGGGGGCAGGAAATGGCAACTTTCAACAATGCCAGGAGCCGAAACTCGAAACTCATCTCACTCACCCTCGTATTACCCAGCCCCTGTAAGCCTGCTTAGCCAAGTCTGTATAAAGGTCAGGCATCTCCCCTGCGGTGTCCGAACAGCTGATTTGCAGCATGTTGGAAACCCCTAGTTTGAAGTAGCCTTTTAATAGTCAGCACTGCCCACTAAAGTCTGGTATCATGCACTGCCTATAAAAACTTTGTAACCCCGTTGTTCCCGGCTCAGAGCTGGAAGTGTTAATTCCTGTGGACCCACCAGTGTAATACACCTGAGTTCTCCAACTCTCTGAGTGTGGTGCTTGGTTTCTCGATGGTCCAAATTCTGCAACACTTGCAGCAGGCACCAGAGAAATGAATTCCAAACACAGCTGACTCATAGAAGGCCAACTGCCGTGGGCGAATGGTCCTCACATGCTTAAAAAAAAAAAAGAATAAACATACCCAAACCTCCACCACAAAACAATATGCCCAGAATCTCTTAATGGCTGCATGAATGCCAATCAAAAGGACAATGGGAAATCAAATCGCAACGCTCACATTTGCCAACATCACCAGTCTAAAGCAATAAACGTGGGAGAGAATCTGAAGAGAAAAGATTCCCCCTAGGCTGTCAGTGGGAACACACATTGGAAGGACAGTCTCTGAATGCCTGAAAACAGTTGTCAAATCAGGCTAAGCCTAGGATCTGACATTCCTGCACATCAGCCTATATCCTGAGAACACCATCAATCAAAAGGTACATGCACCCCAACAAACCTCCAGCACTTTTCCTTCTAGGAGCCAAGACGCACAAGCCTGCAAAGACCCCAACAAGAGATTAAAGCTTAAACAAGATGTGGCACATATATCCGGCAGACTATTTCTCACTCACAAAATCAGACACCGAAGTTAGGGAATTACACTAGGAGACCCCGGGCTGTACCATGAAGGGTGACAGGTAAAGTGAAGTCAGGCCGGCAGAGGAAAGTCCTGGCACATGAGGTCTCACCTGTGAGGGCTTCCCTCATAGCTCAGGAGGTAAAGAGTCTGCCTGCAGTGCAGGAGACCCCAGTTCGATTCCTGGGTCAGGGAGATCTGCTGGAGAAGGGATAAGCTGCCCACTCCAGTATTCTTGGACTTCCCTTGTGGCTCAGCTGGTAAAGAATCTGCCTGTAATGCAGGAGACTTGGGTTCGATTCCTGGGTTGGGAAGATTCCTGGAGAAGGGAAAGGCTACCCACTCCAGTATTCTGGCCTGGAGAATTCCATAGACTGTATAGTCCATGGGGTTGAAAAGAATTGGACATGACTGAGTGACTTTCATTTTTTTTCACTAGGTCAAATGAGAACAGATATAAAAATCAACAAATTCACATCCCAGAGACTCTGAGAATCCAAAGTCAAACCATTTCAGAATAAATAAATAAGGTGAAAGGCCTGGAAAAATAAAGGGGGAGTGCCTAAAGCAGCAGCACATCTGGACCGGTATGTTGGGAAGATTCCTGGAGAAGGGAAAGGCTACCCACTCCAGTATTCTGGCCTGGAGAATTCCATAGACTGTATAGTCCATGGGGTTGAAAAGAATTGGACATGACTGAGTGACTTTCATTTTTTTTCACTAGGTCAAATGAGAACAGATATAAAAATCAACAAATTCACATCCCAGAGACTCTGAGAATCCAAAGTCAAACCATTTCAGAATAAATAAATAAGGTGAAAGGCCTGGAAAAATAAAGGGGGAGTGCCTAAAGCAGCAGCACATCTGGACCGGTAATAAACCATCCACGTGCACGATCCTCCTCTTTCCTTCCTTTCATCCAAATACACTCAGAAATCCGTAGCTCTAAGAGAGAATCCACAGTAACTATCTCCTATCTTCCTGCTTTCTATTCACAGAAAAGTGTTTCTGAGGTAGAAAATGCACGGCGACTCGATGCTCACCATCTGCTCGACCTCCTGAGGCAGAAAGTCCCCAAAAACCTCAGAGATACTCCATAGACGACTTAACACCTGAATCAGGCGGCTGTTCAGTGACGATAATCATAGGATAGCAAATGGGATTCTGCGCGGCAGGGAGTACTGGCAAGGTATTACAGAAAAGCAGTGTCGACTGCAGTAGGTCCGACCTCCCTGACTTGGGATGCTATCCTACCCCTGGCGGGTGAGCAGGCTGGGATCCCACTGTTGAACGGGGGTGGGGTTGGCACAGCCTGGCAGGGTGACCTACGTTGAACACTTTTTAAAGGTGTAGTGAGTGCTACGTCTGGCCGGGACAAGAGTTTCCCATGGCATCAAGGGCCTGAGAAATTTCAAGGCAAACTTCAGCTAGCCTCAACCTCTCCTGGTGCTTGGAATGCCAGCACACGCCCCCTTCCCGAGAGTGCGGCCTCCGAGCGCCTCGGCGCCCTCAGCGGTGGACTGTGGGCCCTGAAGGGATCAGTCTGGACCGGCTGTTTGTGAGATGGGGCTCAGCTGGTACAGAATCCGCCTGCAGTGCGGGAGACCTGGGTTCGATCCCTGGGTTGGGAAGATCACCTGGAGAGGGGAAAGGCCACCCACTCCAGTGTTCTGGCCTGGAGAATTCCAGGGACCATATAGTCCATGGGGTCGCAGAGAGTCGGACACGACTGAGCGACTTTCGCTTCCACTTATATGGCGGGCACCTCGTGCGAAGAGTTGACTCATTGGAAAAGACTCTGATGCTGGGAGGGATTGGGGGCGGGAGGAGAAGGGGACCACAGAGGATGAGATGGCTGGATGGCATCACGGACTCGATGGATGTGAGTCTGAGTGAACTCCGGGAGTTGGTGATGGACAGGGAGGCCTGGCGTGCTGCGATTCCTGGGGTCGCAAGGAGTCAGACCCGACTGAGCGACTGAGCTGGACTGAAAACTAGTGAGACTGAGCCCTCGGCTGTCTCCTCAGGATATTCCACTCTTTTTAAGCCCAGGAAGCCAACTGCCCCTAAGGCTCCGATCGCTCGCGGGAACCAAAGGTGTGCATGAAGAGTGCTGCCGCCTTGAGGACATTCTCTGTAACTGCAACATGATCACCCTTGCTAACAGGCGATTCACAAGCTCTGGGGTTCCCTTAATGACAGTTGCCCTCAGGAAATGTCCTGCGGCTGATTCCAGAGAAATAAATTCCAGACACAGCCGATTTTCAGGAAGCCAACTGCCAAAGGTAAATTGTCCTCCCACCATTTAAGGGGAAAAAAAAGAAGGTATAATCACACCAAATCTGCCCCACCAAACAAGATGCTCGGCATCCCTAATTGCTGCTGGAATGCCAATGAAAAGGAGAGTGGGAAATCAAATCCCGACACTCACAATGGCCAGCGTCACAAGTCTACAGGAAATAAATGCAGGAGAAGGTCCAGAGGAAAAAGAATCCCCCTAGACTGCCAGTGGGAATATACACTGGTAGCAGGCACGAGAGTGGACAGTCTGTGAATGCTTGGAAAAAGCCATCAAGGTGGGCTAAGCCTAGGATCTGACATTCCCTCACCTGGGCCTATATCCTGAGAACACCACCAACCAAAGGGCACAGGCACCCCATCATATACCTCCAGTACTACTTCCTTCCAGTAGCCCAGAAACATAGTCTGCAAAATCCCCAATGAGAGATTAAAGCTTAAACAAGATGTGGAGCATATCTCTGGTAGACTATTCTTTACTCATAAAAAAACAGACATTGAAATTAGGGAATCATAACACTGGGAGACACAAGCATGGACCCTGAAGGATCATCGGCAAAGGGAAGTCATCAGGCAGAGGAAGATCCCGGTATATGAGGTCTCATCTAGGTCAAATGAGAGCAGACATACAAGTCAATGAATTGACTACCCAAGAGAGACGCTCAGAATTCAAAAGCAAACAAATGTATCAGGAAAAAAATAAATTAAGTGAAGGGTCCAGATGAATTAGCGCATAAGTACCTAAGCAGCAGCGAATCTGTACCTTTAATAAATAATCCACATGGACTATCCTCCTCCTTCCTTCCTTCCATCCACAAATGCACAGAAATCTGTAGTCCTAAGAAATCATCCTTAAAAATTTTCTCCTCTCATCCTGCTTTCTAGCACAGAAAAGTGTGTCAGAGGTAGAAAAGACTCTGATGCTGGGAGGGATTGGGGGCGGGAGGAGAAGGGGACGACCGAGGATGAGATGGCTGGATGGCATTTCCTTCCTTCCTTCCATCCACAAATGCACAGAAATCTGTAGTCCTAAGAAATCATCCTTAAAAATTTTCTCCTCTCATCCTGCTTTCTAGCACAGAAAAGTGTGTCAGAGGTAGAAAAGACTCTGATGCTGGGAGGGATTGGGGGCGGGAGGAGAAGGGGACGACCGAGGATGAGATGGCTGGATGGCATCACGGACTCGATGGATGTGAGTCTGAGTGAACTCCGAGAGATGGTGATGAACAGGGAGGCCTGGCGTGCTGCGATTCATGGGGTCGCAAAGAGTCGGACACGACTGAGCGACTGAACTGAACTTCTAGGCAATATTTAAAAAAAGAAAGAGAGATGCAAAAGAATGAATGTGCAACTCAACAAGAGGCTCAGAATTCAAAGTCAAAGAAAAGGATCCATGAAAAAAAATAAAACACAGTGAACGGCTGGGAATAAATTAGGAGTTTGGGACTAACATAGACACAGAAATCTATCTGTAGTTTACCATCAATAAGTCATGTCCGACTCTCGCGGCCCCGTGGACCTGCCAGGCTCCTCTGTCCATGGGATCCTCCAGGCGAGAATGCTGGAGCAGGCTGCCATTGACAAGGATTACACACTTGGGTCCTTCCTGCCTCCCTGCGTGCCTGCCTTTCTCATATACACAGATGCCTGTATCTCTAAGAGATTAAGCACAAGGGTTATCCCCTTCCTCCCTTCCTTCCTCACTTCCTTGTATACACAGAAAACTGTATCTGAGATTAGATAATCCGAAATCCAAAAAAAAAGCCTAGAGATGCCTCACGGACCCGTGACGCCTGCGCCGGGTGGCCACACACCGAGGTCCCGAGCAGCAGCACTCCAACACAGCACTGGCCTGACGCGAAAGGAGAGGGCAGAGAGGCAGTTCCGGCTCGACTCCCTCTGGCCGCCCTGGCGGGGGCTGCGATCCCATCCCTGGAGCCCGAACAGGCTTGGGGCCCACTGCTGGCCTGGGGTGGGGTCCAGCCTGCCTGGCCGGGTGCCCTTCACTGAGCCCTTTTTAAGCCTCTGCTGTCTGCTTGGTGCTGCCTGGGACCAGAGTCCAGAGATGGATCACGTCCTCCGGGATACTGGAGGCAGTGCCCACCAGGCTTCCAGGTTCCTGGTGCCGGCATCCCCAGCTCCAGCCCCCTTACTCACGGTGTGACCTCCGAGGCACCTCAGCCCCCTCAGCCGGGAGCTGTGGCGCCTACTAGGATTCCTCTGGGGGTTACGGGTGTGAAGCTTTAGAGGGCAGGAGTACTGGGACAGAAGCCTCTCCTGTTTGCCCAGGCACATCCCGCTCTATCTCACAGTCCAGGAAGCCAGCTCTTCCTCAGGCTCCGTGAGCTGCCGGAGCCCAGGGCAGGTATGGAGACCGGCTGCCCTTTGTGGACACTTCCTGGGACTGCAGCGTGATGTGCCACGGGTGCTTCCTGGCACATCTAACTCCCAAGGCCTGGGCACAGCTGTGACGGCTGCCCTCGGCAAATGTCCTGCGGCAGGGATTGCCAAAACAAATTCCAAACATGCCCGACTGTCTACAAGTCACTTGCCACTGGGGTCAGGGACGTCCAACTTTAGGGATCCAACATGTTCTTCTCTTGTGCGCTGTTTCTCAAGGACGCTCGCTTCCTTATCAGCTCCTGCGGAACAGGAGCCTGCCGGGCTGCACGCGGTTCCCAGGACCGAGGCCACGAGAAGGGGCGCCGGCGTGGACCCCTTTCAGTGGCCCCTCACTGACCTTACCTAAATGCACTCTCCTCGGCTGTGCCCCTCTTACTCGGGACAGGGAGGCCTTCTGGCCCTTTGAGGATGGTTATTTGCTTGGCTTTGTTTTTGCTCAATTTTTTTTTACCGCTTAAAGCTGTAACTCCAGTACTTTGGCCACCTCATGAGAAGAGCTGACTCACTGGAAAAGGCTCTGATGCTGGGAGGGATTGGGGGCAGGAGGAGAAGGGGACGACCGAGGATGAGAAGGCTGGATGGCATCACGGACTCGATGGACGTGAGTCTGAGTGAACTCCGAGAGATGGTGATGGACAGGGAGGCCTGGCGTGCTGCGATTCCTGGGGTCGCAAGGAGTCAGACCCGACTGAGCGACTGAGCTGGACTGAACTGAAAGCTGCCTTGTACGAAGATATATAAACACGCATTTCTGCAAGTAAACCACACTTGTTTCACTCGAGACCTGGGTCCCCTGCGCCCCTCTTCTCGCCGACTCCAGCCCCCAGGTCCCGGTCTACAGAGGCTGTGACACGCTGGTAAATTTCTCTCACACTCCTTAAAGAGAAACTTAACTGAGACACCACACAGCCTCATGGGCCATGATGGTCAGCTTTCCCAACTGCTGCAGGAACGCCAAACAAAATGGCAGCTAGAAATCAAATCCCACCGTTCAGAATGGGCATCCTCACAAGTTCACAAACGATAAAGGCAGGAAAGAGCCTGGAGGAAAGGGAACACGTGCACACTGTCAGTGGGAATGTACATTGGCAACAGCCTCTATAAGGGACAGAATCTGCAAGAGAGAAAAAAAACTATCAAGAGAGCTCAACTAAAATCTGAACTCCTATTTTCATAAAGGAAATATAGAAAATAAGATTTCCACATATGGAAATACACACCCATATTTCACACAGAAAATACAGAAATCTGATTTTCTTAAATGGAAGTATACACCCAAATTTTCATATAGGAAACAGAAAATTTGATTTTCATGTATGGAAATAGTTCAGTCAAGCAGTCATGTCCGACTCTTTGTGACCTCAAGGACGGAGCACCCCAGTCGTTCCTGGCCACCACCGTCTCCCAGAGCTTGCTCAAACCCATGTCCATTGAGTCAGCGATGCCATCCAACCATCTCATCCTCTGTCATCCCCTTCTCCTCCCACCTTCAATCTTTCCCAGCATCAGGGTCTTTTAAAATGAGTCAGCTCTTCACATCAGGTGGCCAAAGTATTGGAGTTTCAGCTTCAGCATCAGTCCTTCCAGTGAATATTCAGGACTCATTTCCTTTAGGATTGGTTGGATCTCCTTGCAGTCCAAGGGACTCTCAAGAGTCTTCACCAACACCACAGTTCAAAAGCATCAATTCTTTGGCACTCAGCTTTCTTTATAGTTCAACACTCACATCCATATATGACCACTGGAAAAACCATAGCCTTGACTAGACAGACCTTTGATGGCAAAGTAATGTCTCTGCTTTTGAATATGGTGTCTAGGTTGGTCATAAACTTTTCTTCCAAGGAGTAAGTGTCTTTTTATTTCATGGCTGCAGTCACCATCTGCTGTGATTCTGGAGCCCAAAAAAATAAAGGCTGCCACTGTTTCCATTGTTTCTCCATCTATTTGCCATGAAGTGATGGGACCAGATGCCATGATCTTCATTTTCTGAATGTTGAGCTTTAAGCCAACTTTGTCACTCTCCTCTTTCACTTTCATCAAGAGGTTCTTAGTTCTTCCTCACTTTCTGCCAAAAGGGTGTTGTCACCTGCATATCTGAGGTTATTGATATTTCTCCCGGCAATCTTGATTCCAGCTTGTACTTCTTCCAGCCCAGCGTTTCTCATGATGTACTCTGCATAGAAGTTAAATAAGCAGGGTGACAATATACAGCCTTGAAAGTGAAAGTGAAAAGTGAAGTCGCTCAGTCGTGTCCGACTCTTTGCGACCCCATGGACTGTAGCCTACCCTCCATGGGCCTCTTTGCGACCCCAGGCTCCTCCCTCCATGGGATTCTCCAGGCAAGAATACTGGAGTGGGTTGCCATTTCCTTCTTGAGGGGATCTTCCCAACCCAGGGATCGAACCCAGGTCTCCAGCATTCCAGGCAGATGCTTTAACCTCTGAGCCACCAGGGAAGCCCATACAGCCTTGACAGACTCCTTTTCCTATTTGGAACCAGTCTGTTGTTCCATGGCCAGTTCTAACTGTTGCGTCCTGACCTGCATATAGGTTTCTCAAGAGGCAGGTCAGGTGGTCTGGTACTCCCATCTCTTTCAGAATTTTCCACAGTTGATTGTGATCCACACAGTCAAAGACTTTGGCATAGTCAATAAAGCAGAAATAGATGGTTTTCTGGAATTCTCTTGCTTTTTCCATGATCCAGCGGATGTTGGCAATTTGCTCTCTGGCTCCTCTGCCTTTTCTAAAACCAGCTTGAACATCTGGAAGTTCATGGTTCATGTATTGCTGAAGCCTGGCTTGGAGAATTTTGAGCATTACTTTGCTAGCATGTGAAATGAGTGCAATTGTGCAGTAGTTTGAGCATTCTTTGGCATTGCCTTTCTTTGGGATTGGAATGGAAACTGACATTTTCCAGTTCTGTGGCCACTGCTGAATTTTCCCAATTTGCTAGCATATTGAGTGCAGCATTTTCACAGCATCATCTTTTAGGATTTGAAATAGCTCAACTGGAATTCTATCACCTCCACTAGCTTTATTCATAGTGATGCTTCCTAAAGCCCACTTGACTTCACATCCAGGATGTCTGGCTTTAGGTGAGTGATCACACAATCATGGTTATCTGGGTCATGAGGATCTTTTTTATATAGTTATTCCATATATTCTTGCCACCTCTTCTTCATATCTTCTGCTTCTGTTAGGTCCACACCATTTCTGTCCTTTATCGAGCCCATCTTTGCATGAAATGTTCCCTTGGTATCTCTAATTTTCTTGCAGAGATCTATAATCTTTCCCATTCTATCATTTTCCTCTATTTCTTTGCATTGATCACTGAGGAAGGTTTTCTTATCTCTCCTTGCTATTCTTTGGAACTCTGCATTTAAATGGGTATATCTTTCCTTTGCCTTTTGCTTCTCTTCTTTTCACAGCTATTTGTAAGGCCTCCTCATACAACCATTTTGCCTTTTTGCAATTCTTTTTCTTGGGGATGTTCTTGATCCCTGCCTCCTGTATAAAGTCATGAACCTCCATCCATAGTTCTTCAGGCACTTACTCTATCAGATCTAATCCCTAGAATTTATTTGTCACTTCCACTGTATAATTGTAAGGGATTTGATTTAGATCATACCTGAATGGTCTAGTGGTTTTCCCTACTTTCTTCAATTTAAGTCTGAATTTTGCCATAAGGAGTTCATGATCTGAGCGACAGTCAGCTCCTGGTCTTTCCCATTCTATTCAGCCCAATCTCTCTCACCCAATACAAAATCCCACTGTACTGGTTCCTTTACCAGTGTTGACACAGCCCACCCCAGAATAAAACTTCTTTACCGTGCTTTGTTGAGGAAAATTCAAATAAGAATTAAGAAGAAAAGAGGGAATTTTTATTGGAGTCATACTGAAGATTATAAACTGGGAAGCAGATTCTCAGAAAGCTCTAAGCCTGTTCTTCCTGTTAGAAATTGAGGGCATGGTCATATACATTTTTGAGACAAAGAATCATGCCTCAAAATGATACACTGATATTTTACAGAAAGTTCACCAAAGATACATAGCCAGGTGAACTCAAACATAGCAAGCAGCAAGTCACCATTGCCCCCTACAGAGCCAGAAAAGAATACTATTCTTTTAACAAGTTAAATCAACCCTAAATATTCATTGGAAAGACTGATGCTGAAGCTGAAGCTCCAATACTTTGGCCATCTGATTCCAAGAGTCGACTCCTTGGAGATGACCCTGACGCTGGGAAACATTGGGGGCAGAAGGAGAAGCAAGCATCACAGGACTAGATGGCTGGATGGCATCACTGACTCAGTGGACATGAGTTTGAGCAAACTCAGGGAGACAGTGAAGCCCCAGAAAGTCTGGGGTGCTGCAGTCCATGGGGTCACAAACAGTTAGACATAACTTAGTGACTGAAAGTGAAGTTGCTCAGTCGTGTCTGACTCTCTGCGACCCCAAGGACTGTAGCCTACCAGGTTCCTCCATCCATGGGATTTTCCAGGCAAGAATACTGGAGTGGGTTGCCATTTCCTTCTCCAGGGGATCTTCCTGATCCAGGAATCGAACCTGGATCTCCCGCATTGTAGGCAGACCCTTTACCATCTGAGCCACCAGGAAAGTCCAACTTAGTGACTTAATAACAGCAATTGCTAGCTTCAGAAGAAAAGGAAAAAGAGCAATATTGTGGTTGAGCAGGCAGTCCCATCTTTGAGGAGCTCTGGCTAATGTGCATGCAAATTCACAGGCACATTATGGAGGGAGAAGGCCCAAACAAACACAGATAATTTTATGTTTACAAATTTTATCAGCTTTAACAAATGTCACTGATGTTTCTTCTTTAACACTAACAGTATTTCCTGACAACATTATTTTCCGACGTTTCCAACAAAGGTGCGTCTAGTCAAAGCTATGGTTTATCCAGTAGTCATGTATGGATGTGAGAGTTGGACCATAAACAAAGCTGAGTGCCGAAGAACTGATATTTTTGAACTGTCGTGTTGGAGAAGGCTCTTGAAAGTCCCTTGGACAGCAAGGAGATCCAACCAATCCTAAAGGAAATCAGTCCTGAATGTTCATTGGAAGGACTGATGTTGAAGCTGAAGCTCTAATACTTTGGTCACCTGATGCAAAGAACTAACTCACTGGAAAAGATCCTGATGCTGGGAAAGATTGAAGGCAGGAGGAGAAGGGGACGACAGAGGGTGAGATGGTTGAATGGCATCACCGACTCAATGGACAAGAGTTTGAGCGAGCTCCGGGAGTTGGTGATGGACAGGGAAGGCTGGCGTGCTTCATGTAGTCCATGGGGTCGAAAGAGTCGGACACAACTGAGCGACTGAACTGAACATTATTTCAGATAGCTGTGGGAATATAGATAAGGTCAATGTGAAAACATATTTACGAATCAGTGACTTGAATTAGGAGATTGTCCGCACTGTCATGGACACGACAGGAAGCCCCCGGTGGGTAGCTCAGGGCTGGTGCTGCCTCCCTGGTGAATGGGGACAGAAAGGGAAGCCCGGTTCCTTTGTTTCCATCGCCCGCGCAGGGAGGGCAGGAGGGCCCAGCCAGGTCCCCGCCGGGGCCCAGTCCTGGCAGCAGTCTCCAGGAGCGAGCCGTGCTTTCAGCTTACCCCGCTTTCCACACGGCAGCAGGGAAACACCCCAGAATTCGCTAGGAAAGGCCTCCCAACTGTCGGCTCCGACCGGGAGCTGCTCGGAACACTCATCCCGAAGCCAGGAGGAAGCAGCCCCAGCGCCCGCACAGCCCAAGGCTGAGACCGAGCTGTGCGAGCCCGCACCGGCCGAGCGGGCACCGGCGGAGGGCAGGGCGCGGGGCTCCGGCCGCGCCCACCGCGCCCACCGCGCGGCCACGCCCCACGCCGCCCCAGCCGCCCTGCGCGCCCAGGACACGCCCACTCTGGGCGAGGCCTTCCGAGGCCCCGCCCCGCCCGGCCCCGCCCCCCCTACGGTTCGAGTCGCCTCCGTTTCCGGATCCGAGGCCGTCCCGGCCCGACCTTCCGGCCCAGGTCCCCGCCCGGGCCCCCGCGCCGGCCCGCGCCGCCTCAGGCCCCCGCTCGCGCGTGCGCTCCCGCCCTCTGTGCCCCTCGGGGCCGCCCGGGACTCCGCGCCCTCCCGCGGCTGCGGGTCCCGCAGACCCCCGTCTTCTCCAGAAGCGGCCCGGCGCCGCCGCTCGCCGCCCCGCGCGGCCGCCGCCCCAGTAAGGCCCCTGAGCCCCCGGGGAGGCGTTGGCCCTGCCCAGGGGCGCCCCGTGACCTTCTGTCCCGAGCCCACCGCTGCCGGCACGGCTCCCGCTCCCTCGTGGGACAGTGTCCTCCGGGGCAGGGCATCGTTGCTCCATTCCACGGGTGTCGAGTGAGGCGGGCAGGCCGAGGCTGAACCAGGAGGCGGAAGGAGTAAAGGCGAGGGAGGACTTGAAAAGTGAAAGAGAGGAGGGAGGGGGGTGGGTGCAGTGCGACCCGAGAGACACAACACCGCTAAAAGAGGGAAAGGGGCTGAGGAGGAAGCGTTGTGTGTGAGCTGGGAAAGTCGCGCAGTCGTGTCCGACTCTCTGCGACCCCATGTCCATGGGATTCTCCAGGCCAAAATACTGGAGTGGGTAACCTTTCCCTTCTCCAGGGGATCTTCCCAACCCAGGGGTCGAACCCAGGTCCCCCGCATTGCAAGCAGATTCTTCACCAGCTAAGCCACCAGGGAAGCCGTAAGAGGCATTAGGGTACATGAAACCGGACAGAAAGGAGATCAGTACGGAGACGGCCAAGGACAGAATGGAGGAGGGGACTTTCACCAGCAGTAGCAGTTGGGGAAAGAAGGATAGATTCCAAATTCATTCAGTTCAGTTCAGTTCAGTCGCTCAGTCGTGTCCGACTCTTTGCGACCCCATGAATCACAGCACGCCAGGCCTCCCAATTCATCACCATCTCCCGGAGTTCACTCAGACTCACGTCCATCGAGTCCGTGATGCCATCCAGCCATCTCATCCTCGGTCGTCCCCTTCTCCTCCTGCCCCCAATCCCTCCCAGCATCAGAGTCTTTTCCAATGAGTCAACTCTTCGCATGAGGTGG
>SJYT01032460.1:58728-214569 GCA_006410635.1 Cephalophus harveyi | reverse complement strand
GCTTTAGCATCATTCCTTCCAAAGAAATCCCAGGGCTGATCTCCTTCAGAATGGACTGGTTGGATCTCCTTGCAGTCCAAGGGACTCTCAAGAGTCTTCTCCAACACCACAGTTCAAAAGCATCAATTCTTCGGCACTTAGCCTTCTTCACAGTCCAACTCTCACATCCATACGTGACCACAGGAAAAACCATAGCCTTGACTAGACGGACCTTTGTTGGCAAAGTAATATCTCTGCTTTTGAAAATGCTATCTAGGTTGGACATAACTTTTCTTCCAAGGAGTAAGCGTCTTCTAATTTCATGGCTGCAGTCACCATCTGCAGTGATTTTGGAGCCTAAAAAAATAAAGTCTGACACTGTTTCCACTGTTTCCCCATCTATTTCCCATGAAGTGATGGGACCAGATGCCATGATCTTCGTTTTCTGAATGTTGAGCTTTAAGCCAACTTTTTTGCTCTCCTCTTTCACTTTCATCAAGAGGCTTTTTAGCTCCTCTTCACTTTCTGCCATAAGGGTGGTGTCATCTGCATATAGGACGTGCTAAAATCTGACTCTCAGATGTCCTGCCTCAGACATTTCCTCACTCATCCATGGCCTCTCCTATCTCCAGACCAGTTCTGTCTCACTGCCAGCCAGTGACATGGGACCTGGGACCTGGTTCCATCTGGGGGGTCATCATGAGCAATGCTGCGTGCCCAGACACGGACTAGAGACAGGAACTGGGCACCATGCAGTCCATAGATGGCCAGTGGGGGCTGCGTAGGCACCAGAGGCGGATGCAGGCCAAGATGACAGACAGTTGTGGAGGGGAAGAGCGTTCCACCTGGCTGCACAAGGTAGCTGAAGCTTAACAACATGAATCTTTCTATTTGGTCTGTAATTAGAGACTTAGCCATGACAAATTAAGGTGGGCATTTCATCCACATCATGTAGTATATTTTATTCTGTAATTGTTTAAAAACAGAATCAACCCAAAATGTCTAACAGTAAGAGAATTTTAATATTGTTCACAGCACACCTGTCCCAGGGAGATGTTGGTGTTCATGGATTTGTAAAGAATTTACTTGTCTGCAGATACCGAGTGTTCCTCCTCTTTGGGTAAGTTGGGGTTTTGTGGCTGAGCCAAGAGATGGTTGGCTCATTACATTTCATTTTGTAATAGGTTTTGGCACCATGCTCCCTACACACAGTACACAGTTGCCAAGAAATCCTCATCTGTCTGTCTGCTCGTACCTTAACCAGGATTCATTTTAAATATGTGTCTATAATTGTAGATTTGGGTAAAATGACAACTCTTTTTTCCTAACTTCCATTTTACTAATTATTTAAGAGAGTAAAGGTTATTCTTTATAGACATGTATATATAGAATGAATTTTCCTACTTATTTTTCTAATTTATGGTTTAGCTACATACACACAGACACTTTGATAATGTTGATGCAGTGAAACCAAATCATGGCCTTTGCTTTTTTTCCCTTCGTAAGGTGTCACGTGTTTCATAGTATAAAATATTATGTTCATTTAGTCCTAATATATTGTTTAATATTGTTCAACTATTTAATTTGAACCATTTTAAAGTTTCAAATAATACAGGTTCAGATGTAACTTGACTGATCTCCAGGGTTTTTTTTTTCTTTTCACAGTTATTTTGGCTATATCCTCATCCCAAATCAAAACTGAGACAAAAATCAACTTTTTGGATGTTTCTCATTTTTTATGATTTTTGGGGGGTATACTTGATTTACAATTTTGTTTTAGATGTATAGCAAATTGGTTCAGTTATACATACATATACATGTTATTTTTCAGATTCTGCATATGACTTTTAAATTTGAGTTGCACCACATTTCTGCAGTCACAGATTTTTTTGTCACCATGTCCTCTAATCTAAGAATTTGGTTTGGCAGACTTTGTTCATGTCACATTTATGTCCTTAAAAAGTTTGCAGATTTCTTTGCATGGGTTTGCAAATTTATCTGAAGTTAGAGTCATAATATTTTGCTGTTATACGTAGAGACTGGTTTACTTAGGTGTTACACTATTGTTACTAAATAGGAAACATTGATTTCAGTACATTAAGGTTGGATTTGTCCACTTTAAAAAGTATTATTAGGTATGATAGTTAAAATGGATTCTTATATATATATATATTTTTTTTTAGTTTAAAATCATATCTTCCAAACATCACTCCAGTTTCAGCTCTTTGCTGCCATTTTTGAATTTCATCTTCCTTCCTCTCCTTGCTGGGCTCTGACTCAAGCACCTGCGCTGGTTTCTAGGATACTTCTTCTGTTCTGGCACAGCCAAAAGAAAAGCAAAGTCCTGTTTAGAGACAGAAAGTAGAATGGTGGTTTCCAGGCACTGGGAGGCGAGGGGATGGGGAATGGTTGTTTAGTGGGCGCAGAGTTTCAGTTTTACAAGATGAAGAGTATTGAAGATGGTCACACGACACTGTGGGTGTGTCTGACACCACCATGCACTTAAAAATGGCTCAGAGGGTAAGTGTTACGTGTATGTTTTATTTTACAATTTAAAAAATTAAACAAATTCTGTGTACAATAAAAATCAGTCCTGAAACTAATCATTTATTCTGGAAAGTTCTGCAGAGTTTTTCAGTTATTAGGGTAACAACTAGATCTGACTTAAAGAGACGTACACTGGATGAGCTTTTTCTTGCTTGTTAGTGAAGATGAAAGATATTCTCTTTGGATAGATGTTTACTCAGCGTAAATATTTACACTTACATAGAATTGCCACTCTGCTGTCCACAGTCGGTGAATATTGTTAGATTACAGATCCTCTTACAGACATAACTAAAGAGGAGGAAGGGTTCATTTGCTGCAGATTCTCAGTGCTGCTCAGAGCAACCAGAATCATAAAACACTGAAGTCTGAGAAAAGGCATGAAGTTTGCTTTTGAGACTTTTAGAGGACGCAAGAACTAAAGAATACGATTTGTTGTCCTTAATTTCATCTACAGGGTCTGCCTAATTTCTTGATTTTATCTTGATTGGGACCCACTTAGTCAGATACTGTCCTTTGGATTAAAACACTGATGAGATTATCAACAGCATTAAAAGAAAATACATCAAAATGATGCATTTTCTGGAAGGAGAAAGATGCTCTGAACTCTGGAATGTTGTGGTAGTGTCCTCAGTGAATATTTGGCTTTACTGGGTTTTCCGTCGGTTCTGGTGAGTACTGGAGACCATGTTCTCCAAGACTGAAGTATTCATTTTGGTAGGAATTCAATGAAGGGATCTCTGAGGTCCTGACACTCAAACAGATTGAAGGAAATAAGTATGGGGTAGCCCGTTGTGTTTATGTATTTGAGTGGAAATGAAGGATGCTAGTGAACAGTGTAAAAGTAATAGCAATGCTAAACTGTATTTGTGATATTTTGAGAGAGCATCTAAAATGTTAACCCGTGGATGTCTGGTGGAGACATTGAAAAGATTAGAGACTAGGTAAAGAGTAATATTTGGGAAGAGTGGGAGATGATGTACTGAGATGTATTTCATTTCTAGTATATGTTAGTTTGGGGGGGAAAAAAGAGGCAAGCTCAGAAATGGAATTCAAACATGAGTTTTGTCACTTTCAATTTAGAAAAAGTAATGGAAGAAATCAAAACAACTGTGTAAATATATGGGCGTATGCGGGCAATGCACATAAATAGAGAAAGATGAAGGGGGTAGGGTGGAGTCTTGAGATCTTCCAACAGTATCATTTGAGAAGTCCTTGGTAAGTGATATGAAGTTAGAGTGACAAGATTACTTTGAAGACTGTAGACTAAGATGTTAGAGAAAGTTAGGGAAAGTATGTTCCCCAAAAGAGCTTGACTTCCCATGTGGCGCAGCAGTAAAGAACCGCCTGCCAGGGCAGCAGACACAACAGATTTGGGTTCAGTCCCTGGTCGGGAAGGTCCCCTGGAGAAGGAAGTGGTAACCCACTCCAATATTCTTGCCTGGAGAATCCCATGGACAAAGGAGACTGGCAGGCTTCAGATCATGGTGTCACAGAGTTGGACGTGACTGAGCGCGCACACACATTGCACGTAGGTGCCATTGATTCCTCCAAATGAAATAAATACCTAAAATAATTAACCCTGTCAAAATATATTCTTAATTCTCTTAGTTCACAACTAAGTGCAGAAGAAATCTAAAAGTGAGTGTTGCTGGAAATTCTTGGAAGAGACAGTGATTCCAGATGAGTGTATGAGGGGCTGAGAAAAGCAGGCATGTTTCAAGGTACTAGAGGGCTGGAATGAAGCTGGAGAAACTGCTAGCGCACAAAGTAAGAAAAATTAACCCTGAGAAGTTCACGGTTGTTACTCAAGGTGGAGATACACGTGGCATGAGTCACTGATCCCTGTGATTTAGAATTAGGAGGTAACTGGACATTTCTGAACATTGTGAGTGAATTAGCATACCAAACTCAGCGGTGTCCACGTTCTGCTGTAAACTGAAGGTGTTTATACGTTCTTTGGGCTTCTCTGATAGCTCAGTTGGTAAAGAATCCACCTGTAATGCAGAAGACTCTGGTTTGATTCCTGGGTCAGGGAGATCTGCTGGAGAAGGGCTAGGCTCTCCACTCCAGCATTCTGGCCTGGAGAATTCCGTGGACTGTATAGTCCATGGCGTCGCAGAGTCGGACGCGACTGAGTGTCCTTTGCCTTTATGCCTTCTTTGCTAGGAACAGTAGCCCTGCCTTCTTGCTTTTGGTCCTGGGGGAGCTCTACCCGCATTTCTTGTGGCGCACACCGCACGTTTCTTTTGGTTGTCCTGGGAGCTACTTCCAAGTGAAGGGTTAGGGCTTCATGACAAGTGAACATGGAGATTGCAGACAGCTAAGAGTCTCATGACTTTTTTCTTCTTCCTCAGCTCTGCTTCCTGTTGCTTGGACTGTGTGTAAGTGAAAACCCAGAAGACAGTTGGCAGCTGAACTAGTTACAATGGAATCTCAGGTCGGTAGGAAATTATTCTTTCTACTGAAATTAGCAGTAGAAATTGCTTTCTAATCTCTATTGCCAGTGCTGGTGGTGGGGTATATGCTCAGTTTTGTCTGGCTTTTTGGAACCCCATGGGCTGTAGCCCACCAGGCTCCTCTGTCCATGGGATTTCCTAGGCAAGAATTCTGGAGTGGGTTGCCATTTCCTTCTCCAGGGGATCCTCCTGACCCAGGGGTCCAACCCGAGTCTCCCGCATTAGCAAATGGATTCTTCACCACTGAGCCTTCTGGGAAGCCCTATTGCCAGAGTATGGACATAATTCTCCTACCGGCACACATGTTATAGGTGCACTTGAGAGGTTGTTCAAGGATCTGAGCTTCAGTTAAGTTCCCCAGATTTCTGGAATAGTCGTGTTGGGTCAATGATTCATCAAATGGTCATTCCTTCCCAACATTATAGTAAGATATTCTGGTCTTTATTAATGTCATGTATTCAAGAAGAGATAAGCGAGGTTTTCTTTTCTTCATGCAGCCTATGGCCCACTTGGCAAAAAAAAGATTGTCATTATAACCATTTTATTACCTGTGATGGGCTTAGGATTGAGGTGAATACAGGCAATGGAGATGAGTAAGGAGGAAAACATTGCAACACACCCACTGGAGAGGCAGCAGTTTCCACAGATGACATCGGTGAGTCCAGTGTTACAGGCACTGAGGAAGTGCTGACTAGTGCTGAGAGAAAACAAATGATTATGCAGGAGAAGGCAATGAGGGGTCATTAACTTACATTTTTTCAAATTTAAACTTCTTAAAATTTTGATAAAATATATTTGTGCTTTTCAAAATCTTCTAAAAAAGAAAACTAAATTTTCATTATTACCAATGTCCCAAGTCTTAAATTTTTCCCTCTTTGTAATTTCTGCTTTTTCACATTTCATAACTGGAAACAGTGTATACGGAGTAGTGTTTTCTTAATCTGAGCTGTGATTCAGAAGAAAGAATATAGGAAGTAGAGTACTACTTTAAGCCCTGAGGAAGTTTACCATGAATGAAACAGGCCGGAGCAATCAGGTGGCTTCAGATGTACTTGAGTAGAAAGACAAGACAAAGAAACAAAAGGGACAATAATAACTGATATTTGGAGGTCCTGGGATGACTGAGGAAGGGAGACCTCAGACATAGGGAGGGTCAGGGCAAGACTGTCTTCTGTGCAGAAGTCTGAGACCTGTGGTGTGAGCTGCTGCCTCATTTACCCTTAATAGCAAACACCTCAACTTTGTAAGATGAAAGGTTGTACCTGCTGATCCCAGGACCTGTATGAATGCTAGTCAGTTAGGCAGAATTCTGGATGTTGCTTCAGTATTCTCTGCCATTTCCTGAATCATAAACCTCAAAGTTATATTTAAGAAATGGCTGCTAGAGAGTTAGCACTTCACACATTAAGTCATTAGATCTTTCAGAACTGATGACACATTATTAAAAACCATTTCACTGATGAAGAAACTGAGGCCATATGGAGGAATAATCTAACCACAGTCGTGTTTTAAAAGGGGCATATCATGGATACGTCAGCCCTTGTGATGAGTCTTAGATTTACTTGAAATGGAATTGAAGACTGTTGAGTTTTCTAGTGGAAATTTATAATCATGATTTGGAAGTTGTAATTAAAAATCTATTGGGAAATCTCCACCGTTCGCTACGCCACACCTTGTATTGTCTTTTTATAATTAAGTTTTCTGTATTCAGAGTGTGTGTGTCTTCGTAGGTTTGTCTGAAAGTCAGAGGTTCATGTCAAAAATGAGAATGATTTGATTGGACCCAAAATACTGTTTGAGATTCTGTACACTCAGCTGCCACTTCCTTAGTGCCTTGTGTCTGTACTGTCCTCCCCTGGCAGAGATAGCCATGTCTAAAACGATGTCTGATGTTTTAGGAATCGGTGACCTTCGAAGATGTAGCTGTGGACTTCACCCAGGAAGAGTGGGCCCTCCTGGACACCTCCCAGAGAAAGCTGTTCAGAGATGTGATGCTGGAGAACATCAGTCATCTGGCCTCAGTTGGTTAGGCAGTTACTCTGTAATGATGTGTGTGTGTGTTCATTCAACAAGGATGGAGGAAAACGTTCCCCTTTCTCACTCCAGATTCTGTTTTGACTCTTGATCATAACTCTCGCAACTGCTTTATCAACATTTTCTTCAGTTCTCATATTTTGGGGGGCTTCCCTGGTGGCTCCCGTGGTAAAGAATCCGCCTGCAACGCAGGAGACCTGGGTTTGATCCCTGAGTTGGGAAGATCCCTGGAGAAGGGAAAGGCTACCCACTCCAGTATTCTAGCCTGGAGAATTCCGTGGAGAATTCCATGGGGTCACAAAGAGTCAGACATGACTGAGTGCTGCTGCTGCTGCTGCTAAGTCGCTTCAGTCGTGTCTGACTCTGTGCGACCCCATAGATGGCAGCCCACCAGGCTCCCCTGTTCCTGGGATTCTCCATGCAGGAACACTGGAGTGGGTTGCCATTTCCTTTTCCAATGCATGAAAGTGAAAAAGTGAAGTCTCTCAGTCGTGTCCGACTCTTAGCGACCCCATGAACTGCAGCCTACCAGGCTCCTCCATGGGATTTTCCAGACAAGAGTACTGGAGTGGGGTGCCATTGCCTTCTCCGCATGACTGAGTGACTTTCACTCATTTCACTACTTAGATATAGTTTGTTGATCCCACTACAGTGTAACCTTCCTCACACAACTTCGAGTCTTTGTTGCTGCTCAGTCTCTGGTGCTCAAGCAGTGGTGGGAACTCACTGTTTTTGTATGGGTAAATAAATGTGTTGATTTCTTAAAATTTATTTTACAGCAAGGACTGTGGTTTGATCAAATCACAGTGATAAAAATAATAGATATATTGTTTTCCACATAGAACTTAGAGTTTTCTGGTGGAAGTTGTATGTATTAGATTCTTTGGGGATATAGTATTAAAGCACTGTGAAATGAAAATATTGAAGATTCCATAATCTGTCTTTGAACTTGGACATGGGCATTAGCAGTGATAGGTCCTTAAAGTCTTTGGGAACAAGTTGAAGAGTTATCATTTTGCTAGTCAAAGCCTGAAGGTGTTTTCAACATACTCTTCTCTGTTCTGACCTTTAGAGGTTATTGTGTTCTTCCTCATTAGTCTGCTCTGTGATCATGCACTGTTATGAGCATGGAACTCAAAATCCACATATCTTTCTTCTACAAACAGATAATCAGCTTTACAAATCAGATGTGATTTCCCATTTGGAGCAAGGAGAGCAACTTTTAAGAGAAGGGTTAGGCTTCCTGCAAGGTCAGTGTCCAGGTGAGCTCCAAGAACCTGTACTTCAATAGGAGGAGGAGCCTGGTCAGTGAGTGAATAGGCCCTAAGAAATCAAGTGAAAGTTGCTCACTCGTGTCTGACTCTTTGTGGCCCCATGGACTGTAGCCTGCCAAGCTCCTCTGTCCATGGAATTCTCCAGGCAAGAATACTGGAGTGGGTAGCTGATCCCTTCTCCAGGGAATCTTCCCAACCCGGGGATCGAACCCAGGTCTTCCACATTGCAGGTGAATTCTTTACTGCCTAAGCCACCAGGGAAGCCCAAGAAAACTATTGGGTAGCCTATCCCATCTTCAGGGGATCTTTCTGACCCAGGGATCGAACTGGGGTCTCCTGCATTGTAGGCTGTTTTTAAAATTTAGACAGTGTCATGGGGAAACATTTTTCAGATGTTATCATACATTGAAGGCATCAATTTTCTATTCACAAGGCTTTCTGCCATTGTCCTTGGCTTTACACAAGGTGAAATTTGTGTACCCACTGGTATTAATAAACATTCACAAAACGTCCCTTTTCATGGTCCTGTTCTATGAATAAGATCTCTTTTCTTCCCCAACTTGCCATATTCATTTTATCTTCCTCATAATTCAGTCCTGAGAATGCCAGTTGTTACATTTCTTCTCTCTTTAGAGCATTCCCTAATTTGACATTCTTTCCCGTCTGTGTGTCAGTATTTGAAAGACACAAATGAGCATTGAGTCACTTCAACATTTTACTTCCACTGATACCATTATAGTAATTTATTTTTTTCTTGTCATTTCAGATAGAGAAGATGATCCGAAAAAACAGGAAGCTTTATCTGTGCAGCATATCTGCAAGAAGGACACACCTCTAAGTAGTGCAATGGTAAGCTTCACAAGTATAAACATGTTACTCCAGATGAAGACCTGGGACTTGAATAAGTTGGAAATTTGGCATACATACCTGATTTAACTAAAGTTGGGATCATGGACTTCCATAGGAGAAAGTTTTAGTTAGTCTGGTTTTAAGGAAGAAAAGATTAACTGATAGTCAGAACTATAAACAGTTTATAGTCTTATAAACAGACAGTTACGTAACTATGGGTTATATTCCTAAACACTGAAACATAATAATGTCTTTAAATAGGTATCTCTGCAGTTGGGATATTACAAAAGGTAAATCTATGCTTGCAAGAGAGTAATACCTCATGTTTATTGAATATTAAAAATATAGAAGCAATTTTAACTGGAGTCCATCACTGAATGATTACCCTAGAATTTATATGTAGAGAAAGGAAGGAATGAATAAATTGGGCAAACTTGTAACAATCTCTCATTTCATTTCAAAAAGCAGAGGTGTCACACTCAAGAGGATCCTTTGGAATGCAACAATTTCGGAGAAAATTTTACTGAAATCTTACCATTGACTCAGTATGTAATACCTCAAGTGGGAAAGAAACCCTTGATTAGCCAAGATGTTGGAAAAGCCATCAGTTACTTGCCATCCTTTAATATACAGAAGCAGATTCATTCTAGAAGTAAATCATATGAATGTCATCAAAGAAGGAATACCTTTATTCAAAGTTCTGCCCATAGACAACACAATAATCCTCAGACTGGAGAGAAAACATTTGAATGTCATGTATGTAGGAAAGCCTTCAGTAAAAGTTCTAACCTTAGACGACATGAGATGATTCACACTAGAGTGAAACCACATAGATGTCATCTTTGTGGAAAATCCTTCACTCATTGTTCTGACCTTAGAAAACATGAAAGAATTCACACTGGAGAGAAATTATATGAATGTCATCTGTGTGGCAAAGCCTTCAGTAAAGGTTATAATCTTAGGCGACATGAGGTGATTCACACCAGAGAGAAACCAAATGAATGTCATCTGTGTGGGAAAGCCTTTGCTCATTGTTCTGACCTTAGAAAACATGAGAGAACTCACTTTGGGGAGAAACCATATGGATGCCACCTGTGTGGAAAGACTTTCAGTAAAACTTCTTACCTTAGACAACATGAGAGAACTCACAACAGAGAGAAACCATATGGATGCCATCTATGTGGGAAGGCCTTCACTCATTGTTCTCACCTTAGAAAACATGAGAGAACTCACACTGGAGAGAAGCCATATGAATGCCATCTATGTGGAAAAGCCTTCACTGAGTCTTCTGTCCTTAGACGACATGCGAGAACTCACACTGGAGAGAAGCCATATGAATGTCACCTGTGTTGGAAAGCCTTCACTGATTCTTCTGTCCTTAAGCGACATGAAAGAACTCACACTGGAGAGAAACCATATGAATGTCACCTATGTGGGAAAACCTTCAATCACTCCTCTGTCTGTCGACGACATGAAAGAACTCACACGGGTGAGAAACCATATGAATGCAATATATGTGGTAAAGCCTTCAATAGGAGTTATAACTTTAGATTGCATAAGAGAATTCACACTGGAGAGAAACCATATGTTACCTATGTGGAAAAGCCTTCAGTAAATATTTTAACCTCAGGCAACACGAGAGAACTCATGCTATAAAGGTAATAAATGAAGATTCAACACCCATACCTTCAAAGTATAAACACTCTTGAGGACTCACACAATGGAGAAATACTGTGTTTATTCTCAATGTATAAGAGTCTTTATTCATCCTTATTAATTAACTAAAGTTAATTCACAGTAGACAGAATCCATATGTATGTCACCTGTGTAACAAAACCTTTAGCAGTGGACTCATGGGAGAACAAACTGTAAATGGAATGAATGTGGAGGAATCTTCATCCTCAGCTGTAACTGTTAAACAGATAAATCACATTTCAGAGAAATTCCAATAATATATCTGTAATTAGTGTAGAAATACCTTCAGTTATAAGTTATCCTTCAAATAAGTAAACCACAGAGGAGAGAAACTGGATCTGGAATCACTGTGCACTTGTGTAACTGGGCACCACTCTTGGCACGCATCTGAAGATTCAGTGTCAGGTAACTGCTAGTGGAAACAAACTAGGACATGAAAAAGATGGAAGGCATTTGGAGTATCCCCTTCTAGAATGCCTGACAAAAGTGCTGCCCCTCCTAGTGATGCATGAAACTCCCAGAAAGCCGGGAGAGCAGACGCAGCCCTGGTCCCCTGATCTTGCCCATGTTGCCCTGTCAACAGCCGTGAATCCACAGATCCCCAGCTGGGAGTGGGACCCAGGAGTCCCAGCCCCTCCCATACGCAAACAGAAGGCTCAGAGAGGGGAAGGTGGAGCTTCCTTCAGCCAGGGTAACAAGAAGGCCTGGGCCTTGGTACCCATTTGAACACGTCTAGTACCTATGTTTCACAGGTGGCAAAACTTGAGAACACAGATGTTTGTAATTAATTTATCCTGTGTTTTTCTGGAACATAGATATGGACTCAAAGGGATGGAAAACATACTCCACATAAATGGAAATCATAAGAACCGAGGTAGCCGTGTTTACATCAGACAGGGACTAATTCAAAACTGAGTTCAGCGATAGGATATGTAACATTTGTAAATATGTCATACAATATAACACCCAGACTGAAGTGCAGAAAATACCTTATAGTGATCAAATAGAGGAAGCATTCCAAAATAAAGGGAGATAAGATGAAGGAAAGATTTATATTTTATTTTATTGTATAAAAAATATAAGATGAGTCAGTGCACGTGTTCGTGTGTGTGTGTGTGTGTGTATGTGCACAATAAAGCTACAGAATATAAAACAGTATGTGAAGTTAGATGAAAAATTGGTCAAGTAGGAAAGTTAATTTACATGTCAAATAAAATGCGTTAATAAATTTTATTCAGTCATCAGTGACATGGAAAAGAAAACCATATTCATCTTTTCACATGCATAAAAAGTAATGTAGTGTAAAGTCCTGTTTAAAGCTGAGTGAAAAGCCCACCTCCTGGTTGTGGATGAGAATAGCTTTAGGCAGGGGGTAAATAGCTTTAGGCAGGTTTACGTCCGATTGAATGGATGTAAACTTGGGCCATCTCCAGGAGATGGTGAGGGGACAGGGAAGCCTGGCATGCTGCAGTCCATGGGATCCCAAAGAGTCTTGACAAAACTTGGCAACTAACAACAAAGCTTGCCAAACTATATCAAAATATGAATACACCCTAGTTTGAATCAGCAAATGAACTCCAACTTGCCCAAAGCAGAGGAAAACTTGGACATCTGCAGATAAATCATTCTGCTCAGAAATGGCCACTAAGAATTCATTACGAAAAGAGTGTATATTGAGATGGAAGAGGGCTCAGGGAAGGCCATGAGTGACTGAGCAGAGGTGTGAGGCAAGATACAGTAGAGAGAGTAGCAGGCTCTGGGGAAAAAGGACACTTTAGGAAGAGAACACACCAACCAAAAGAGAAGATGCTTCCTAAGAAGCCCTCCTGACTCCTGCTTGTCTCATCCGAGCTCTCTAAGGCAAGATCAGTCTTAACTGGTCACTTTTGGGACTTAAAAATACATCTTTCAACATACCTTCTTCCTGTGACACAACCATATACATAAGGACAAATTCACCATGTGGGTGTGATGGTCATCTGCTGTCCAGTAAAACACTGGGAACTCAAGGTCTCTAAGCATGGAACCCATAGATTGGTTTTTCTGTCCTTAAGAGTTTTCCTTTGCTAATGAAACCCACATGTTGCTTGGCAGCAGTGGGTATAAGGGAGGGACTGACCTACCCATGAAGTAGAGACGCTTCTAGTCCCTGGTGAACAGCATATCCAGGAAAGGATGGTCAAAATTTTTCATTTGCCCTAATTCTCCCACCCAGTCCTAGCTCCTTAATCCTCTACAGTGTTCCTTTCATTCTCCAAGCCCAGTTCACGTAGCCATGTGGCCCCTCCAAATGGGAAAGGTAGTTTTGTTCTATGCTTAGTTTTAAAAGTCTTGGTCCAGCTGACACCCACACAGCACGTGCCTTAAAGCAGCTGAGGCATATTCTAGATAAAAGCAATTCATCCTCAAGCAGCACCCTTTAATGACTAAACGGTGTCTCCCTTTGCAGGCACACTGTGAGAGTGCGCGTTCACAAGTAAGTAGGAGGATAAGGGAGAACCCAGACCCCGGGGTCGGAACCCAGATCCACACCCTGGGCATCTCTCTCACAGTGTGAAATTTTGCTAGTTTGGACTCAGATTTGCAGGACAGAGAAACGGTACTTCACAGCAGGTTGTCGTGGGAAATTATAGTTACTGTAGAGACAATTGTTTGTTTCATAAATAAAGACCTTCCCTCTGGACAGGCGAGCTCTGCCCTCATCTCTGAAGCGATGCCACCAGGCCTCCGCTGTGAGCAAGCTCCTGCCACGGATGCTCTGCCCACTCCCGCTCTCGCTGTCCTGGCCCCACTCTCCTCGGGCACGCCGACCTCCCAGCTCCTCATGAGCTGTCTCCCTGACTTACTGGGCTCCTATTGTGGCCGCATAATTAAACTATGATTTCCTTTTCCACTTCCATCTCTTCACACTTGCTCCCCCACATCTCTGAGCTGTGGATCAGAGTGAGCTTGGACTGGAAACAGGGCTACTGGGCTCGGAGGTCTGATCCCGGCTCCAAGCCTGTGAGTGGCTTCTGGCCACCCCTTTGTGCTCCAGTACCGTGCTCTATCTCCTCTCGTCACAGCAGAGATGGGCACCGGGGGGTGGCCCAGCTCCACACATTCTGAGGTGCTGGGTGGGAGAGAAAGGGCCTTGGCCTTCAGCCCCTGCCAAGGGGTTTCCTTGGACAGCAGGGGGCCCTGCCGCCAGAGGAGGCAGCTTGTTGAAGCCCGAATGGATGCAGTGGAGAAGGGGCTGCGTGTGTCCCCGTGGCTGGCGAGGTGAGCGGGGTGGTCCTGACACTGTCAGAGAGCAGGCAGCCTGGTTCTGTTTACACTGTGTGTTTCCTGGGGATGGGACACAACCAGGCTGCAAGCCCCTCCCAGCCCTCCTCGTGGGGTCAGTACAAGGCTCTCGGGCCAGTCCTCTGAGAGACAGAAAAGACGGAGGAAGACAGCGGGGTGTGGGGATGTGTGAACTCTAAGCAGTCCCCAACCCCCAAGCCCTAGAGGACTCAAGGCAGCTAGAACCTCTAGAAGGATTGGCGCGAGTGGGGAGCACTGCGTCTAGGGGGTGGGGGAGGAGGGGGATGGGGGCTGTCTCTTATACACATCTAGATGTGTATAAGAGACAGTGCCGCAGGGAGGGTGGGAGCTTGATGGGCCCTGTGTGTGATTGAGCGCCTGGGTGGACACAGGCCACGAGATCAGCAAGAGGACCCGCGCCCCTGGTCCTCCGCCCCGTGGCCTCAGCGGTCACCAGGGTCAGGGCAGCGGCCCCGGTGCAGAACCCCTTCCCTGGGGAGGAGGCTTCCTGCCCCGGCCGCCCCGGGCGCCCCCGCCACACAGCACTGCCCTGACCCGGCGCTGGCGCGCTCCAGGTAACACGTCCCCAGACAGGCTTCACTACGCTGGCCTGAACCCTAACCAGGCGAAGAATTTAGTTCTCTGAAAATGTTGTACTTTAGGCTAACATACTAATGTAATTTGTAGTAGCAGTTTATTTAGATTTGAAATACATCAAAAGTTAAAAACTACAACTTTTCCACCACTTTATGCCCAGCACCCACAGCAGTGCCTAGCACCGTCCCATTCATGGTCAGTAACATCAGAAAAAAACAGATCACTTTGTCGGTTCTACTTTCCTCTTTTTCATCCATCCATTGCATCCCTAATATTGTCTGTCATATGTTTCTTAAAATAGAACAATACCCTGTTGAATTAATTCACAATTAATTACACTCATCTCACAAACCAGCAAAGTAATGCTCAAAATTCTCCAAGCGAGGCTTCAACAATACGTGAACAAAGAACTTCCAGATTTAGCTGGATTTAGAATTGAAGCTGGATTTAGAAAAGGCAGAGGAACCAAACGTCAAATTGCCAACATCTGCTGGATCATCAAAAAAGCAAGAGAGTTCCAGAAAAACATCTACTTCTGCTTTATTGACTACACCAAAGCCTTTGGTGTAGTCAAAGGCTGTATGGATCAAAACAAACTGTGGAAAGTTTTTCAAGAGATGGGAATACCAGACCACCTGAGCTGCCTCCTGAGAAACCTGTGTGCAGGTCAGGAAGCAACAGTTAGAACTGGACATGGAGCAACAGACTGGTTCCAAATTGGGAAAGGAGTCTGTCAAGGCTGTATATTGTCACCCTGCTTATTTAACTTACATGCAGAGTACATCATGCAAAATGCTGGGCTGGATGAAGCACAAGCTGGAATCAAGATTGCCGGGAGAAATATCAATAACCTCAGATATGCAGGTGACACCACCATCATGGCAGAAAGTGAAGAACTGAAGAGCCTCTTGATGAAAATGAAAGAGAGTGAAAAAGCTGGCTTAAAGCTCAACATTCAGAAAATGAAGATCATAGCATCTGGTCCCATCACTTCATGGCAAATAGATGGGGAAACAGTGGCTGACTTTATTTTTCTGGGCTCCAAAATCACTGCAGATGGTGACTGCAGCCATGAAATTAAAAGATGCTTGCTCCTTGGAAAAAAAGCTATGACCAACCTAGACATCATATTAAAAAGCAGAGACATTACTCTTCCAACAAAGGTTATATAATCAAAGCTATGGTTTTTCCACTGGTCATGTATGGATGTGAGATTTGGACTATAAAGAAAGCTGAGCAACAAGTAATTGATGCTTTTGAACTGTGGTGTTGGAAACAACACTTGAGAGTCCCTTGGACTACAAGGAGATCAACCCCAAAGGAAATCAGTCCTGAGTATTCACTGGAAAGACTGATGCTGAAGCTGAAGCTCCAATACTTTGGCCACCTGATGTGAAGAGCTGACTCATTGGAAAAGACTCTGATGCTGGGAAAGATTGAAGGCGGGAGGAGAAGGGGATGATAGAGGATGAGATGGTTGGATGGCATCACCGACTCAATGGACATGAGTTTGAGCAAGTTCAGGGAGTTGGTGATGGACAGGGAAGCCTGGTGTGCTGCAGTCCATGAGGTTGCAAAGAGTTGGACACGACTGAGTGACTGAAGTGAACTGAACTGAAATAATTCACTCCATTCCAAAGGGACAATCTCATTCACAAAACCAAATGCAGTTATATCATTAATTCACTCAGTGGTTTCCACGTGCCTTTGACGGAGAACCTTTGGACCTGTCATGACTCCGGGGCCCAGAATCCAGTCCTGCTGCCCTGCCCAGGCCAGCACTCCCACCTCTGCCCCCCAGCCCCACCCCCAGCCTGCCCTCAGCTCCCGGGCACAGCGGTTCTGTTCACCGCTGCCACTTTACCCAAGTTCTGACACCATGGGGCCAGGCTGGGGGGCGGGGGGGGGCGGGGGGCTGTAAAACTTTAGTCCTATTTCCAACCGCTGAAATAAAATTTTACTAATTTTACTACTATGCGTTTCTTATGTTATTTCCCCAGCTCCACAAATGTTTTCCTTCAGAATCATGTCTAGAGAGTATTTTTGTTTCCTTAAATTTTCTCTTTTAAACTAGCCTTTAAACTACAAAGTAATTGAAAATCTGTCCTACCTATATTTCAGGCTAATTCTCCCTAAATGGCACGGGCCTTGTTCAGAGTCTTCTGGCTTATACATTAATTTCTGGGGAAAAAAAATCATTTGCCTCACGAATGCTACAGCTTAAGTCAGGCTGAAAAGACACAGGAACATAAAAGCGAACCATGTTTGTTGAGCATAGATGACATAAAATGGTTGCTATGAATACAATACACCCTACAGGGTTTTATAAATTGATCTGCCTGGAATCAAATATTTGTATCTAAAATGAAAAGCGCTAGCAACCTAGCAAGCGCAGGCAGCTCCAACGGCGCACAAGCGTGGCCGAGAGGAGGTACCCCAGGTCCAAGGTAAGGAGCAGCGGCTGCACTTTGCTGGAGCAGCCGTGAAGAGATACCCCACATCCAAGGTAAGAGAAACTCAAGTAAGATGGTAGGTGTTGCAAGAGGGCATCAGAGGGCAGACACACTGAAACCACAATCACAGACAACTAGCCAATCTGATCACACGGACCACAGCCTTGTCTAACTCAGTGAAACTAAGCCATGCCTGCAGGGCAACCCAAGACAGGTGGGTCATGGTGGAGAGGTCTGACAGAATGTGGTCCACTGGAGAACGGAATGGCAAACCACTTCAGTATTCTTGCCTTGAGAAACCCATGAACAGTATGAAAAGCCAAAAAGATAGGACACTGAAAGATGAACTCCCCAGGTTAGTAGGTACCCAATATACTACTAGAGATCAGTGGAGAAATAACTCCAGAAAGAATGAAGGGATGGAGCCAAAGCAAAAACAACACCCAGCTGTGGATGGGACTGGTAATAGAAGCAAGATCCGATGCTGTAAAGAGCAATATTGCATAGGAACCTGGAATGTCAGGCCCATGCTGCTAAGTCACTTCAGTCATGTCCGATTCTGTGTGACCCCATAGACAGCAGCCCACCAGGCTCCCCCGTCCCTGGGATTCTCCAGGCAAGAACACTGGAGTGGGTTGCCATTTCCTTCTCCAATGCATGAAAGTGAAAAGTGAAAGGGAAGTCGCTCAGTCATGTCTGACTCTTCGCAACCCCATGGACTGCAGCCTACCAGGCTCCTCTGTCCATGGGATTTTCCAGGCAAGAGGACTGGAGTGGGGTGCCATCGCCTTCTCCGGTCAGGCCCATGAATCAAGGCAAATTGGAAGTGGTCAAACAGGAGATGGCAAGAGTGAACGTTGACATTCTAGGAATCAGCGAACTAAAATGGACTGGAATGGGTGAATTTAACTCAGATGACCATTATATCTACTACTGCGGGCAGGAATCCCGGAGAAGAAATGGAGTAGCCATCATGGTCAACAAGAGAGTCCAAAATGCAGTACTTGGATGGAATCGCAAAAACCACAAAATGATCTCTGTTCATCTCCAAGGCAAACCATTCAATATCATGGTAATCCAAGTCTCTGCCCCAACCAGTAATGCTGAAGAAGCTGAAGTTGAACAGTTCTACGAAGACCTACAAGACCTTCTAGAACTAACACCCAAAAAAGATGTCCTTTTCATTATAGGGGACTGGAATGCAAAAGTAGGAAGTCAAGAAACACCTGGAGTAACAGGCAAATTTGGCCTTGGAGTACAGAATAAAGTAGGGCAAAGGCTAATAGAGTTTTCAGCGAACTAAAATGGACTGGAATGGGTGAATTTAACTCAGATGACCATTATATCTACTACTGCGGGCAGGAATCCCGGAGAAGAAATGGAGTAGCCATCATGGTCAACAAGAGAGTCCAAAATGCAGTACTTGGATGGAATCGCAAAAACCACAAAATGATCTCTGTTCATCTCCAAGGCAAACCATTCAATATCATGGTAATCCAAGTCTCTGCCCCAACCAGTAATGCTGAAGAAGCTGAAGTTGAACAGTTCTACGAAGACCTACAAGACCTTCTAGAACTAACACCCAAAAAAGATGTCCTTTTCATTATAGGGGACTGGAATGCAAAAGTAGGAAGTCAAGAAACACCTGGAGTAACAGGCAAATTTGGCCTTGGAGTACAGAATAAAGTAGGGCAAAGGCTAATAGAGTTCTGCCAAGAGAACACATTGGTCATAGCAAACACCCTCTTCCAACAACACAAGGGAAGACTCTACACATGGACATCACCAGAGGGTCAACACCAAATTCAGATTGATTATATTCTATGCAGCCAAAGATGAAGAAGCTCTAGTCAGCAAAAANGGGCAAAGGCTAATAGAGTTCTGCCAAGAGAACACATTGGTCATAGCAAACACCCTCTTCCAACAACACAAGGGAAGACTCTACACATGGACATCACCAGAGGGTCAACACCAAATTCAGATTGATTATATTCTATGCAGCCAAAGATGAAGAAGCTCTAGTCAGCAAAAATAAGACCGGGAGCTGACTGGCACAGATCATGAACTCCTTATTACCAAATTCAGACTTAAATTGAAGAAAGTGGAGAAAACCACTAGCCCATTCAGGTATGACCTAAATCAAATCCCTTATGATTATACAGTGGAAGTGAGAAATAGATTTAAGTAGATGGGAATACCAGACCACCTGACCTGCCTCTTGAGAAACCTATATGCAGGTCAGGAAGCAACAGTTAGAACTGGACATGGAACAACAGACTGGTTCCAAATAGGAAAAGGAGTACATCAAGGCTGTATATTGTCACCCTGCTTATTTAACTTCTATGCATAGTACATCATGAGAAACACTGGACTGGAAGAAACACAAGCTGGAATCAAGATTGCCAGGAGAAATATCAATAACCTCAGATATGCAGATAACACCACCCTTAAGGCAGAAAGTGAAAAAGAACTAAAGAACTTCTTGAAGAAAGTGAAAGAGGAGAATGAAAAAGTTGGCTTAAACCTCAACATTCAGAAAACGAAGATCATGAAGTGATCTTCATGGGAAATAGATGGGGAAACAGTGAAAACAGTGGCTGAGTTCATTTTTCTGGGCTCCAATATCACTGCAGATGGTGACTGCAGCCATGAAATTAAAAGACGCTTACTCCTTGGAAGAAAAGTTATGACCAACCTAGACAGCATATTAAAAAGCAGACACATTACTTTGCCAACAAAGGTCCGTCTAGTTAAGGCTATGGTTTTTCCAGTGGTCATGTATGGATGTGAGAGTTGGACTATAAAGAAAGCTGAGCATAGAAGAACTGATGCTTTTGAACTGTGGTGTTGGAGAAGACTCTTGAGAGTCCCTTGGACTGCAAGGAGATCCAATTGGAAGGACAGATGTTGAAGCTGAAACTCCAATACTTTGGCCACCTGATGCGAAGAGCTGACTCATTGGAAAAGACCCTGATGCTGGGAAAGATTGAGGGCAGGAGGAGAAGGGGATGACAGAGGATGAGATGGTTGGATGGCATCACTGACTCAATGGACATAGGTTTGGATGGACTCCAGGAGTTGGTGATGGACAGGGAAACCTAGCATGCTTCAGTTCACGGGGTCGCAAAGAGTGAGGTCAGACACGACTGAGCAACTGAACTGAACTGAACATGAAAAGATCTAGCCTGATTTTTCTTCAAAGGTAATTTATGATTTATTGTTTAACCTGTGTCCTATGATTGCCAAATTTTTTAATATTATTGGAAAATAAATGAGTTGAAAAATGACATTATAGGAAGATCAGTTATACAACTAGATAATTTATTCCAGGATTCTGCAGCGTTTTGAAGCCTGGAGAATATTCTGGTCCTTAGGGACAGCAGGTAAGTTGTCCTGAAGAGACCCCCGCCGGATGGTTTCTCAGACTTAGAGTACGACCTGGGGGGCTCCAGAGCCCTGGAAACTGTATCTTCTTGCAGCGCCGGCATTCCTCCTTTCGCCCTCCCGGCTCGAGAGGATGCTGGCAGCTTCGGTGTTGTCTTGGGAATGAGGAGTCGGATGGTTCTGCTGCTATGAGCTAGTGGCGGTCTCTAGCTGCATCAGGACAGCGCAGCCTCACAAGACAGAGACGGCCACTCCGGCGGACTGAGGAGCAGAATTCCAGGAAATGCCAGTTTTCCGTAACTGCATCATTGCCATGTTCCGTGTATGGGAAACACTTTATTAAAGAGGTGGGGTCGATTAGATTTGTTCTGACTGGTATCCAGGTGGGTACTCAGGCGGCTGCCCTGGATTACCTGTGTGATGAGATTATGTGATCCAAGGGGTTCCATACCTGATGAGGTTATATCAATGATGGGGTTAAACTGCACATAAGGAGAGCTCACCATCTGAAAGGGGTTAGTTTCTAGAGAGACACTCCGTGGTGACCGTGACCCCAGCAGAGAACTGGCTTTGTCATCTTCTCCATAGATTTGGAGCCTGGTAAGCAGTGAAGACTCCCTGGGAGCTCAGCTGGTAAAGAATCCGCCTGCAGGGCAGGAGACCGTGGCTCAATTCCTAGGTTGGAAAGATCCCCTGGGAAAGGGATAGGCTACCGACTCCAGTATTCCCGGACTTTCCTGATGGCTCAGATGGCAAAGAATCTGCCTGCAATGCGGGAAACCAGGTTTGATCCCTGGGTGGGGAAGATCCCCTGGAAGAGGGCATGGCAGCCCGCTCCCGTATTCTTGCCGGGAGAACTCCAAGGACAGAGGAGCCTGGGGGCTGAATTCATGGGGTTGCAAGGGGTCGGAAGACGGCCACGGAAGCAGCAGAATGGAGCTGGCAGCTCGTCAGTCTAGCTAGACAGTCCTCTCCCTGTCCGCTGGGAGACAGCGGTAGGAGAAGCTGAAGTGACTTGACTGCTCCTTCTTCTCCAGGCCTGGGAACCCGGGGGTGTCCTGCAGAGCCGGCTGTCAGCAGCGGACAGGGACCTCGCCCCGCGCCTGACAGATGGGGAACTGCATCACCTCCAGCCCCCGGGGCCCCCGCCTGGCCCCCCCGGTTTCCGGCCCCCTCCCGCGGGCGGAGGCCCGGGGGCGGCCCGGGGGCGCGGGCGGCCCGCCAGGAGCGCGGCTGACCGTCCGTCGGAGGGTCCGCCTCATCCAGAGCCTGCCTCGAGGCGTGCGCAGACGCGATGGGTGCGAAGCGAAGACCCCCGAGTGCACGGTCTGTCTGGCGGACTTGGGGCCCGGGGACCCCACCCGGTCCCTGCCCTGCAAGCACGCCTACCACCTGGACTGCACCAACGCGTGGCCGAGCCGGCCCCTCACCTGCCCGCTCTGCCGGGGGCCCGCGGATGCCGCGAAGCCTTTGTTCGAGGACGCGCTTGAGCCCGGGCCCCTGGTGTGACTGCAAGGGACCCATCATTTTTACTGATTTCCATGTTTTGTACTGTGCCCAGATAGCCAGGGATTAGGCATTTAAATCATGCACAAAGGTTTATTAAAAGTTCCTGGAATGTTGCAGATGTCCGGGAACAGTGTCTAATGTTTTAGGAAGGGAGAAACAGCAGGCAACCCTTGACCGAGTGCCGAGAGGTAGAATGATTCTTAGCATTGTTCTCTCGCCAGCAACTGTGCGCCCTGCTTCAGCAGCTCTTCGTGTTGTATTGCATCTGTTGAACGTCAGGGAAAGATAATGGTTACTCTTCCCAAATGAAATCAGATTCTTCTCCCCCATCCAGCTTTAAAGTTGCTGGCATTTAGGCCACAGTTTTATGGAAAGTTACAATTTATACAACTGAACTAAAATAAAATCAAAGTATGTATGAGTGAATACATGAAGAATGTTATTCTCAAATGAGCCTTCTGAAGGGTCTCACCTGTTTGTTCTCCATCATTTTGAGACACTTAACCCTTTCCTCTTATAAATCCAATCCAGGCGAACAAAGTGTTCCAGGGAAGAACAGTCCTGAGCAGGTTTATTGTCTGTGTAATCAGGGCGTGTCCAGGCACTTTAGCTGTGTTTGAAAGTGAAGTCGCTCAGTTGTGTCCGACTCTTTGCGACCCCATGGACTGTATGTAGCCTATCCGGTTCCTCCGTCCATGGGATTTTCCAGGCAAGAGTGCTGGAGTGGATTGCCGTTTCCTTCTCCAGGGGATCTTCCCAACCCAGGAATCGAACCGGGTCTCCCGCATTGCAGGCAGACGCTTTACTGTTTCAGCCACCAGGCAAGCCCAAGGGAAGATAGTGTACGGGAAGTCAGCCAGCTTCACTCCAGTTCCACATTACAAGCCTTGTCCATTTACATTTTCCTACCAAAGCAAATACTTAAAATTTGAACTATCATCATTTTCTACTTTTTATTTGTCTTTAAATTTATCTCTTATGGTTGTGAAGAGCTGATTCATTGGAGAAGACCCTGATGCTGGGAAAGATTGAGAGCAAGAGGAGAAGGGAGTGACAGAGGATGAGATGGTTGGATGGCATCATTGACTCAATGGACATGAGTTTGGGCAAACTCCAGGAGTTGGTGATGGACAGGGAGGCCTGGCGTGCTGCGGTCCATGGGGTCGCAAAGGGTCAGACACGACTCAGGGACTAAACAGCTCGTGGCTGTAGCGTCGTAACTCACAGCCCTGTTGCATTTTCGTGCAGGGGATTTTTCCTGTTCCTTTTTGCTGAGCTGGGTCTTTGCTGCTGCTCTAGCTGTGGCAAGCGGGGGCTGCTCTCTTGTTCTGGTCACAAGCTTCTCAGTGTGGTGGCTTCTCTGGTTGCTGCTGGCTCATGGACTTAGCTGCCCCGAGGTATGTGGGATCTTAGTTCCCGGACCAGGGATCACACCCGTGCTTCCTGCATTAACAGGCGGGTTCTTAACCACTGCATAACCACATTTGCAGGTGGGTGCTGTTGTTCCCACTTAAGTCACTGAACACTGAATAAGTCATTGAAATAATTATATGTAATAGATTCTAGTGACATTCGGTTGCTAAGAGAATTTAAAAAAAAAAAAAAAAAAAACCAAGCTAAAGGAGATGAGGGAGTGATACCACTGAAGATCCCAGTGCAGAAGGGAGTCGAGACTATTCAAAATGACCCCTGCAGAGGTTTGACTTGGATTTGCAATGATGATTTGGCACCATGAAGCAAACTGAAGCTTCTGATCGCTGTGAGCTAGTGAGCATATACACCTCCATATTTTCCTCATTTTTATCTCACATGAAGGTGTTCCTACATCATTCATCAGCAGTAATAGTCTTATTGAACGATTTGCCCTGGAAACGAACAGACATCATTGTGTTGTTTTTCAGACTGCACCAAAGTACTGCATTTCAGACTCTTGTTGAGTGAGGGTTACTCCATTTCTTCTAAGGGAGTCTTGCCCACAGTAGTAGATATAATGGTTATCTGAGTTAAATTCACCCATTCCTGTTTGTCTTAGTTCGCTGATTCCTAAAATGTTGGTGTTCACTCTTGCCATCTCCTGTTTAACCACTTCCAACTTACCTTGAGAAGAACTAATAAAGTTTTGCCAAGAAAATGCACTGGTCATAGCAAACACCCTCTTCCAACAACACAAGGGAAGACTCTACACATGGACATTACCAGACAGCCAACACCAAAATCAGATTGATTATATTCTTTGCAGCCAAAGATGAAGAAGCTCTATACAGTCAACAAAAACAAGACCAGGAGCTGACTGTGGCTCAGATCATGAACTCCTTATTACCAAATTCAGACTCACATTGAAGAAAGTAGGGAAAACCACTAGCCCATTCAGGTATGACCTAAGTCAAATCCCTTATGATTATACAGTGGAAGTGAGAAATAGATTTAAAGGCCTAGATCTGATAGATAGAGTGCCTGATGAACTATGGAACGAGGTTCGTGACATTGTACGGGAGACAGGGATCAAGACCATCCCCATGGAAAAGAAATGCAAAAAAGCAAAATGGCTGCCTGGGGAGGCCTTACAAATAGCTGTGAAAAGAAGAGAGGTGAAAAGCAAAGGAGAGAAGGAAAGATATAAGCATCTGAATGCAGAGTTCCAGAGAATAGCAAGGAGAGATAAGAAAGCCTTCTTCAGCGATCAGTGCAAAGAAATAGAGGAAAAGAACAGAATGGGAAAGACTAGAGATCTCTTCAAGAAAATTAGAGATACCAAGGGAACATTTCATGCAAGGATGGGCTCGATAAAGGACAGAAATGGTATGGACCTAACAGAAGCAGAAGATATTAAGAAGAGGTGGCAAGAATACACGGAAGAACTGTACAAAAAAGATCTTCACGACCCAGATAATCATGATGATGTGATCACTAATCTAGAGCCAGACATCTTGGAATGTGAAGTCAAGTGGGCCTTAGAAAGCATCACTACGAACAAAGCTAGTGGAGGTGATGGAATTCCAGTTGAGCTGTTTCAAATCCTGAAAGATGATGCTGTGAAAGTGCTGCACTCAATCTGCCAGCAAATTTGGAAAACTCAGCAGTGGCCACAGGACTGGAAAAGGTCAGTTTTCATTCCAATTCCAAAGAAAGGCAATGCAAAAGAATGCTCCAATTACCGCACAATTGCACTCATCTCACATGCTAGTAAAGTAATGCTCAAAATCCTCCAAGCCAGGCTTCAGCAATACGTGAACCGTGAACTCCCTGATGTTCAAGCTGGCTTTAGAAAAGGCAGAGGAACCAGAGATCAAATTGCCAACATCCGCTGGATCATGGAAAAAGCAAGAGAGTTCCAGAAAAACANCATTCTGAAGGAGATCAGCCCTGGGATTTCTTTGGAAGGAATGATGCTAAAGCTGAAACTCCAGTACTTTGGCCACCTCATGCGAAGAGTTGACTCATTGGAAAAGACTCTGATGCTGGGAGGGATTGGGGGCAGGGGGAGAAGGGGACGACCGAGGATGAGATGGCTGGATGGCATCACGGACTCGATGGACGTGAGTCTGAGTGACTTCCAGGGGATGGTGATGGACAGGGAGGCCTGGCGTGCTGCGATTCATGGGGTCGCAAAGAGTAGGACACGACTGAGCGACTGAACTGAACTGAACTTACCTTGATTCAGGGATGCATCATTCCAGGTTCCTGTGCAATACTGTTCTTTACAGCACTGGATTCTACTTCCATCAGCAGCTGCTATTTTTCCGCGCTGGGGTCTGACTGCTCCAGTCCTCGCTGGGCCCTGATACAGGTCCTCACTACAGCCTGAGTGTTGTCTTTCTGTGCCCTGACACTCCTCTCCTCACTCAGGCCTGATTCTCGTCCTCACTGGGGCCAAACGCTCGTCTTCTCTATGTCCTGACGCTCGTCTTCTCTAACTCTGGTCCTCTCTGTGCCTTGAGTCCTCTCCTCACTGGGCCCTGACGCTTGTCCTCCCTGGGGCAGACACTCGTCACTGTGGCCTGACTCCTGTCCTCTCCACGGCCTCACTGATTCTCACCACGGCCTCACCCTGGCTCTCAGCAAGCCCGTCCCTGGCGCTCACTGCAGCTTGGCCCTTTTCCTCTCTATGGTCTAGCTTTGGTCTGCTCTTTGAACTGACCTTTTCTGATCAATGGCCTCTTTGCCTCACAATGGCCTGACTCTTTGGCTCACTTTGGTCTGACTATTCACCTCACTGGGTCCTGACTCTTTCTTCACTGGGGACTGATAGAGATCCTCACGGGGCCCTGATTCTGGTCCCCAAAGGCCTGACTCTGGTCCTCACTGTGGATCACTCTGTGCTCACTGTGGATCCCTGTGCTCACTGTGGATCCCTGTGCTCATTGTGGATACTGCGCTCACTGTGGATCCCTGCGCTCACTGTGGATCACTGTGCTCTGGATCACTCTGTGCTCACTGTGGATCACTCTGCGCTCACTGTGGATCACTGTGCGCTCACTGTGGATCACTGTGCGCTCACTGTGGATCACTGTGCGCTCACTGTGGATCACTGTGCGCTCACTGTGGATCACTGTGCGCTCACTGTGGATCACTGTGCGCTCACTGTGGATCACTCTGTGCTCACTGAGGATCACTCTGTGCTCACTGTGGATCACTCTGCACTCACTGTGGATCCCTGCGCTCACTGTGGATCACTCTGCACTCACTGTGGATCACTGTGCTGTGGATCACTCTACACTCACTGTGGATCACTGTGCGCTCACTGTGGATCACTGTGCGCTCACTGTGGATCTCTGTGCTCACTGTGGATCACTCTGTGCTCACTGTGGATCACTCTGCATTCACTGTGGATCACTGTGCGCTCACTGTGGATCACTCTGCGCTCACTGTGGATCACTCTGCGCTCACTGTGGATCACTCTGTGCTCACTGTGAATCTCTGTGCTCACTGTGGATCACTGTGCGCTCACTGTGGATCACTGTGCGCTCACTGTGGATCACTCTGCACTCACTGTGGATCACTCTGTGCTCACTGTGGATCTCTGTGCTCACTGTGGATCCCTGCGCTCACTGTGGATCACTCTGTGCTCACTGTGGATCACTCTGCGCTCACTGTGGATCATTCTGCGCTCACTGTGGATCACTCTGTGCTCACTGTGGATCTCTGCGCTCACTGTGGATCCCTGCGCTCACTGTGGATCACTCTGTGCTCACTGTGGATCACTGTGCTCACTGTGGATCACTCTGTGCTCACTGTGGATCACTCTGCGCTCACTGTGGATCACTCTGCGCTCACTGTGAATCACTGTGCTCACTGAGGATCACTGTGCACTCACCGTGGATCACTCTGCGCTCACTGTGGATCACTCTGCGCTCACTGTGGATCACTCTGCGCTCACTGTGGATCACTCTCTGCTCACTGTGGATCACTGTGCTCACTGTGGATCACTCTGTGCTCACTGTGAATCACTGTGCTCACTGTGGATCACTGTGCTCACTGTGGATCACTCTGTGCTCACTACAACCTCACTCTTTTCCTATTTCCTGACACTGCTTCTCGATGTGCTCTGACAGGCTTCTCACTGTGCACTGTCTCTGGTCTTCCCTGGGCCCTGAGTCTGGTCTGCACTGAGCTCTCACACTGGCCCTCTCTATGGCAACAGTGGTCCTCTCCTACCGACTCTGGTCCTCATTGGGCCTGACTGCCTCACTGGGCTCCGAGTCTGGTCCTCACTGGGCCCTGACTGGTCCTCACTGGGCCCTGACTGGTCCTCACTGTGTCTGACTCTGGTCCTCAATGGGCCCTGCTGCCGGTCCTCACTGTGCCCTGACACGGCCTCTAATGTTCCCTGATGCCTTTCCTTTATGTTCGGACACTGCCGCTCACTACATCAAGACGCTATTCCTTCTCTATGCCCTGACAACGCCTCTCGCTCAGCCCTAACCCTGGCCTCTCTCTATGCTCAGAAACTTCTTTTCACTATTCACTGATGCTTTAACTTTCTTTAGGCCCCAGCATTCAGGTTTTTGAATCCAGCATTCAAAAAACTAAGATCATGGCATACAGTCCCATCACTTCATGAAAAATAGACGGCCGGCAAACGCAGTGCAGATGGTGGCTGCAGCCATCAACTTAAAAGACGTTTGCTCCTTTGTCAGTTGTTTCATTTGCTATTACTTTCTCCCATTCTGAGGTTGTCTTTTCACCTTGTTTATAGTTTCCTTTGCTGTGCAAAAGCTTTTAAGTTTAATTAGTTCCCACTTGTTTATTTTTATTTTCGTTACTCTAGGCGGTGGATCATAGAGGATCTTGTGATTTATGTCATAGAGTGTTCTGCCTGTTTTTCTCTAAGAGTTTTATAGTTTCTGGTATTACACTTAGGTCTTTAACCCATTTTGAGTTTATCTTTGTGTATGGTGTTATGAAGTGTTCTAATTTCATTCTTTACACATAGCTGTCCAGTTTTCCCATCACCACTTATTGAAGAGACTATCTTTGCCCCATTGTATATTCTTGCCTCCTTTGTCAAGAATAAGGTTCCCCCGGGTGTGTGGGTTAATCTCTGGGCTTTTGAGTTTGTCCCATTTATCTATATTTCTGTTTTTGTGCCAGTACCATACTATATTGATGACTGTGGCTTTGTAGTATATTCTGAAATCAGGAGAGTTGATTCCTCCAGTTCCATTCTTCTTTCTCAAGACTGCTTTGGCCATATGGGGTTTTTTGTGTTTCCATACGAATTGGAAAATTTTTGTTCTAGTTCTGTGAAAAATGCCTTTGGTAATTTGATAGGGGTTGTCTTGAATCTCTAGATTGCATTTGATAGTATACTCATTTTCACAATATTGATTCTTCCAACCCAGGAACATGGAATATCTCTCCATCTGTTTATGTTGTCTTTGGTTTCTTTCATCAGTGTCTTGTAGTTTCTGTGCCCAGCTTTCTTATCTCCTCATTTTTTAAAGATGTAGCGTGAAGTGTAATATATATGTGATTTGAGGGCATCCCTGGTGGCTCAGCAGTAAAGAATCTGTTTGCAAAGCCAGGAGATGAGGGTTTGAACCCAAGATAGGAAGACCCCATAAAGAAGGAAATGGGCACCCACTCCAGTATTCTTGCCTGGGAAATCCCATGGACAGAGGAACCTGGTGGGCTACATTCCATGGGGTCACAAGAGTCAGACATTGCTTAGTGAGCAAACCACCCCCACATGATGTGGGGTTTTCCCCCTGCTATACAGCAACTACAGGGTTTCCCAGGTGGTGACAGTGGTAAAGAACCCACCTGCCAATGCAGGAAACATAAGAGATGCAGGTTCGATCCCTGGGTTGGGAAGATCTCCTGGAGGAGGGCATGGCAACCCACTCCAGCATTCTTGCCTAGAGAATCCCATGGACAGAGGAGCCTAGTGGGCTACAGTCCGTGGGGTCACAAAGAGTCAGAAACAATTGAAGCGACTTGGCCAGCTAGTTATACAGCAACTATATTCACTTATACATTGATGTTTATGTTTTGGGGGGTTCTTTTCCTGTATAGGTTATACAGAGTGTTGAGTAAGGTGTCTTCTGCCACACAGTGGGTCCTTGTGGATTGTTTTATAAATAGTGGTGTATATACGTTAATCTGAGCCAGCTAATTTCTCCCCGCTCCCCAGCTTCTTTCCTTGGTAACCATAAGTTTTTTTTCTAAATCCGTGAGGCTGATTCTCATTGGAAAAGAAGTTCGTTTGCATCCATTTTCAGGTCCTTCCTGGAAGTGATATCATGTGGTACTAGTCTTTCCTTGCCTTTCTTCTTCCTTAGCATGACCAGCTCTGCTTTGCTCTCTGTGGCTGCCAATGGCATCATTGCAGCCTTCCTGATGGCTGAGTAATATTTCGCTGTGCATGTGTACCCCATATTTTTTACCCATTCATCTGTCTGTCTACATTTAGGTTGCTTTCATGTCTTGGCTATTGTATCTAGTGTGGATGTGATTGTAGGCGGGCAAGTGTCTTTTAAAATTTTGGTATTCTTCAGATCCACACCCAGGCATGCGATTGCAGGGTTCCATGGTTCTTGTGCTTGTGGACTGTGGTGTTGGGGAAGAATTTTGAGAGTCCCTTGGACTGCAAGGAGATCAAACCAATCAATCCTAAAGGAAATCAACCCTGAATATTCATCAGAAGGACAGAATCTGAAGCTGAAACTCCAATACTTTAGCCACCTGATGTGAAGAACGGACTCATGGGAAAAGACCCTGATGCTGGGAAAGATTGAAGGCAGGAGGAGAAGGGGATGACAGAGGATGAGATGGTTGGACGGAATCATCAACTCAATGGACATGAGTTTGTGCAAACTCTGGGAGATGGTGGAGATCAGCACAGCCTGGTGTGCTGCGGTCCGTGGGGTGGCAGGGAGCAGGACGCTGAGCGGCTGAGCAGCAGCACGGTGCTTGTTTGTTCTTTAAGGGACCTTCACGCGATTCCCAACAGCAGTGGACGAGAGTCCCCTTCTCTGCACAGCTGCTCCAGCGTTCCTCACTGGAGACTTTCTCAATGGCCCTCTGACTGGTGTGAGGCGACGTCTCGCTGGCTGCGTTGCTGGTCTTTCTCTACTGACTAGCGCTGCTGAGCATCTTCTCACATTTAACGGCCTTTCTTGTTGCTGTATGTGCTCGGTCGTGTCCGACTCTTTGCGACCCCGTGGACTTGAGCCTACCAGTTTCCTCTGTCCTTGGAATTTTCCAGGCAAGGATACTGGAGTGGCTTCCCATTCCCTCCTCCAGGAGATCTTCCCAACCCAGGGATTGAACCTGGGTCCCTTGCATCTCCTGCATTGGCAGGCAGACTCTTTACCGGCTGAGCCGCCTGGGAATTAGCCGTAATGGCCATGCGTATGCCTTATTTAGAATAATGTCCGTCTAGGTCTTTGGTTCATTTTTTAATTGAGTTGATTGTGTTGCTTTTATGATTTTGATATTGAGTTATTCGACTCTTTGTATGTTTTGGAGAGGAGATCTTGATCTCCAAATGAAGATCCTTGTGTTGAAGAGGACTACTTAAAACGTGCAGCTGGGAGTAGCTCCATGCTCATTCGGCTTCTGTGAGATATGCCTGCTGTGCCGAGAAAGGAACAGGCTGACGCGGCAATCAATTAGAACCGTAAACTCTTCTGAGAAGCCTGGAATGTTCTGCGTCTGCTTCTGTGCGTTTGTGTTTAGAAACCCCCTGCGCGTGAGCCAGGGCAGCTCCCGCGCTCTGCGACCGCCCGCAGCCCACCGGAGCCAGTAAACGCCCGGCCTGTGAAGCGCATCTGTGTCCACGGACCCTGAGAGAGAAGCTCACCCTGGGCTCGGGCCCCAGAACTTCGCAGCGTTAGCTCGTCTGGGACGGCCGGCTCACTGACCCTGAGTTCTCCAACCCTCCAAGTGTGGTGCTTGGTTTCTCGACGGTCCGACTTCTGCAACAGTATCTTCATTTGCAAATAATTTTTCCCATTCTGGGGGTTGCCTTTTTCTTTCATTTAGGTTTTCCTTTGCTGTGCAAATGCTGTTAAGGTTAATCAGGTCCAATTTCTTTTCTTTTTTTTTCATTACTGTAAATGGTGGATGAAAAACACCTTGCTACGATTTATGTCAAAGCATGTTCAGCCTTAGGAATTTTATAGTATCTGTCCTTTAGTTCACAGGTTTAAACTGGAGTTTATTTTTGTGTATGGAGTTAGGGATTATTCTAATTTCATAGTCATTTTCATCATTTAAGGAAGCTCCACACTGTCCTTGTTGGGAAATTAAAGAAATAGTCCTGTTTCGGCTTCAGAGACAAAGCAGAGCAGGCCTCTGACCTTGCTTCTAACTGCCGGGATGCCCTGCCTGTGTGTGCCCTGCCTGCCTGCTGTGAGTGCAAGAGTTGCAGCACCACAGACCAGCNTAAAGAAATAGTCCTGTTTCGGCTTCAGAGACAAAGCAGAGCAGGCCTCTGACCTTGCTTCTAACTGCCGGGATGCCCTGCCTGTGTGTGCCCTGCCTGCCTGCTGTGAGTGCAAGAGTTGCAGCACCACGGACCAGCTGAGTTCAGTTCAGTTGCTCAGTCGTGTCCGACTCTTTGCGACCCCATGGACTGCAGCACGCCAGGCCTCCCTGTCCATCACCAACTCCCGGAGCTTACTCAAACTCATGTCCACTGAGTCGGTGATGCCATCCAACCATCTCATCCTCTGTCGCCCCCTTCTCTTCCCACCTTCAATCTTTCCCAGCAACAGGGTCTTTTCCAATGAGTCAGTTCTTTGCATCAGGTGGCCAAAGGATTGGCATTTCAGTTTCAGCACCAATCCTTTCAATGAACATTCAGGACTGATTTCCTTGAGGTTTGACTGGTTTGATCTTGTAGTCCAAGGGACTCTTAAGAGTGTTCTAAAATACCACAGTTCAAAAGCATCAATTCTTCGGCAGTCAGCTTTCTTTATAGTCCAACTCTCACATCCATACATGACTACTGGAAAAAACCATAGCTTTGACTAGATGGACCTTTGTCTGCAAAGTAATGTCTCTGCTTTTTAATATACTATCTAGGTTGGTCATAGCTTTTCTTCCAAGGAGCAAGCATCTTTTAAAATAGATAAAATAGGGGACAAATCTTGAGACTGTTGAGTCCTTGGAGGGGGGCTGGCTGACTAAGCCCCAGGCTTAACAACATTCCAAGTTTTACAAGACAAAACAAACAGCATTAACAGGAAGCCAGAGCTGAAAGTTGCTCACAGATTGATGAAGATGTCCCAGTTTGTATCCCGGGATTAATAGCAGGAACCCTGAACTCCGGTCTTTGAATTCCCAGCCAGAGAGTGGACCTCCTGCCTGAGATCTCCCAGGTGGGACTCCAGGTGCGCTGTGGCGCGGGACTCCCCTGCACTGTCTGAGTCTGAACGTTGGTCAAAACCCAATTTGGTGATGTGTCCTCTGCTGTTTTTATTTCTCTTTTCTTTTAATGTTGGTATATTGAAAGTCAGCTAGATAATGATCTAATAAACATTGGTATTACTTATTTGTATAGAACAGGTGGCTTATTTTGTTAACAAATTCTTTGAACCTGAAACGAAAGTGAAAACTTTCAGCGGAACAATAGCCCTTCCCCTTCCTGCCCCGCCCCCCGCCATGGGGAGCTCGTTTCTGTTTTGATGGAGCTGCAGGGGCTGTTTGTCTGCACTGCAGACCAATTCACTGCGGGCGTCTCTGCCAATATTTTTATTCTGAGGGTTGTCTTTGTTTTTCCTTTGCTGTGAAAATCCTGTTGAGATTAATTAGGTCCTGTTTTCTCATTTCTGGTTTATTTTCCATTATTCTAAGAAGTGCTTGCAAAAAGAACTTGATGCCATTGATGGCAAAGTGAGTCCTTCTGAAATATTCCTCCGAATTTCCTAGGATCTGTGCTTGCACTGCTGCTGCTGAGTCGCTTCAGTCGTGTCCGACTCTGTGCGACCCCATAGACGGCAGCCCACCCGGCTCCCCCGTCCCTGGGATTCTCCTGGCAAGAGTACTGGAGTGGGTTGCCATTTCCTTCTCCAATGCATGGCAGTGAAAAGTGAAAGTGACGTCGCTCAGTCGTGCCCGACCCTCAGCGACCCCATGGACTGCCGCCCACCAGGCTCCTCCGTCCAGGAACCTCATGTTCCTTGGAGTTTCTTTTGGTGTGTGCCGTTAGCAAGTCTCGCCTCTCGTCCTGTTTTCCACGCTGGAGGAGCCTCCACGCTGTCGTCCGTCGTGGCTCTTCCCAAGCTGCGTCCTCAGCCTCGTGAGGCTGGCCCCCTTGCCCACGCCTCCTCCACGAGCCGCTGTCTGGGCGGCGTCTGGCCGTGGCCGTGCTGCTGGGGTGGGGTGACGCCTCGGGGCGCCTTGGGTCCCCATTTCTCGGACACTCAGTGATGGTGACAGCTTTTCACGGGACTTGTTCAGAACGGTGTGACTGAAACTTGCCTGCGGAAACCGGCCTCTGGAAGGTCTGCCCGGGTTGCCTTCCCCTCCGCTGACCAGCCCGGGCATGCTGTGAGGGGGGTGCTGGGGCTGCCCTGCCGGCCAGGAGAACGTGGAGGGCACATCTCGCACCTTTGCCAGCGGTTTCAGGGCAGGAAACCAGAAGGCGCCCGCCTGTCTTCAGGCCCCAGGCTGATGTTTTTCTGCTGCAACGTCACTGCTACTGTGTTTTGGCCTCGGTTCCACTGACACGCTCCCCTGTTTTGGGGGCTCTCTCCTCCTGTGACGTGGTCGCAGTGTGCTGGCCAGCCTTTCCTGTGGCATCCAGCAGGTCCTTTTGGCTTCTCCATTTGATATCCATTACAGTGAAGAGGTTCATTCCAACCTCTTAATTGCTTCCTCTGCCCCAGTGTTTTCTTTTTGAGAATCATAAGTTGGTTTCATAAGTGTGTGAGACTGTTCCTCTTGTGTAGATGAATTCGGATGATTTTTTGGATTCCACCAGCAGGGTTATCTTATTCTAGCATAAAGCATCGGGTTCACGCTGCTTTTCTCGCTGACTCGCTCCCCTTCGTATTCCGGTCTCTGGGTCCATCCACGCTGTGGCCACTGGCATCGTTCTGTGCTGCTTTGTGACTGAGCTGGGTTCCGGTGGAGAGGGGTACTTCTTAGACTTCAGTTTCCGTTTGTAGACAATTGGTTTGATTCCGATATCTTGGCTCTGGTAAATCATGCTGCCCTGAAAACAAAACAGGAATCTGCCTGTCATCTCAAATTCTGACTTTCTCTGGATCTAAGCCCAAGAGTGGGAGAGTAGGCTAGCCTGATCAGAAGTGCCGACTGAAATCTACACTCACAGCCTGGAACGAGAGATGATTTCATTTGGTGGGAATGTTTAGGACTCCAAGCCCAGGAGACAGCCTCAGTAGCTCTGAGAAAACTGCTGCAAGGAGGCAGGCGGGAAAGGCAGGCTACATGCAAATTTGCAACAAAGGCAGCGGGCAGTCTGAATGTCAAAGATCAGGCATCAGATCAAGGCACTCGGCATTCTGTGCATGGGAAGACGCAAGCCTCTGGGCTCACCTATTTCATATGCACCTCAGCTATCTGGAGTGAAGCCTGCTTCCTTGCTCACCTTGCTTCTTGCATTCCCCAGCTCCTCAGCAATCACCCTGAGGCGTGCAGCAGTTTGGGGAGCCCTCATTCACACCTGAAGGCTGGAAATCGCTGATGGCTGTGACATTTCTTCATTACTATGACCAGAGGTATTTTCATTTCACAGGAGGTTCTCCTATGCTTAGGTTTTTTTTTGTTTGTTTTTAAAGAAATTCCTTTGCTGCTTTGCATAGTCCCTGTACCCAATTACATCCCAGCAAAGAGGGAAGGAGGATTCCCTTTTCTCTAAGCCCTCTGTGGGACTTGGGTTCAGTAGATCTTTTTGATGCAGGTGTTTCTGAGTAGTGTGAGGTGATTCCTCATGGTGGGTTTGAGTGGCCTCGTTTTAGGAGGCAGTCATGCGGAGTATGTTTCCAAGTGCTCTTGGACTTTAGACAGTGTGAGCACAATGTACCTCTTGAAACTGGGTCCTGCTTTGAATTCTTTTTTGATGATTCTCCCAGGGACATTACTTGGAGGGCAGGTGCCATTTAAGTCTCTCAGGCCTTTGGAGTAAAATCAGGCGTCCCTGGTGGCTTCATCAGTAAAGAATCCATCTGCTGTGCAGGAGACCTGGGGTCCATCCCCGAGTCGGGAAGATCCCCTGGGGAAGGAAATGACAGCCCCCTCCAGGACTCTTGCCTGGAGAATCCTATGGACAGAGGAGCCTGGCGGGCTGCAGTCCACGGGGCCACAGAGAGTCTGACAGGCCTGAGCCGCAGAACCACCGCCAGCCTCGAGGAGTGAGACTCCTTGAGACCTGGTTTCAAAGTTGTTTTACTGGATGTAGCCACAAGGTGGCAGCAGCTCCTAATGCTCGACTCCGGTTCCTTGGAGAAGCAGAGCCTCAGGCAGAATCCTGTGCGGACTGTCAGTTAGAGCTGAATCCTTTGGCCACCTGAAGCGAAGAGCTGACTCATTGGAAAAGACCCTGATGCTGGAAGAGATTGAAGGTGGGAGGAGAAGGGGACGACAGAGAATGAGATGGTTGGATGGCATCAGCGACTCGATGGACATGGATTTGGGTGGACTCCGGGAGTTGGTGATGGACAGGGAGGCCTGGTGTGCTGCAGTCCATGGGGTCGCCAAGAATCGGACATGACTGAGCAACGGAACTGAACTGGGCCAGGAGAAACACCAAACACCCAAACGCTTGTATTTCATTACTTCTTCCCCCTCACCCTTGATCCACAGAACACGTCCTAAGCCCTGCTCCCTGAGCTGGGAAGATCCCCTGGAAGAGGAAATGGCAACCCACTCCAGTATTCTTGCCTGGGAAACCCCACTGACGGAGCAGCCTGTCGGACTACAGTCCATGGGGGTCACAAAGAGGCAGACGTGAGCACACATGCGCTATGGGGAACGCAAACCTGCTTTAGTAACACATAGTACTCAGAATTAAAAGTCGCAAAATCTGTGAATTCCTAATACCCAGCCTGCTGTGTGTTAAATGCAGAGAAAATACTCCTATTTCTCACTTAACTCGGGAAGCTCACTGAAAGGGTTTGCTGCCCACACCTAGGGGCCGTTCAGATGCTCATCTTGGGGTGTAAATAAATAAAGCTCAGATGAATCCATGGTCAATGTTACAGTGTAGAGGGATTAAGTTTTATTATTTACTTTGTGGTTCCAGTAATTATTTGCTCCAGGAAAAACATAAACAATTCTGAATAATGAACGTTGGGTTTCTGATCAGCTATATCTTCTGAAATTCAGTTTCTCTGATGGCTCCATGTGGCTTCTGAAGGGAGTAAATTGTGAGCACACAAAGAACAACTCCGACCTGCATCCTAGTAAACAGGCAAAGCCGGTGAGAGTATAAAGGAGAAACAGACCCCTGCAGGTCCTGGAGGTGGGCCGGTCCTTCTCCCGTCCCCAGCAGCACGTTAAAGGGCACAATGCCAGGGGGAGGTTAAGGGTTCCGTCTCCTGTCTGTCTTCTTGGAAGCAGGAAATCAATCTCTCCTGTGAAAGGTTCACTCTGGGAACTGAGGCCTGAGGGTGGAGAGCTGCAGGCCCAAACATCAAAGTGCTCAATCGAACCAAGTGAACGCGATGATTTCAGCACTTGAGTGGGTGTTTCAAGTAAGTCATCTATCTCCTACGCGGTATAAAGCTGACTGCTCTCTGTTAGCGTCTCTATTTGACCATGGTCAATTTCAACAGGTCTCCCCGAATGAAGAGCATCTTACAGCGAGAAATCCCCAGCATAAAACTTCACAAACCACCTTGGACACGTTGAAACAGTGTTGGCTCCGGGGATGCCTGGAGCCGAAGAAACTGGAAGAGGCAGGAAGGACCCTTGGCTGGAGCCTCTGGAGAGAGCTCGGTGCTGGGACACCCTGACCTCAGATGTCTGGTCTCCAGGACTGAGAGGGGACAGGCTTCTATTGTTCAGAGCGTCCATGTGGTCGTTTGTCGCCGCTGCCCAGGAAGCTCCTGCAGCTGGTGGGCAGCTCCCTGCCCTGATCTAAAGCCTCCTGCCCATTAGGGGCAGCCCCCTGCACCTACGCCGTCTGCACCGTCCATGAGGCTCATGCTGAGCGCTGGCTCCCCTGCTCGGCACAGGCATTGTGGAGGGGCCGGGCAGACACCACCACGTGACCAGCCCCCAGCCCGGTGCCAAGTCTCCAGTGCGCTCCGTGGGGGGACGGGTAAGGGCTCTGCCCTTGGTTGCTGGGGGAAGACCCCAGACACCCTCGAGGGAGGAGGGGCAGGAAGGTGGTGAGTGGCCGGCTCAGGGCCCCGCGCGCCCGGGCAGCCCCACCGCGCCCTGAGGCGCGTCTCGGCAGTGAGCACCCGGCCTGTGCTGGGCCCAGGAGCCTCCCAGCAGGTCCCGAGGTGGCCCAGAGGCCCTGCCCCTTCCTCCAGGTCTACTTGGGGGACACCCCTTATCCTGGTCACTCCAGGAGCCCCGAGACCCCGCCCCTTCCTCCAGGGCCAGTAGGCAGTTCCGGAGCCGATCTGTGAGCGGTTCTGGAGTTTGCCGGCGGAGCCCTTGTTGCTGTGCCCCAAGCCCCACACGAGCATCCAGAGCAAGCTGTCTGCCCTGCAGACTGGTTCCAAATAGGAAAAGGAGTCCGTCAAGGCTGTATATGGTCACCCTGCTTATTTAACTTCTATGCAGAGTACATCATGAGAAACGGTGGACTGGAAGAAACACAAGCTGGAATCAAGATTGCCGGGAGAAATACCAATAACCTCAGATATGCAGATGACACCACCCTTATGGCAGAAAGTGAAGAGGAGCTAAAAAGCCTCTTGATGAGATGAGAGTGAAAGAGGAGAGTGAAAAAGTTGGCTTCATTTCAGTTCAGTCACTCAGTCGTGTCCGACTCTTTGCGACCCCATGAATCGCAGCACGCGAGGCCTCCCTGTCCATCACCATCTCCCGGAGTTCACTCAGACTCATGTCCATCGAGTCCATGATGCCATCCAGGCTTAAAGCTCAACATTCAGAAAACGGGGAAACAGATGGGGAAACAGTGGAAACAGTGTCAGACTTTATTTTTGGGGGCTCCAAAATCACTTCAGATAGTGACTGCAGCCATGAAATTAAAAGATGCTTACTCCTTGGAAGAAAAGTTATGACCAACCTAGATAGCATATTCAAAAGCAGAGACATTACTTTGCTGACTAAAGTCCATCTAGTCAAGCCTATGGTTTTTCCTGTGGTCATGTATGGATGTGAGAGTTGGACTGTGAAGAAGGCTGAGCGCCGAAGAATTGATGCTTTTGAACTGTGGTGTTGGAGAAGACTCTTGAGAGTCCCTTGGACTGCAAGGAGATCCAACCAGTCCATTCTGAAGGAGATCAGTTCTGGGTGTTCTTTGGAAGGACTGATGCTAAAGCTGAAACTCCAATACTTTGGCCACCTCATGCGAAGAGCTGACTCATTGGAAAAGACTCTAATGCTGGGAGGGGTTGGGGGCAGGAGGAGAAGGGGACGACAGAGGATGAGATGGCTGGATGGCATCACCGACTCGATGTACGAGAGTTTGGGTGAACTCCAGGAGTTGATGATGGACAGGGAGGCCTGGCGTGCTGCAATTCATGGGGTCGCAGAGAGTCAGACACGACTGAGCGACTGAACTGAACTGAAGATAGAAGTTTAAGAAAACAGGTTACAGAATTTACATAGTTTCCCGTATAAGGACTTCCACTCACATTATTTCTGTGACAGGGAGATTCTAAATGCTCCTTAGAGCTGAGCACATTGTTATGTCAACTGTGGAAAAGTTCAGCTGGGCTTCCCTGGTGGTTCAGATGGTAAAGAATCCGTCTGCAATGCAGGAGACCTGGGTGCGATCTTTGGGTTGGAAGCAGGGCATGGCAACCCACTCCACTATTCTTGCCTGGAAAATCCCCATGGACAGAGGAACCTAGCGGGCTACAGTCCACAGAGTTGCAAAGAGTCGGACACGACTGAGCTACTAAGCACAGCACAGCACCGAGGCTCAGTCACTAAGAGAGAAGGAGTGTCAGGGGGGCAAGAGCCCTCGCTGCCCTTGTTCAAGTTTCCTCGTGTTTGCTAGTTTCCTCGACTAGTAACATTCACTTTCTAATTCTCACTTGGCAATATTCGTTTCCATATAATACAAAGTTGTTAGATTTCTTAGTCATGAAATAACTGTTACCTAATTGTCCACAGCCCTAGGTATACCTTTTCGTCTTTATTTATAGAATGCTGTCAGTGTACTATAAATAATTTCACTTAAACGTGTGAGTCCAATCAAACTGCCATAATGAAACAGTACATTCTTGGGGGGCTTATACACAACAGAAGCTTATTTTTCATAGTTCTGGAGGCTGGGACTCCAGGCTCATGGCAGAGTCTATGTTTCGTGAGAGCTTCCAGGCTCGCAGACAGGCTTCTTGCTGTGTCTTCCCATGGCGGCAAGGACCAGGGCGCTCTGGGGATCTTTGTGAGCACATTAATCCTACTCACAAGGGTTCTGTCTTCTCCCAGAGACCCCCATTTCCCAATACCATCACATTAAGCATTAGGATTTCAACTATGAATTGGGGAGAATATGATCATTCAAAGCATAGCAATAAGTAATTCCTGATGGTTGAAGGAATATCATACTTTACAAAAGAGATAAGGGGAATAACCACTTTCTATTATGATTAATTACTGCAGAACTCAAATTGTTTTGTGTATGTTCCTACTATGGATTTTTTTAAAGTATCAGAATTGGAGAGGGTGTGGAGAAAAGGGAACTTTCTTACACTGTTGGTGGGAATGTAAATTGATGCAGTCACTTTGGAAAGCAGTATGGAGTTTCCTCAAAAAACTAGAGTTGCCATATGACCCAGCAATCCCACTCCTGGGCATATACTCAGATAAAATTCTAATCTGAAAAGACATATGTGTCCCTATGTTCATAGCAGTACTATTTACAATAGTACTTCCATGCCAAGACATGGAAACAACCTAAATATCCATCAAGAGATGAATGGATAAAGAAAATGGGGTACATATATAAAATGGAATATTCCTCAGCCATCAAAAGGAACGGAATAATGCCATTTGCAACAACATGGATGGACCTAGAGGCTATAAAACTAAGTGAAGTAAATCAGACAGGAAAAAAACAAATATCATGATATTGCTTAGATATGGAATCTAAAATATGACACAAATCAACCTATCTACAAAACAAAAACAAGCTCACAGGCATGGAGAGCAGACTTGTGGTTGCCAAGTGGGCAGGATGGATTGGGAGTCTAGGATGAGCAGATACAAACTATCATTTATAGAATGGACAAACAAGGCCCTACTAAACAGCACAGGACACTAGACTGAATATCTCGTGACAAACCATAATGGAGGAGAATATGAAGAAGAATATAAACATAACTAAGTTACTTTGCTGAACAGGAGAAATTAATACATTAGAAATCAACTATACTTCAATAAATTTTCTTAATTAGCATTTCATAGACATGTTAAAAACCTAAAAGAAGTGTATCAGCATTATTGAAAAGAATCAGGAAGCTCTAGATAAGTCTTAGTTAGTTAGATAGTTCAGTCGCTCAGTCGTGTCCAACTCTTTGCAACCCCATGAATCGCAGCACGCCAGGCCTCCCTGTTCATCACCATCTCCCGGAGTCCACTCAGACTCACTAGCCAATCATAATTCCATTAAACATATTTTAAGAAGGTGAAATTTGAATACATGACAAATTAAAGGGGTGGAAAAAGATGTTCCATGCAAATGAAAGCCACATGAAGGTTAGGGTAGCTATACTTACATCAGACAAAATAAACTTTAAGCAAAAACTGCAGAAAGCGACAAAGAGGACTTTTTGACGCCATATACAGAAACAAATGGAAACTGGATCAAAGACTTAAAATATAAGATCTGAAACTCCTAGAAGAAAACATAGGCAGTACACTCTTTGACATCAGTCTTAGTAAGATTTTTTTTAATGTATCTCCTTCAGGCGAGAAAAAGAAAAGCAAAAATGAATAAATATGACTACATCTGAAAACCTAAACTGAAAACTAAAAACTAAATTGAAAGCCTCTGCACAGCAAAGGAAACTAAATGAAAATGCACTCTACTGAATGGGAGGACTGCTGCTGAAGCGCCAATACTTTGGCCACCTGATGTGAAGAGCCTGCTCATTGGAAAAGACCCTGACGCTGGGAAAGATTGGGGGCAGGAGGAGAAGGAGGCGACAGAGGATGAGATGGTTGGATGGCGTTGTCAACTCAATGGACATGAGTTTGAGCAATCTCCAGGAGACGCTGAAGGACAGGGAATCCTGGAGTGCTGCAGTCCACGAGGGAGCAAAGAGGCGGACACGACTTAGTGACTGAACAGCAAATGAATGGGAGAAGATATGTGCAAAGGATATATCTGATTAGGAGCAAATATCCAAAACACACAAAGAACCCAGACAACTCAATATTAAAAAAAATAATAACCCAATTAAAAAATGGGCAGAAGACCTGAATAGACATTTTCCCAAAGAAGACATACAGATGTCCAAAGACATATGACAAGATGATCAACACTACTAATCATCAGGGAAATAATAGATCAAACCCACAATGAGATAGCACCTTGCACCTGTCGGAACGCTCTCCTCAAAAAGAGAACAAATAACGAGTACGAGTGAGGATGTGGAGGAAGGGGAACCCCTCCTAAACTGTTGGTGGGAAGGTAAATTGGTGCAGACACTATGGAAAACAGTGTGGAGATTGCTTAAAAAATTAAAAATAGAACTACCATGTGATCATGCAATTCCACTTCTGGTACTTTCTTGTGGAAAATACCACTAATTTAAAAAGATATATGAACCCCTATGTTCATTGTATATGTGTATGTGTGTGTGTGTGATATATATATATACAGTCGTGTCCGACTCTTTTCAGCCTCGTGAACTGTAGCCTACCAGGCTTATCCGTCCATGGGATTCTCCAGGCAAGAATACTGGAGTAGGTTACCATTTCCTTCTCCGGGTATCTTCCCGACCCAGGGATCGAACCCCAGTTTCCTGCATTGGAGGCAGACACTTTAACCTCGGAGCCACCAGGGAAGCCCATGTATATAAAGATTCTTTCTTCCACAGTATCTGCCTCAATTTGTCAATGTATATTTTCATTTGACATATAATGTCATTTTGAGTAAAGGGAAATTTAAAGTTTCAAGCAGCAGCATGAACGTTAGTCATCATTGTACTGTACAATGCTAGTTTTAAATGCAAATATAAGAGCATCTAACTTGCAGAGCCACCAAAACCACACAACTCATATTTCACAGCTCGTACATGCTTATGCATTTCATTCTTACCAGAAGAGTAGAAATGTCACACAAGACTGACCGAACTGTTCATATTTCTTTATATGTGCACATTCTACCCACAGTTTCTTACCTTCAGCTCACTAATGAACAGAGATGGACTGAAAGAAAATTATGAGTTGTCCTATCTTTCATTTTCCTTCTATGACATCATTTTTAGAGAGGCAAGAAAACAGTCAGAAAATAATAACGCCCCTTACCTATTCATATTCTATAGAACACCATTGCTCTTCTATGTCCAAAGCAAGCTCTGTCCCGAAGGAACCAGAGAGGCCTCTCAGCGCTGTAAGCACCCCCTGGGGCCCCAGGTACAGAGGTACTGATATAGAACCTGCACACAGAAGTATTCTCAAAAGAAAATTCAGACAGCATTACTTGATATGAATATTTCCTTAAGAAACAAACTGGGAATTCAGTTCAGCTCAGTTGCTCAGTCGTGTCCAACTCTTTGTGACCCCATGAACTGCAGCACGCCAGGCCTCCCTGTCTATCACCAACTGCCAGAGTCTACTCAACCCCACATCCATTGAGTGGGTGATGCCATCCAACCATCTCATCCTCTGTTGTTCGCTTCTCCTCCTGCCCTCAATCTTTCCCAGCATCAGGGTCTCTTCAAATGAGTCAGTTCTTCACATCAGGTGGCCAAAGTACTGGAGCTTCAGCTTCAACATCAGTCCTTGCAATGAATACCCAGGACTGATCTCCTTTAGGATGGACTGGTTGGATTTTCTTGCAGTCCAAGGGACTCTCAAGAGTCTTCTCCAACACCACAGTTCAAAATCATCAAGTCTTCTGGTGAATTAGGAGTCTTCAAACTAGAAGTGGTTAGAAACTTAGCTTTCAGTAGTCAGCTCGGTTCATAAGCATGAATGAATGAGTTCATTTTTGTGTGATTAGTTACTAACATTTCCACTTTTTTAGAGTAGAATTACTAAACTTACTTGTTTGTAGCTGACTGGCTACAAAGCAGTCACTGACATTAACATGTGAGTAGTAAGGTCACACTAACATGAAGAAAGCTTAAATCTGTTTAAGGTCAGAGCCCGCCTTTTGGAGAAAACACCTTGACAACAGAATAGAGTTTGCATTCAGAGCAGGTCCCAGCACAGTTAGTAGAAAGAAATTAGGCAGTTGCCTGGATTAGGGGATGGAAAATAGGGTTTGGTTGCGAAAACCTTGGCTCCCTGTCCACCGAAGCCAAACAGAAATAGAGAGACAGAGCTTCGAGGAAACAGAAAAGAGTGGCTTCAGTATTTTTCCCAGGCAAAAGGGAAACGCAGAAGGCTAGCGCCTCAAGAATTGTGCCCTCCTCTCTCAAGAATAGGGAGAGGTTTTAATATTCTCATGAAGGCCCTGCCTTTTTTTTTTTTTTTTTTCCCAAAGTTTCAAAACGCCACATCAGGCAACTCAGCAACCGCGACTGGTGTCCCTGAAGTTACAGGCCCATTACCTTCTTTCTGAAATACAGAACGCTACAACAGAGTCGGGCACTCCCGAGCGGCTGAACTGAACTGACGAGAGAGTACAGGGGGAGAAGAAGGCCAGGTGCATCTATAATCTACACAGAGTCAAAGAGTGACCCACCTTGTCAAGGACGGGTCCAGCTACAAATGTTCGTTAGCAGTAACAGCTGAAGAAACGAGCAACACTGTTTAACTCTTGGCTGGTATGTGCCAGGGCCCTTCACTCATTTCTGGTTTTGCTCTAACTGTGGACCTGAAAAATACTTAGAAAGTAGAATTGACAGGACCGGGTAACCAATAGGACACGGAAAAGCTAAGGGATGATAAATAATTAGGAAGGTTTCCCCAGGCTTCTGGGCAGGTAACTCAATAGATGCCACTGTCATTTTCTGAGAGGCAAAGAGAAAGAACCTGGACCTAGTATTTCAGATGTCTGCAACCTCCCTAACAAAATCCGGCTGCTCCAAAAGCTCCTCTCCGTTTCGGCTCGCGCATCCCTTTAACTGAAGCTTCCCTGGTGGCTCAGAGGGAAGGCCTCCGCCTGCAGCGCGGGAGCCCCGGGTCCGACCCTTGGGTCGGGAAGACCCCTGGAGAAGGGAGCGGCCCGCTCACTCCGGTCCGCTGGCCTGCGGAACCCCACCGCGGTAACGGCCCCCACGCAGCGGGCCGACTGCTTCAGCCGGCGAGCCGCCGAGAAGACGCTGCTCGCCAGGGGGAGCCCTCGCGCACGACCTCGAGGCTGGGCGGTGGGCCCAGGAAACCGGAAGCTTTTCCCTCGCGAAAGTCCCCGCCCCTCACGGTGTCATGGTGGCTCCGCCCCCTAAGCCCCACAGCCGGAGGCCGAAACGCGCCAGACCGCAGACTCCGCCCCGCGGGAAACGGCCGCGGCCGCGCGGAGCCGCAGTCCCGCGAGATCGCGTCAGGCGACCCCGCCGGGGGGCGGGGCCTGGCCTACGCCGGGGCGGTCACGTGACCGCCAGCCAATAGGCGCGCGCGGCGGAGAGTTTGAACGCGGACGGCGGCGCGAGCCGAGGGCTGAGGCTGGGGTCCCGGCGGTCGCGGCTGGGCCTTCCCGCGGAGCCTGGCGTGAGCAGAGCGGCAGCGGCGGCGGAGGCCGTGGCCCAGGTACCGTTCCGGGCGTCGCGCGAGAGGCGGGTCTGCGGGCCCCCCGGCTGCCCTCTCCGGGGAGGGGGCCGCGGCCCTCCGGGCCCAGGCTCGTCGGGCCGCGGGGTCTCCCGGTCCTTCCAGCTCGGCGGCCGGAAGCGCGGGCCTGGGGCCGGCCCGGCCGGCGCCCTCTCCCGGGTCCTCCTCTGCTCGGTGGGGCCTGAGCCTCCCGCCTGGCGGAGATCGCGAGGCGGCGCGTTCCCGGGACTCGCGCGGAAGGGCCCGCAGGCCGCTGCCTGAGCTGTCCTTCGCTTTGGCCGCTTCTCCCTCCGGAGAAGCCGCACAGGCCGGTCCTCCCGGCCGCCCAGCGGCAGGGGCGACGGGCGGAGAGCTCCCGCCCTGGCCCTGCGGAAGCCAGAGCCCTCACCCCGAGGCCAGGGCGGCCCCGTCCCGACGTGCCCAGCCCTGCCGGCCGCCGCGCCCCGCTTAGACCGCCGGCCCAGGCGGGCGGGGAGCCTCTGACGGGGCTCGTCTGCTTTTTAAGTTGACAGTGCACGAACGAAAGGTTTTAGGATAGACTGTGCTTTAAAACAACTAAGCCAGCTTGCTTAGCTGCCTAATTGGTCTGGCTCGCAAACATCTCCAGGTTTGAACTAAAGAAACTTGCTTGTGGTGGGTAGGCTGTTTTATTATACATCCCACTTGATGTCAGCGCTTTAAAAATAGTAGTTGTCCTGGCTGTCCTGGAAACATCCCAGTATATGTATCTGTATTGGCAGAAAGAAAATATTTAAATGAAATCTACAGTATCTGTATTTAAGAGCCCAGAGGAAAATAAGGAACGCCTGGAGAAAATACTCAAGAAAATGTAAGGTTCAGGAAAACATTTGACAAACTCACAGATGAAGATGTGCTTTGTAGTCAAAACTTATGTATATAGATTGCCATAGGAAACTTAGAATTTTTTTTGCAATTTTAGGATCTGCAGAATACAATGTAGGGCAAAAGGTGTTCATGCAAAGTAGTCTGTATTTAGTAGCAAAATAGTGATGCCATCATAGTGCCTAGTATATATAAGCCCCCAGTATTTGTTACAGAATTAATAAGTGGCATATTACAGAGTCTTTGGGTTGGAAATCTTATTGATTAAACCTTTCCTATGGAGTACCTGAGGAGGATAAAATTATGCCGCAAATATTAGTGTAATTTAAAAGCTGCAAAATGTAGGTGATTACCAGATTAGCTATCTACTTTGGGCTGATTCTGCAGTTGCAAAGGCTCTAATCATTTTTCATGGACAGCCTGTGTCTTCAATTTTGTTTTATATTTGATACCACCCCTTCAAAAATTAAATAATTTCTATTATTTTTAAACTCCTAGAGCAGAAGATGGCCAAGGAGAGATGTCTCAAAAAGTCTTTTCAAGATAGCCTTGAAGACATAAAGAAACAAATAAAAGAGAAAAGGAGTAAAAATTTGACAGAGATTAAACGAAAGTCTTTGATCATTGCGCCATGCCAAACAATCAGTAAGAGACTTTCATGCTTCCTGTACATCACTTTTTAAGATTAGATTTAATTACTGATAAAAAAATTTTTCTTTTCTTTTAGCCAACACTTCCAAAGTGCTAAACTATGAAGACAACAACAGAATGTTAGCCTTAGCTTTGGAAAATGAAAAGTCCAAATTGAAAGAAGCCCACGATGTCATCTTAAAGCTGAGGAGAGAATGTTACTTCCTCAGCTATCAACTATACACACTGAAAAATAAGCTTATGTCACAACAGACAGAAGAACCTGCTCAGGTATTTTCATCGGGAAGGCTGGACTTCTTAGGGAGAAAATGTTAAAGCCTTAAGTTAGCAATTTAGATCAGTTGTGCTTTTAAATTAATTATACTGATGGCTCTGTTACTCGTGAACTGGTCAGCACGCCTTTCCTCAGTGCTCCAGCCCCGTGGATGTGTGTGGCCAGTTAAGAATGCTTCGAGCATCCTGGTGATACTCCTATAACTTGCTTCCGAACGAGTGTAGCAAGACAAGGTATAAAAGAAATAGTTCAGCCTCTTGCATGGCCAGGCCCTTTGAATGGTCAGCAAAGTGAGTCACAGGGAGAGCAAGTAAGCTGAAGGCCTGGAGGTGGTAGAGGAAGCCGTGTAATGCAGAAATTTTAATCCGTGCTGTTAATCTCGGCTTTTCGGTGTAGTTTTGCTACGCCAGTGGGGTTATGGAAGGACTGCCTTAACTGGGGAGATGAGAAGTAGTTAAGTGCTTTATGGAGAATCATTTTTAAGTTAGGACAGTTCAGTTCAGTTGCTCAGTCGTATCCGACTATCTGCGACCCCATGAACCGTAGCACGCCAGGCCTCCCTGTCCAACACCAACTGCCGGAGTCTACCCAAACCCATGTCCATCGAGTCAGTGATGCCATCCGACCATCTCATCCTCTGTTGTCCCCTTCTCCCACCTTCAATCTTTCCCAGCATCAGGGTCTTTTCCAATGAGTCAGTTCTTCACATCAGTTGGCCAGAGTATGGGAGTTTCAGCTTCAGCATCAGTCCCTCCAATGAATATTCAGGACTGATTTCCTTCAGGACCACTATACATTAACTGCCAAACAAGAAATATCTTGAACATTTTGCTGTCAGCTTTTTAATCTGATTCTATTTGTGTCCAGGGGTGTTTAGAAAGACCAGCCAAAACAACACATGGAGAAAGTTTGGTTTAGGATCTTCTCTGGGTCTGTCTCTCCTCTCATTTTCCTAAAGGCCACTGCCAGGGAAACTCCATGGGGCAGAGGAAGAAGTCAGGTGGAAACACTTGCCACACCAGTGAGGACAGCAGTGCGGGCACCTCGGGCAGCAGAAGCCGGAGCCTAGCGCTTAGGGTGCGGGCTGGGCTCAAGAGAGGAGTTAAGTCCTCTCTCCACCTAGAGGAGGGGTCAGTGAAAAGGTTCTTGCTTCCCTGCAACTAAGGTGATTCCATATCTCTTCTGTGTATAATACATAGAATGTGTACACACACAAGCAATATATGCGTTGTAGTGTGATAGCAAATTACCTATAAAGATTAGATCTTTTTTTCTTTTTAACTTTCGTGTAAAGGTTATATTATTAAAAAAAAAAACTTTTTTCCCTCAAAATGTAATCTTTCCTAATTTTTTTTCTTGTTTGGTCAACTAGTGAGGAAAAACATTTCTCCAAAGACATTTGAATCTTCCTCTTCCCTTTTCAGATTTTTGCTGAAATCACACAGAGTAGTGTCAAGTGAATATTCAATAAGATAATCACAAAAACTGGTGACAAAAATTCTTTTATTATAGACCTTTGCATTGATCAATGATTTCTTAGTAGTAAAAGGCAGCGTCAGTTGCTAGGGGAGTGTACTCTCAGCATTTGAAACACTGGTTTGTTTTCTGCCACGTGTTTGATGCGCCACTTGCTCTCAGCCATCGTCTACTTGTGCGTCCTTGTTTATCAAGTCAGTTTGTAGTGATAGAGAAGCTTAAAATGCTTTAATAAGAATGTTCTTATTTCTTGACTACCAATAATTATCTTGCCTTTTAAGGATTAATCAGAAAGTACCAATAGCGTTTCTTACATTATGGATCTTGTAAAATTTATATCTCTCTGTAGTTAAATATCCTCCTTTATTTACCTTCAGTAATGCTAGCTTTAGAACATTAGCTGTATTGATAATCAACTTAAAAACTTTTATTAACAGGATTAAATTTCCAGTTTTATTTCTGATGAACAGTTTCAACCTATTCATTATAATGTCTGTATACTGTTTGCCCATCAGATTTCATAAAGCCACTACACTGCACTGGAATGACTTTTACGGAATCAGACTGGGCCTCTTGTTTCCCTGACACACACCTGTTGGCACACATCTGCCTGGGTCTCCGCCGTCTCTCCTTTGCCTTCCGGTGCCATGGGCCGGAGCGTCTGCTCCGGCCCAAGGCCGGTCCCTCCTGTGTGATCTGATTCTCTTTTCTTCTCCTCTAGGACTTTGCTCCTGAAAGTTTGCACTCTCATCCAGCATTTAACTCCCTCTACCCAGTTGTTCCAGTTAGGTACAAATGTGCTTTAGTATTTCTCTCACCTTAAGAGGAAAAGAAAATAAATGGAACCTCTCCTGATCTCATTCTGCGCGCTCCTCGTTTCTCTGCTTCCATTCACAGGAGACTTGTCCAAAGAGAACAGAGCACTTACTGCCTTCCCTTCCTCAGCTTCCGTCCACGTCTGACTCTGTGTCAGACTTCCATCCCCACCGTTCTGTGTCGCTGTATATCTGGGTCACCAACACCTCTGTGTCACCAGAGTCCGTAGCTTCGGTCACTGTGCTTTCTCGCTGGCCTTGAGCCCTGCTCTGGCGCAGGGCTGACTTGGCTGGAAGGGCGTGGGTCTCAGCGTTCTCACCATCGTCCTCTCCTTGCTCGCCTTTCTGCCTGTTCCACGTGTGCCTCTCTCGCTGGCCGCTGCTTCACTCCTGAACATCAGTCGTCCTGGACCCACTGTATCCCGTCCCACGGCTTTAAATATTGTCTGCCTGCTGGTGACTCCAAGTTTGTAGCTCAAGATCTACACACACACATTTATTACTTGATATATGCACTTAAGTATTATAAAGAATCTCAAACATACTTTGTACAGAGTAGAAACTCTACTTTTTCCCCCTCCCAAAGATCCTGTGGATTTCTGCCTCCCTCTGTGAGTCCTGCTCAGCTCAGTAAGGCACCCAGCTGCTTGCTCAAGTCAGAACCGCAAGGAGCTTCCCTCTCGCCCACTGTCCCTGCCTCCACCCCTGTTCAGTGTGGGCACACTGTGTTACCCCGGAACCTTCCAGGCTAGACCTTCTCAGCTGTGGGGTTCAGTCCAGGTGGGCGTGTCTCGCTTGACTGGCACGAGGCCGCTTGGCCACCTGTGCCTTGGGCCCCTTCCAGCCCGCCGTTCACGCAGCGCTCCAATTGCTCTTTCTAACACGCCCCCCCACCCCCCTATCTAAAAAAATTAAATCCCATCCAGAGCCAACCAGCTGGGCCAGAAGAGCAGGCCTTGCTGAGTGTCTTGTAGGGGGGGCCTCCCTTCAGGTGGGCAGCTGCCTCGGGGTCCACACCCAACCTGTGTCACCCACCAAGAGACTGGTCTTTCTCTGAGAAAAGAAAAGACTTCTCATCACCTTTAGACTAAATGCCAGGCTCACGGCCCTCAGGCCCTGCACCGCCCGGCCTCTGTGTGCCGCCGCCTCCTGATCTTCCCTGTGACTGTTCCTGCCTCACTGGCCTTCTCTCCTAAGCCCAGCAAGGGTTTCCCTACATCGTGACTTGTATTTTCTGTTCCCAGTGCTTCTCCTGCAAGTGGCTGGCTCTTTGCATTTCCTCAGATTTTAGATGAAAGTCATCGCATCTAAAAGCCCTCCAGACATCAGTTACTCTGCCATTTCACCCTGAGTAAATACTTCCTCCATTGCGTTTATGACTGCTAGCTTTTTTGCATCTTCTCTCCCTATGCTAGATTGTAAGCTTGAAGAGGGTAGTACTTATTCTGTTTCTAGTTACGGATCCAGTTCCTAGAACAGTCCCTGGGACCACCACAGGCTATCAGGAAGTGTCTGTTGTTGAATGAATGAATGCTCTGTTGTGAATATTTTGGTTGTACCTGTGTTTTCTTTGTTTTAATACATTAACAGAACCTAGAATCATGTCCCTCTGGAATGGACCCCCAAAGTGGAATGGACTCCAGTAGTGACAACGCCAGAGATTTATTTGTGAAGCATTTACCGTTAGTATCAAATTTATTATTATTAATACCAATAAATATTTAACTGTGATCCATTTGTGAAAGGAAATTAGCATCATCCTGACTCATGTATTTGAAGTCTGATACTCTCTCAAGAATGTATTTAAGAAAATTTGATATGTTGAAATTCTGTCCTATATAGCCACACCAAAGCTTTCTTCTATTTAGTTACTTTTTGATGTCTAGGGATAAGAAGCTTCTCTTGAAGCTTCATTTGTATTTTTCTTGTATCGTGTTTTTATTCTAAGAATTGGATATTCAAATGTTGGTTATTTTGCCAGTAACACAAATAGTCTGGTTTAGAAAATAAATCTAATAAACTACCATATTTAACAAATTGTCACACTGACTCGCTTATCCAGTTCGTTCTGAAATACCATCAGACCTCATATACTCCTTCTCTTGAATTAGGGTACTTTATCTGTTTGCTTATGAGTTACTGAAATAAAATTAGATTAGTCAAATGCACAGATCTGAATTACAGAGTGCAGTGAGTTGGACTAATATATACACCTGTGAACTGAAACCTGGATTAAAGTGCAGAGCATTGCCATTGCTCTGGCCAGGATTTCTCAGCTGAGCACTGCCGACTGTTTGGACTGGATCATTCTTTGTTGTGGGCGGGGTCCTAAGCACTGTGGGGCATTTAGCAGCATCCTCGGCCTCTACCCACCAGATGCCAATAGCAACCCCCTCTAATAGTTGTAAGAACCAAAGGTGTGTCTAGACGTTGCCAGATATTCTGAGGACCCAGGGGAGAGTGGGCAGGTTAACTGTTCCCAGGGGAGAGTTCCTGTCATAGACCACTCCTGCATGTCCCTTGTGAGTTTGCGCCCATGTGCCCCTCTCCTTGCGGAACGAATCACTAACGTGATTTCTGTCCCCATGTTAATTTTAATCATGAGTAGTTTTTAAACTGTTGAATATTAAGATCTGATGCAGTATTTATGTGATGGCCAAAAAGTAAGATGAGGTAATGGAGTTTTTATAAGATTTCTAAAATTGTTATTGATAGGTTGCTATTACTCTGTTTCCACAACTTGTACTTAAGTTTTGACGTCTAGAGGGGTAAATTCTGTATAGAAAAAAAAAAAAAGAGTAAAATTAGAATGAAATGGCCATATTAAAGCCTAAAAATGGAAATTTCTTATTCCATGAACCAAAGGGACAAAATTTTTTAAAGAAAATGAACAGTGTGAATTCAGAGGAGTCAGTAGGTAAATGCCACAAAAGTATGTTGTACCAAAGAAAACCACAGCTTGGCTAATGAGACAGTAGGCTCCAGAAGAGGCATCTAACTGAATTTCTTTTAATGTAGTTTATATATCAATCTGATTGGCTGTTTCTCCAGTTAAATAAAATGATGAATTAGGGAAAGTGTTCAGGAGAAACTGTTCAATTTGATGTGTTCCTCCTAGGGGGAGTTGAGTATCAGCCATAACAGATCTGCTTCCATGTCATATCATAAGTGTTTTTTGGTTTCCTTTGATACAGAACAGATAAACTGATATAGAATGGAATTACGAAAGGTTACTAAAAGAAAAAAACTTTGTAGAAAATCTTAAATTCTTTTATTGTATAACTGTTTTAAGTTTTTTATTTTTTATTGGTACTTTCTAAGGCAAGTTCTTGAGGATGCTGACTGTCCAGGACAAGAAGACTCATTCCAAGTAGAAGGTAATTCAAATGAAAATCTAAAAATACTGTTAAGGCACGAGGAGACCTTTGAGAACAAGTAGCAATTAAATGTCTCTAATTTTTGTTTTTTTACCTTTTAAAATCTGCTCATCTGGTATTCTGCTCAAAGCAAATATCTATTTTACATAGAATAACAAAAGAGTTTTAAAATCCATCCATTTTTCCTTTTCCAAATCTGTAGTCAGAACCCTTGGTCACAGCTGTGTCTGCAGTCTGCTGAGCCTGCTATGTGTTACGCTCTGTCGGGCACTTAACATGCGTCATCTTACTTAACCCTTGTAACAGCCTCGGAATAGACAGGTACAGACAGTCAAAAGGAAGCGAATAGCCAGCTCCCCGGGTTTTCCTTTATTCAGAGTAAATGGAAAACGACAGAAAGAATCTTCATTAGCTCCCCTTTCAACTTTGAACTCGTAACATTCCTAATTTAAACTTCCATAAAGTGAACCTGTTCTTCTCATTTATTTTTTTAATTCTCAGAGCCAGTACCTACTATTTCTCAAGACAGACCAGGATTTGATTTGGATTCAAGTGAAGATAAGTCAGCTGATATTGTCTTACCTAGAACTATATCTCTCCGTCGTGGTTTAAAGAAATACATTAATAGTCCATGTCAGATGAGTGCGGTGGATGATTTTGGAATCAGTCGTTTGTCAGAGGACTGTTTGGAACTAGAAAGGATCAGACTTGTAGAGCCGCCACTAAGCACGTGGATACCTGAAAACGTAGAACAAAGCGTCTGTCGGTACAACAGGGGTCAAATTTACTCATCACCAAGGCTGACTCACCCAGGACGCTCTGCCAGAACAAAGAAAGACGGTTATGACTATAAACCACAACACGCGAAAAGCACGCACAGAGGTGCCAAGGAAAGAAAAGGCAAAGAGAAAGCCAACAAGAGGGGGAAATCAAACTCTGCATCAAAGTATAAAGGGAGCAGAAGTGAAAACAAAACTGTTTCCAAAAAAAAGCTGAATGAACTTGTCACCTCCTGTGACGCTTACAATTTTAATTTGGAAGAAGGTGTTCACCTTACTCCTTTCCGGCAAAAAGCGTGCAGTGATGCTACAAGAGAAACCAGCAGTGAATCGGACGTGAGCATCTGTGACTCAAGCTGTTCAGGAGATGATTCTGATGACCTCTATGTTCCCACATGCAAGCCCAGTCCAGATCCCAGCAGTGAATCAACCCGGAGTCCGGTCCCCAGGCCTCGGCCTAGACGAGCACCGAGACGCGAGGGCTCTGAGACAGCGGAGACGCCTCCCGGTCAGTGATGTACTTGTTTGCCTACACTCGTGATGTTTATGATAAATGATCACCCCTGGTGCTTACATACTACCATTCACCACCTGCTTCTCTGGAGGAGGTTATGGACTTACCATCTGTCTCTTTGGGGAAAATTAAATAGTGGGGGACTGGAGGTGCAAACCACAGTGTGTTGCTTTGACATACTTTAAGCTAATTTAAATCCTCTTTAAGAACAAACAGTACTTGTCATGGAGAGAGTGTTTTTACTTTCAGTAAATGAAACCTTCCAAAGCAAGGAAAGTTGTGGAGTTAGGTTGAATTAAAAATGCCTATTATGCACTCCCCGAAACATCCCCCTGAAAATGAAATCGAATTTAAATCCAGCGACCTGTAATTTTAATGACTTTGCTTTATCGTCAACTTGACAGGATCCAGAATTTAAAATAATTTTCTGTTTATTCTTGGCCTAATAAGACCAAGAAAACCTTTTCCTCAGTTCCTTAGTAGTAGTTTATAAAATGTGTAAAACATCTAAGAACTGGCTTAGAAAATCTTGCTTTTATTGGTTAGATCAGAAAGTAGCCTAAATATTGACTGCTGCTGCCCACAAAAATTCTCATCTGGGAACTGTATTAATAGTTAGTGTGCAAACATAAACAGGCAAGTTTTATCATTCTCAAAATGCTGCTGTGCGAGCTCATTTGATCCCTGTAGCACTGTTACGGTTGTTATGATGGTGTTAGTCAATTATATCTGACTCTTTGTGACCCTGTGAATTGTAGCCCACCAGACTCCTCTATCCATGGGATTCTCCAAGCAAGAATACTGACGTGGGGTGCCATTCCCTTCTCCAAGGGATCTTCCCTATGGAGGGATCGAACCCAGGTCTCCCACATTGCAGGTGGATTCTTTACTGTTTGAGCCACCGAGGAAGCCTCTAGTTAGGTGATGAAAAGTCACAGCCGCTCAGCCGTGTCTGACTCTTTGTGACTCGTGGACTGTACAGTCCATGGCGCTCTCCAGGCCAGAATACTGGAGTGGGGAGCTGTTCCCTTCTCCAGGGGATCTTCCCAACCCAGGGATGGAACCCAGGTCTCCTGCACTGCAGGCAGATTCTTTACCAGCTCAGCCACCAGGGAAGCCCAGTTAGGTAGCTCAGTTCAGTCGCTCACTGGTGTCCAACTCTTTGCAACCCCATGGACTGTAGCACGCCAGGCCTCCCTGTTGATTACCAACTCCCGGAGTTTATTCAAACTCAAGTCCATTGAGTGTGTGATGCCATAAAACCATCTCACCCTCTGTTGTCCCCTTCTCCTCCTGCCTTCAATCTTTCCCAGCATCAGGGTCTTTTCCAGTGAGTCAGTTCTTCGCATCAGGTGGCCAAAGGATTGGAGCTTCAGTTTCAGCCTCAGTCCTTCCAGTGAAGATTCAGGGTTGATCTCCTTTAGGATGGACTGGTTGGATGTCCTTGCAGTCCAAGGGACTCTCAACAGTCTTCTGCAACACCACAATTCAAAAGCATTAATTCTTCTGCACTCAGCTTTCTTTATAGTCCAACTCTCACATCCATATGTGACCACTGGAAAAATAATAGCCTTGATGAGATGGACCTTTATTGGCAAAGTAATGTCTCTGCTTTTTAATATGCTGTCTAGGTTGGTCATAACTTTTCTTCCAAGGAGTAAGCGTCTTTTAATTTCATGGCTACAGTCACCATCTGCAGTGATTGTGGAGCCCAAAAAAATAAAGTCAGCCACTGTTTCCACGGTTTCCCCATTGGTAGCATGCAAATACCTCTTGTAAGAACTATGCTGTAATAATTTTAGAGTAAATCAAACAAGATTGGCCAAATGTTGATAATTATTGAAGCTGGGTAAATGGGGGCTCATACTGTTGTCTCCATCTTTCTGTACTTAAATTTTCATAACTAGTGTTACTCAGAGTTTGGTCCCCAGACCTTCAGCATTACCTGGAAACTTCTTAGAAAAGCAGAATCTCATGCCATACCCCACATCCTTGAATCATAATCTGTCTTTTTAACAAATTTCCTGGAAGATTGATATATGGGTAAAAGTTTTAGAAGCTTTATTCCAGAATATAGCAACTGATCTGATGTTGTTTAACCATAGTTTCCAAACCAAAAGTTGGAGTAATTAGCATAATACAATTTGTTTATTTAGAGACAAGAAAGGCAGAATATCTGAAACCCAGGTAGCCCTGAACAATGGTTATTAAACATAAAATCATTTTACAGTTAAAGTTTAGTTTTTCCTGGGAAAGAGTTTGCTTTTTAAAGCAACTTTAAGAGATTATTTGCCTTGTAGTGTCTTGCTGTGTGCTGGGTACATGTCTCCCAATATAGATATAGCTCCAGGTAGAATAACTTGGATGTTTCTGATAGGAAAAACTTTGGGTGACTTTTTAGTCTTCCAGCTTTATTAGCACACATGCATGCCCAGTCGTGTTCAACTCTGTGGCCCCATGGACTGTAGCCCGCCAGTCTTCCCTGTCCTGGGATTCTCTGGGCAGGAATCCTGGAGTATCCCCTCCAGGGGATACCCAGGGATCGAACCCACATCTCCCACCTTGGCAGGTGGATTCTTTATTCCTAGCACCAGCTGGAAAGCTTTACCAGAGGGAACCCCGTTTCTCCTGGTTTACACAGAGACCATGACTTAGAATTCTGTTTCATTTAGTATTTGGTTGGCCAAAAAGTTCACTTGGGTTTTTCCGTTAGCACTGTGTGGAGACTAGAATGCACATAAGCAGCTTTCTGAGACTGTAAGAAGTCAGTTGATGATAATCTTTGGAATTAAAACGGATAGAGACCTGAATAATTCTAAAGAATAAGGTGTGACTATGCCCCAGCTATCATGGAAGAATTTTCATTTTTTTCTTTAAATTTTTAAGAATTTTAAGTTTTAGTAAGCTATTGTTTTAGTAAATTCTTCACAGCCACAGTAATTATTTCAGTGTTATACTGAGAGGAAAAGATGAACAAGTTTTTAAAAACCTGTATTATAAAATGCTGGATTTTGTGTACTTAAATTTTTTCTACTGAAAGATACTTGCTTTACAGTATTGTGCTGGTTTCTGCCACACATCAGCATGAATCACCCACGGGTGTGCGCGTGGCCCCTCGCGTTCGCATCTCTCAGCCCACCCCACCCGCTAGGTTGCGCGCAGAGCTGGCGCGACGCTCTGTCCACATGTGCTGACGGGCACCTCCCTGCCGCTCTGAGCTCCTCCCACAAGCCTGTTCTCTAGGTCTGTCTCCATCGCTGCCCCGCAAATAAGTTCATCAGTACCACCCCTCTGGATTCCATCCACATGGGTCAGTATGCAGTATCTGTCTTAGGTCACTTCGTACAGTAGGCTCTGAGTTCACCCACATCATTAAAACTGACTCAAATGTGTCCAATTTTAAGGCTGAGCAACTTTCAATGCGAACTTTCAGTCAGTCAGTTCAGTCCAGTCGTGTCCGACTCTTTGCAATCCCATGAATCGCAGCACGCCAGGCTTCCCTGTCCATCACCAGCTCCCGGAGTTTACCCAAACCTATGTCCATCCAGTTGGTGATGCCATCCAGCCATCTCATCCTCTGTCGTCCCCTTCTCCTGCCCCCAGTCCCTCCCGGCATCAGGGTCTTTTCCAATGAGTCAACTCTCGCATGAGGTGGCCTAAGTATTGGAGTTTCAGCTTTAGCATCAGTCCTTCCAAGGAACACCCAGGACTGATCTCCTGTAGAAAGGACTGATTGGATCTCCTTGCAGTCCAAGGGACTCTCAAGAGTCTTCTCCAACACCACAATTCAAAAGCATCAATTCTTCGGCGCTCAGCTTTCTTTATAGTCCAACTCTCACATCCATACATGACCACTGAAAAAACCATAGCCTTGACTAGACGGACCTTAGTCGGCAAAGTAATGTCTCTGCTTTTTAATATGCTGTCTAGGTTGGTCATAACTTTCCTTCCAAGGAGTAAGCGTCTTTTAATTTCATGGCTACAGTCACCATCTGCAGTGATTTTGGAGCCCCCAAAAATAAAGTCTGACACTGTTTCTCTTGCGCTTCTTCCAGTCCAGCGTTTCTCATGATGTACTCTGCATAGAAGTTAAATAAGCAGGGTGACAATATACAGCCTTGACGTACTCCTTTTCCTATTTGGAACCAGTCTGTTGTTCCATGTCCAGTCCTAACTGTTGCTTCCTGACCTGCATACAGGTTTCTCAAGAGGCAGGTTAGGTGGTCTGGTATTCCCATCTCTTCCAGAATTTTCCACAGTTTATTGTGATCCACACAGTTAAAGCCTTTGGCATAGCCAATAAAGCAGAAATAGCTGTTTTTCTGGAACTCTTGCTTTTTCGATGATCCAGGGGATGTTGGCAATTTGATCTCTGGTTCCTCTGCCTTTTCTAAAACCAGCTTGAATATCAGGAAGTTGAGAGTTCACGTATTGCTGAAGCCTGGCTTGGAGAATTTTGAGCATTACTTTACTAGCGTGTGAGATGAGTGCAGTTGTGCAGTAGTTTGAGCATTCTTTGGCATTGCCTTTCTTTGGGATTGGAATGAAAACTGACCTTTTCCAGTCCTTTGTCCACTGCTGAGTTTTCCAGATTTGAGTGCAGCACTTTGATAGCATCATCATGTACCACAATTTCTGTATCCATTCATCCGTTGAACATCTAGGCTGCTTCCATGTCCCAGCTACTGTCAAAAGTGCTGCAGTGAACACTGGGGTGCATGCATCTCTTTCCCAATCATGGTTTTCTCAGGGTGTAGCCCACTAGTGGGATTGCTGGATCATGTGGTAGTTCTGTTCCTAGTCTTTTAAGCAAACTCCATACTGCTTTTTGTAAGTGGCTGTATCAGTTTACATTCCCCACAGGGCAAGAGGGTTCCCTGTTTTCCACATCTCTGCAGAATTTGTTGCTTGTAGATTTTTTAATGATGGCCTTTCTGACTGGTGTGAGCTGATCCTGCATTCTAACCATGAGCAGTGTCGAGCATCTTCTCATGTGTTTGCTGGCCATCTGTTCACGTCGTCTTTAGAGAAAAGTCTGCCTGAGTTTCCCGGTTTTCTGGTCTTGAGCTGTGTGAGCTGCTTGTATCTTTTGCGGATTCAGCCTTTGTCAGTGTTGTCTGCAGTCAGCTTTTCTCTTTCTCAGGGTTGGCTTTGAATCTTGCTTATCGTTTCTGTTGCTGTGCCCTTTGGAGGGCGTCCCTGGTGGCTCAGCTGGTAAAGAAGCCGCCCACAGTGCAGGTGACCCTGGGTTGGGAAGATCCCCCGGAGAAGGGAACGGCCACCCACTCCAGTGTTCTGGCTGGAGAGCTCCGTGGGGTCGCAGAGAGCTGGACCCAACTGAGCGGCCCACTGCGCTGTGCAAAAGCTTCTAGGCTCCACAAAGCCCCCTTGTTTGCTTCTGGTCTTGTTTCCGGCACTCCAGGCGCTGGGCCACAGCGGGTCTCGCTGTGACGGATGCCAGCGAGCGTGCTGCGTGTACTCTCCTCTGAGAGCTTCATAGTTTGTGGCCTTGTATTTAAGTCTTTAATCTATCGTGAGTTAATTTTTTGTTGTATGGTATTAGAAGGACTTCCCTGGTGGCTCAGACAAAAGAATCTGCCTGCAAGGTGAGAGCTGGATTTGATCCCTGTGTCAGGGAGATCCTCTGGAGAAGGAAATGGCCATCCGTTCCAGTATCGCCTGGAGAATCCCACGGACAGATGGGATTGGAAAGTGTTCTCGGTTCATTCTGCTACACGTAGCTGTCCAGTTTTCCCACCACCACTTGTTGAAGAGGCTGTCTTTTCTCTATTGTGTATTCTCGCCCCTTTGTCAAAAAAAGGTGCCCATGGGTGTGTAGGTTTGTCTGTGGGCTGTCTATCTTGTTCCATTGATTTATATTTCTTTTTTTTGTGCCAGTACCATATTGGCTTGATGACTGTAGTTTTGTAGTATAGTTTGAAGTCAGGAAGGTTGATTCTTCCAGCGCCGTTCTTCTGTCTCAAGATCGCTTTGGCTATTTGGGGACTTTTGTGTTTCCATATAAAATGTGAGATTTTTTGTTCTGTGAAAAATACAAATGATAGTTGATTGGGGATTGCATTGACTCTGTAGATTACTTTGGGTAGTACAGTCATTTTTCACAATATTGTTCTTCTAATCCAGGACCGTGGTGTGTCCTCCGTCGGTCTGTGTCATCTTTGATTTCATTCATCACTGTTCTGTGGTGTTTTGCGTGCCAGGCCTTTTGTCTCCTTAGGTAGGGTTATTCCTCGGTATTCTTTGTTTCAGTGGTGAATGGAACTGTTTCCTTGATTTCTCTCTCTGATTTTTCATTGTTAGTGTGTATGAACGCAAGGAATTTCTGTGCTGGTTTTTTATCCTGCAACTTTCTATATTCATTGACTAGTTCTAGTCATTTTCTGGTGGAATCTTTAGGGTTTTCCATGTATAGTATTATCTCACTGCAAATTGAGTTTTCCTTCTTTTCTGATTTGGGTTTATTTCTTTTTCCTCTCCGATTGCTGTGGCCAGGACTTCCAAAAGTACGCTGAATAATCATGGCAAGGATGGGCAGCCTGTCTCGTTCCCGATATTAGAGGAAATGCTTTCAGCTTCGCATTGTTGAGGATAGCGTTTGCTGTGGGCTTGTTGTGTATGGCCTTTATTACGTAGCGGTGCTTCCCTTCTAAGCCTGCTTTCTGGAGGGTTTTTATCGTAAACAGGGTGCCATTTCCTCCTCCAGGGCCTCTTCCCCGCCACGGGACTGAACCTGCGTCTCCTGCGCTACAGGGGCCCCTGGGGAAGCCCTGGTCCTTTCAGAGAGTGTTGTTGGATTCTGTTTGCTGGGATTTTGTTGAGGATTTTTGCATCTATGTTCATCAGTGATATTGGCCTGTGGTTTTCTTTTTTTATGGTGTCTTTGTCTGATCTTGGTGTCAGGGTGAGGACGGCCTTGTAGAATGAGTTTGGGAGTTGTCCTTCCTCTGCCGATCTCGGATGCGTTTAAGGTGTGTGATCGCATGGGTTGGTCCCTGTGTCTGTCTGGTTTTTGGAACCGTCCTCAATAAAGCTTGTTTTTGTAGGTGCGCTACCTGAAACTCACCAGTCGCCTCATTTTAGCCTGAAGGATATCACAAATGTCCCTTTGTATCCTGTGATGAAAACCAGAAAGCTCTCTCTTTCTCCAAAAAAGAACGTTGAAAGCCCACCAGTGTCTTTACGTAAACGCCGGTGCACCGCCGCCGTCGTGAACTATAAGGAACCCACGCTCGCTTCGTAAGTATTTGGCTTGTGGGAATTCACTTTTAATGACACACCGGGGAGGTAAGGCTACAGAGCTCCATTAAAGGGTGAGCCTTATTTGAAATACACCGTTTTGATGAAAAACTGAAGAGAGAATATTAGCAATGGCATGATCTACAATCACCTGCAGAGTAAGTTAGTATCGGGATGCTTACCGTCATGCTTAAGAGTTCTCTTTGCTCTTACAGGAAACTGAGGAGAGGGGACCCTTTCACAGATTTGTGTTTCTTGAATTCGCCTATTTTCAAGCAGAAAAAAGATTCCAGACACTGTTCTAAAAAAAAAACGTGAAGCAAGTACAGTGAAGCCTGCGTTAGACGCTATTGAAGTTCATCCTACACCCGCTTCTGTGGCGCCAAGAGGGAGTCTGTGAAAGTATTCAAATGGTTGAACTATCGCTGTAGAATATTCTCGTGACAAAACTATAGATCATGAACATGTCTTCAAAACTGTACTTCAGAAGTGATGTGTCTTCTTAAACCTTTGATACATTTGGTTTATTTTTCTTCTAGCTATAAATAATTGGACTGAAGCACTATCATAGTTTAGATTTTTTTATATTGCCTAAAACTTAATTGATGTGTCTTATACCAACATTGGGAAATTAATCATGTTTCTTCAAATTAAGATGTTTTCATTATAAGGCATCTTTTTTTCCCTTAAGTGGATAGTACCATGATGGAATGAATTTTTGAAGACAGACTGAAGATCTTTTGAAACTTTGTACAGTGTTTGAATGAAATGAATCCTGTCATTCACGGTGGGGGTACAGACTGAGCTGTTTGTGGGTTCCTTATACCATCGCTGTATTTGATTTTTTCAGACAAAATGTGTATGAGATAGTGATTAGAGAACTGGAGGTTGCCTGGGCTCAGGGACTGGGCGAGTGACCGCCTCTGAACCCACAGCGCCACATGCCTGTTGGTGAAAGCGAAGCGTTAGCAAAGCCACAGATGACTGTGTCACGGCCTGCCAGAACAGTTCCTTGTTTAGTCAAAAATGCCAAATGTTAAACGTGTGAGCGCCAAGGCCTTTTCTGTCCATTTGATCAGATTCCTAAGTCCATGGCCGAGGGACGCTCCAGTGGCAGAAGTGAGGCCTGCTCAAGCCTGAAGACACGGCGCCACTCGAGGCGGGGCCCCAGGTGATGTGAAGCCCGCGTGCGGCCCAGCCGGCCTGCGAGCCCACGCGGAGGGGGGCGGCGGCCGAGCCGCAGGGCTCAGGCCTGGCTCAGCCGCTCCGGCCTGCCCGGGAGGACCAGCTGGCTGGCGTCTCTGCCTCTGCCTGTAAATCCTGGTGTGACTTCACTTCCTCAAGGTTGCTAATTAAAGAATAGAATCTGCCTTTCTAAGAAAAAAGTCAATTCAATGAGAGTTCAGTGCTGAGAGTTTGAAGCCCATACTTTTATATATGTCTATAAATTTTGACTCGTGTTTAGAGAGCAATAAAGTTTGTATACGACTGTGCGTTGTTTTTTCCGCTCTTTAAATACAGACGCGCCCGGTCGTCTCTGCCTCCAGCCGCCACTGCTCTCGCCCTGGACGGTCCTCCCCGAAACCGTGGCTTCCCCGCGGCCGTGGCCTCCGGCGCGGTGCCGTCCCCGCGGGGCTCCGCTCTGGGCTCTGCTCACGGGGGCCTCCCCGGCCCGGCAGCAGAGTCCGTCCAGCTGCCTCCGCCGGCCCCGAGCTCGCCTCTCCGCCGCAGCGCCAGGCCCGCCGGCGCTCCTGCGAGTCAGCGCGGCTGGCGGGCCCCTGAAGGAGCCACGGGCTCACGCGCCTGCTCTGCCATCACGGATTTATTTTTCCAGTTTGTTCATTCAGCGGCTGCCCTTCCACCTGCCGCCTGGATTCATTCAGACGCTAGGAGGGCTGTCTCAGGACTCAGTACAGTTTTTAAAGCTTAACTTCCCAGTCCCAGCGGCTGCATCCCAAGTGCTCAGTAGCCACGTGTGACTCGCGGTCACCACACTGTGGGCGAGGCAGCTGTGGTCCATCCCTGTCGCTCCAGGCCTGCTGGGCTGATGGCTCTTCCAGGCTAGCCGTGTGCAGGCTGCAGGTCCAGGCGTGACTTGCTTCTGTCTTAGTGATAAAAATGCATTCCCTGAAAAAGAATCTGCTGTACATTTTTCTTTAAGTCAAAAATTACTGTTTTTAACAGTCTGCTTTTGCATGGTCTGCAAGGTAAAGATGCTTTTTTATCTTTAAATCAAAAACTTGCTATTGATTTATTTTATCCCTTAAGCTTGGAAAGTCTGAAATACTTACTCTCAAGCCCTTTACCCCAAAAGCTTGCCAACTCCTGCTCTTCGCCATTGCCTGCCTTTACTGTTTGCTACTTCATGGATCTTTCTCCTGTGACGTGTTTGGATCTACCTTTAATCTCACCTTCCCTTCATCTCCAAGCCTGATTATTGTGAATTTGGTGGGTTCATTTACTTCCGGCCGCGCCGCGTCTGCTGCCGCCCGCGGACTGCTCTGGGTGCTGCGGTGCGGTGCACGGGCGCGCGCGGCCGCGGCTCCTCCTGCCGGGCACGGCGCTCGGGGCGCGAGCCTCGGGGCCGCGGCGCGCCGGCCGTGTGGGCGCCTCCCCGGTTCTGGGGCCCAGGCTTACCAGCTGCTCCTCGGCATGCGGACCCTTCCTGCACCAGGGCTCGGCCCCGCGTCCCCTGCAGCACCGGGGACAGCCTCACTCGCACGGTTTCTGCCTCTCACGGTGTCTATTCTCGCTGCAGTGTCCCCCCATAGGCTATTAAAGGGGCTTTATACGTCACCGTTTTTGCATGACTGTTCCATTGTACACGCCTTTTAACAACAACTTTTTACTCAACACTGTTTTTAGATTTGTCCATGCTGGCAGATGTAGCTTATTTTGCTTGGTGTACAAAATTTTATTATATAAACCAGACTTCCTCTTCTTTTCAGAAACAATTGGCTTCCACTTTGTCATTATTGTAAATTAGTGCTTCACTGAATATTCTGTGTTCTTATATGTATAAGTAAGTTTCCAGGGAGTTAGTACCTAAAAGTAGGGTTGCTCTTCTCCTGATAAAACAAGTATGTCATTTTCTAAACAATTTTTTTAAATTTAAGTATGTGTTTACTTTTTGTAGTATACTTGATTTACACTGTTCAAGTTTCTGGTAAGTATACAGCAAAGTCATTCACTCACATCTAACCTATCATGGAGATTCTTCTTAAAGGTCACTGTAAACTGTTGGCTAGACTTCCCTGTGCTATCCAGTAGGCCCTTCTTGTTTATCTGGTTTACATACAGTGTGCGTCTGTCGATCTCAAACTCTCAGTCCCCCGTCCCTCCTTAACCATAAGTTTGTCTTTGAGCCTATTTGTTTTGTAAATAAGTTCATTTGTATTACTTTTTAAATATCTGTATTTATTTATTTGGTTGTTCCAGGTCTTAGCTGCAGCATGCAGCACCTCCTCCTAACAAACTTTTCAGTTGCAGCACGTAAGACCCAGTTCCCTGACCAGGGATCAGACCCAGGCCGCCTGCATTGGAAGCATGGAGTCTTGGCCACTGGACCACAAGGGAAGTCCCTGTATCATTTTTTAGATTCCACATGCAAGTGATGCCGTGTGATGTGTGTCTGTCTGACTTCACTGAGTGCGATACTCTCTGGGTCCATCCAGGCCGCTGCAGATGGCGCTCTTGGGCGCTTTTTTGCGGCTGAGGAGAATCTGTACTATTTTGGAAGTACAAGTTGTTTTCTTAGGTTTATTCCTAGGTATGTTATTCTTTTTTATATAATTATAAATGTTGTCCCCTTAACTTCTCTGATGTTTGTTGTTTATAGAAATATAACAGATTTCTAATATGTTAATTTTTGTATCCTGCAACTTTACCAAATTCATTGATGAGCTGTAGTAGTTTTCTCACGACATGTTAGGGTTTCTCTGTATAATATCATGTCATCTGCAAACAGTGACAGTCTTCTCCTTTTGCAGTTGGATTCTTTCTCTTTTTCCCTCTGGTTGCTTCGCCTCAGGTTTCCGAAACTATGTTGAATACAAGTGGCAAGAGGACTTCCCTGATGGTCCAGTGGTAAAGACTGTTTCCAGTGTAGGGGACAAGTCCTGGTCAGTGAAGTTCCACATGCCAGGTGGTGCAGCCCCAAAATAGTGGCAAGAGTGGGCACCCTTGTTTCTGATTTGGAGAGAAGGCGTTCAGCTCTCCACCGCCTGAGTGAGTGACTGTGCCTCTGTGGCCTCTGGTATGCTGAGGTAGGTCCCCTCCATGCCCACTTTCTGCAGAGCTTCTATCAGAAATGGGTGCTGGGTTTTGTCAGATGCTTTTTCTGCGTTGTTTGTTTGCGAGTGGAACAGCAGCTGGTCGTGTTCTGGGGATTCTTTCGTAAGTGATTCACGGCTTTTCCCTTGCTGCATGTAGCACCGTGTCTTATTTTCAAGTCTTCCGTCTTGATCGCAGTGTCTCGGCGTGCTCCTCTCTGGTTCGTCCTATATCAGACTCTGTGCTCCTGGATTTGGCTCACAGTTTCCTTTCCCAGGTTAGGGAAGTTTTCATTTTTCAGTTACTATCTTTTCAAATATTTTCTCGAACTTTTGACGAGAAATTTTTGACGTGCTCCTTTCCTGATTTGGAACCAGTCTGTTGTTCCACATGCGGTTCTAACTGTTGCTTCCTGGCCTGCACACGGGTTTCATAGAAGGGCAGGTAGGTTGGCCCGGTATCCCCACCTTGTGAAGAATTTTCCACAGTTTGTTATGATCCACACAGTCAGTGGCTTTGACGTAATAAATAAAGCAGATTTTTTCTGGAACTCTTGCTTTTTTTGATGATCCAGCGGATGTTGGCAATTGGATCTCTGGTTCCTCTGCCTTTTCTAAATCCAGCTTGAACCTCAGGGAGTTCATGGTTTACGTATTGCTGAAGCCTGGCTTGGAGAATTTCGAGATTACTAGCATGTGAGATGAGTCCAGTTGTGCGGTAGTTTGAACATTCTTTGACACAGTTTGAACATTCTTTGGGATTGGAATGAAAATTGACCTTTTGTAGTCCTGTGGCCACTGCTGAGTTTTCCAAATTTGCTTGCATATTGAGTGCAGCACTTTCACAGCATCATCTTTTACGATTTGAAATAGCTCAACTGGAATTCCTTCACCTCCACTAGCTTTGTTTGTAGTGATGCTTCCTAAGGCATAGCCAAAGCTAAGTAAATTACAAAAGAAAAAAAAAGATCTCTTGTAAGCCCTCCCAAGAATAGAGTCTGTTTCCCCCAGCCTTGTGGAACTCTTGCAATAGTCTGTGGGTCACCCGCCCAGGGCATGTCAGATTTGATTATCTCATGAGACAGGTATGCCTTGGTGTGGGTCCTTCTTTATGTCTTTAGCTGTCGAAGCTGTTGCCTCGAGGTTCCAGTCTTTTCCTTTGAGGTTATGCTGCAGACATGTGTGATCTCGGCCTGCTTGTGACGTGTGAGCTCGTGGCCTTTCTCCTCCACCATCTTGCCACCGTCCCTGATAGCAGTTTATAAGTCCAGGTTCCCCCACGTGTGATCACGTGGTTTCACTGAACGTTTGCATTAGCCAAGCCAGTGACTGTGGCATGATTTCTAACTGCCTCGGAGATTTTCTTTCACTGAGTCCATCACTTGTGCAACTCAAGTGTCAGGGGTCATCCTCACTGCTTCTGTGCGTTGCTTATGCAGCTGAAAGCTGCCACCTCCTACTGGAGTGTCTTTTTCTTGATAAACAGTCTGGGCTCTTTAATATTCTAGGTTCTGTTCCTTGTCTTTATGTACATGGGTTATAACCGTCTTTCCTCAGTTTTTATCTTTTTTTTTTTAACTTGATAAAAAAGATTTTTAGGTTTTAATTTCTTTAGTTTGCTACTTTGTGTAACACAAAGTATTTGTTCATCTAAGTTATCAAATACATGGGAATGATGTTTATAATAATCTTATCCTTTTAACATCTTGCATGAAAGAGCTCTAATTTTGTCCTCTTTCATTCCTGATATTGGTAGTAATTAGTCGTTTTTCTTTTAAGCACTGCATTAGCTACATCTCACAAATTGGAAATGTTGTGTTTTCACTTTCATTTAGTTCACGGTATGCTCTAAGTTTGTTTGTGACTTTCAGTCGCTTTTCCTTGCGCTCCATCTCGGGTGTCTGCTGTGGCTGCAGCTTCCAGCTTTCTTGTATTTTCCGCTGTGTCACGTCTCCTACTGATCGCGCCCGTTGGCACTGCATGTTTCTCACCTTGAGAAACTCCACTTGGGTCTTGTTTATATATCTTCTATTTTATTCCTCAGTATATTCATGGTTTCTTTATATCCTTAACCATATTTATGTTTAAAAAGCCATGTTAATATCCTTTTCTGCTAATTATCGCATTTCTGGATCAGTTTTATTGGCAAATTTCTCTTTTAGTTATGTGCCAGTTTCTGGCTTCATATATCTTAAATTTTTTTTTGGATATTGTACATTGGGAATTTAACATCCGTATAAGCTATATTTTATTATAGGTCTTCAAACAGAGTCTTGAACTTTGTTGGGAATTAAATTTCTTGGAGATCAGCTTGATCCTTCATGAGTCTGTGGGCAGGTCTCGGATCCCTTTTCCTCTAGGCTCCTTTAGCCCCAGGAGTAAATGTGAAGCATCTGAGGGCTCCACCGCGTGTCCGTGTGTCTGTTAGGGATCAGGGCTGTCCCTTCTGGCTGCTGAGTGCACAAAGGGCTCCTACCCCGTGTAAACCCTGACAGTGATTTGGCTTACATGATTGTTCTTTGCCTTACAGCTGTTCTTTCCCTGGCTTCATGAAGTTTCATCCCACACACGGCAGATTAGTATTCAACCGAGATTCAGGGAGGGATCCCTGAGCAGAATCCTGGGACCTTTCCCCTCCATGGCTCCTTCCTCTCCAACACTTTGTTCCCAAGTTCTTGCTTCCTGGAAACTTCCGTCTCTGTCTCCTTAACCCAGTGATCCCACTGCACTCGACTCCCGCTCCTTTCCTAGGGAAGCTCCCTGGGGAAGAAATATGGGATGGAAACAGGGTGCACTCTCCGCGTTTCCTTCCGTCTAGGGTCATAACCCTGTAATATCGGTCGCCCATTTTATAAAAGTGGTTATTCAGTCCCGTTTTCTCATTTACAGAGGGTCAAGAAGTCCTCATGGGAACAAGTGGACCGTAATTCATCATGCTTGGGATTCAACTGATTATAAATATTCATGCCTTTCCTTGTAAGAGAAATTCTTAGTTCATTAAAAATGACCTTTTCCTCATTCTCTCCTAACTTCTGATAATTATTGGGCTTTAACTAATGCTCAGCATCAACTGTGCCCGCAGCATCAGGCACGGCTCTCAGCATTCCGAATAGCCGGGTGAGCAGATGCTCGGCTCTGGGGCGGCTCGCGCTGTTGGGCCTGGGCTGGCCCTCCGTCCTGGTTTCCTCTCCAGCTGTGCTCTTCCTGGAAGGCTTCGTGGCTCTGTATTCCCGTTCACTCTCTTCTTGGCTGTATCACAGTCTGCTTAGCCAGCCCCTGTGTTTCCTTCTCCTTCTAACAACCGTGCTGCTGCTGCTGCTGAGTCGCTTCAGTCGTGTCCGACTCTGCGACCCCGTGGACGGCAGCCCACCAGGCTCCGCGTCCCTGGGATTCTCCAGGCAAGAACACTGGGGTGGGCTGCCATTTCCTTCTCCTTCTAACAACCATAAACATGTGTTTTCTTTCAGAGTATGGGTGTTTTCTCACGTTAGGTGGCTAACCCTGATATTTGATCATCTGACTTTTTAATATGATTTGTCTGTGCATATTTCCCAGCTTTTTGTGAGCTCATCTTTCACTGGAAAATTTTTTTTTTTTTTTGAGGAAAATTTATGGACTTAGGTTGTCCAAAATTTTGGTTGCCCCCAGTGTAACATCCCTACAGACTGATTTTATGTTTTATCAGAAGCCCCGCAGGTATCACCTAAGAACCAGTTTTCACTTTGTCCCACTGGGGGATCTGGTTCACGATTCCTAGATCAGGCAGGAAAGTAGACTTGAAGACCGAGCCTGGGTGACATCCTCGGGCTTCGGATTCTAGGGAACCTGTCTGCCGCGCTTTCACTAATACGTACAGACCTTTATAGATTCTGGCTTTATGTGTCAGAGGATGGAAAGGGATCACAGCTTGTTTTGATCAATTCACAGATATATTAAAACCTAAGCCCCTTAATTATGGAGATATCGCCTTTCCCAGACTGAACAAGAATTAGTACCAGTGTTGGTGACGTTGTTTTAAATTTCCTTTTATGTCACTTCAAGGTTGCCTATTCTTCCTTGTAAATCCAGATATATCCTTAAGTTAAGTGCATTTTTATCCAGCATTTCCATGTATTTTTAGGGGGCAGGGTTGTCTTTTTTTTAAACTGAAATGTAGTTGATTTCTCCCAGGAGAAAGAAGCAGTGACCCCACAAGAAACTGACCCAGACTAGCCGGGGAGAGTCCAGGAGCCTCTGGCAGAGGCGTGGGCTGGCCGTGGCCTGCGGCAGGGTCAGTTCATGCACAAGACCTTCTGAAGAAGGTCGCCGTTATCTTCCTTTCCTCCACCATAATTTGGTCTCAGGGAAGGAACACAACCCCACCCATCAACAGAAAATGGGATTACAGTTTACTGAGCATGGCCCCGCCCCTTGGGACAACCCCTAGTTTTCCCCAGTCAGCCTCTCCCCTCAGAAAGCTTCCACAAGCCTCTTCTCCATCTCCATCAGAGGACCAGCAGAATGAAAGTCACAATCACAGAGACTAACCAAACTGACCACGTGGACCACAGCCTTGGCCAACTCAGCAAAACTGTGAGCCATGCAGTGTGGGGCCACCCGAGATGGGCAGGTCATGGTGGAGAGTTCTGACAAAACGTGGTCCACTGGAAAAGGGAATGGCAAACCAGTATTCTTTCCTTGAGAACCCCATTAAAGTATGAAAAGGCAAAAAGATAACACAAAAGATGGACTCCCCAGGTCGGTAGATAGCCAACTGCTACTGGAGAAGAGTGGAGAAATAACTCAGAAAGAATGAAGAGAGAGAGCCAGAGAAAAAACAAGGCCCAGCTGTGGATGTGACTGGTGATAGAAGTAAAATCCGATGCTGTGAAAAACAATACTGCAAAGGACCCTGGAATGTTAGGTTCATGAATCAAGGTAAATGGGAAGTGGTCGAACCAGAGATGGCAAGAGTGAACATCGACATTTAAGGAATCAGTGAGATAAAATGGACCAGAATGGGAAAGTTTAACTCAGATGACCATTATATCTACTACTGTGGGCAGGAATCCCTTAGAAGAAATGTAGTAGTCCTCATAGTCAACAAAAGGTACTGAAATGCAGTACCTGGATGCAATCTCAAAAATGACAGCATGATCTCTGTTCAATTCCAAGGCAAACCATTCAATATCACAGTAATCCAAGTCTATGCCCCGACCAGTAATGCTGAAGAAGCAGAAGTTGAATGGTTCTCTGAAGGACCTACAAGACCGTCTAGAACTAATACCCAAAAAAGATGTCCTTTTCATCATAGGGGACTGAAATGCAAAAGTAGAAAGTCAAGAGATACCTGGAGTAAGTTTAGCCTTTGAGTACAAAATGAAGCAGGGCAGAGGCTAATAGAGTTTTGCCAAGAGAACACACTGGTCATAGCAAACACCTTCCAACAGCACAAGAGAAGACTACACACGGACATCACCAGATGGCCAACGCCAAATCCGACTGATTATATTCTTTGCAGCCAAAGATGGAGAAGCTCTATACAGTCAGCAAAAACAAGACGAGAACCTGACTGTGGCTCAGATCATGAACTCCTTATTGCAAAATTCAGACTAAAATTGAAGAAAGTAGGGGNTAAAGCTCAACATTCAGGAAACTAAGATCATGGCATCTGGTCCCATCACTTCATGGGAAATAGATGGGGAAACAGTGGAAACAGTGCCAGACTTTATTTTTTTAGGCTCCAAAATCACTGCAGATGGTGATTGCAGCCATGAAATTAGAAGACGCTTACTCCTTGGAAGAAAAGTTATGACCAACCTAGACAGCATATTAAAAAGCAGAGACATTATTTGCCAACTAAGGTCCGTCTAGTCAAGGCTATGGTTTTTCCTGTGGTCATGTATGGATGTGAGAGTTGGACTGTGAAGAAAGCTGAGTGCCAAAGAATTGATGCTTTTGAACTGTGGTGTTGGAGAAGACTCCTGAGAGTCCCTTGGACTGCAAGGAGACCCAACCAGTCCATCCTAAAGGAGATCAGCCCTGAACCCTGGAAGGACTGATGCTGAAACTCCAATACTTTGGCCACCCGCTGGGAAGAGCTGCCTCATTGGAAAAGACCCTAATGGTGGAAAGATGGAAGGCAGGAGGAGAAGGGGACGACGGGACGAGATGGTTGGATGGCATCACCAACCTGACGGGCATGTGTCGGGAGCTGGTGATGGACAGGGGAGCCTGGCGTGCTGCTGTCCGTGAGGTCGCGACTGAGCAGAGGAGACGGCACCATAAAGACGCCGCTGCGGGCCACGGCCACGATCAGTCTATATTCTGCTCTGGCTTTACAGTGTCCAGTCTTACATTTAGGTCTGGAAACTCTTTTAGTGTTCTGTGTGGTGTTAGAGAATGTTCTAGTTTCTTTTTTTTTTTTTTGCAAGTAGCAGTCCAGGTTTTCCAGCACTACTCATCCAAGATGCGGTCTTTTCTCCGTGCACACGCTTGCCTGCCCTGTGGTGGACTGGCTGGCCGTAGAGTCGGGGTTGGTTTCCGGCTTTCTGTCCTGTTCCGTGTCCCTGTTTCTGGTTTTGTGCGAGTTCCCTGCTGTTTTGACTTCTCTTCTTGTTGCTTCGTCACTAAGTCCTGTCTGACTCTTCTGTAATCCCATGGACTGCAGCCCACCAGGTCCCTCTGTCCATGGGATTTCCCAGGCAAGAGCACTGGAGTGGGGTGCCATTTCCTAGTCCAGGGCATCTTCCTGAGCCAGGGATGGAACCCACGTGTGCCGTGTCTCCTGCGTTGGCAGGCAGATTCTTCTCCACTGCACCAGCCGTGGGGCTTCCGTGTGCGTGCGTGTGTGTGATCTTCAGACTGTCTTCCGTTATAGATCCTCACGAGTTACTGAACCGTGTCCTGTGTTACACACTAGGTCCGCGTGGATTTGATGCGCATCAGTGTGTCTGCTAACCCCACACTCCTCTCTCTCCTCATCCCTAACCCTTTAGAACCGTGTTTGTTTTCTGCACGTGTTTCTGTTTTGTAAATAAGGTCACTGTATTTTAGATTCCACATGTAAACAGTGTCATATACTTGTCTTTCGCTATCAACTTGTCTGTTGACTGAAGCCCCCCTTTGCGCCACCTCTGCAAGCTGCATCGCTCACCGTTTGTGTCTGACCTCCGTGACGTGTGCCTCCAAATTTGGCCATTTGGTGCATACACACGCAAACACACACACAAAATGCACACACAAACACAGTTTCAGCAGCTCTTGTGAGCCTATTAGTAAAGCCCAGGCTCCTTAGGGAGGTGGCTGGTGACCCATCCAGAGCACATGATCAGCCTTCACCCCATCCTCACAATCCCCCCTCTGAATACACATGTTATACCCTGTCACATGGCTTACATTTCATCTCCAGTAATAGACTTTAGTCTCAAAAGCTGGCAGCTCACCTTTGTATTCTTGTCATTTTATGCATAAAAAATGTGTAATGTGGAATATAGTAAGAATTCATAGTATAAAAGGAACTGGAACTACAGTTAATGTGTAGATAGACAGTCTTTAGACACTTCGTGCAACGCACGAGACAGTCCCTCTTTAGCTGTAGACGTGGTTGGTGCTGCTCCGAGTTTAATAATCCTGACTCTGGATCAAGAATCCCAGCGTGTGACTCCTTTAGCAAAACTGCTTCTCTGTATCTCAGCGTTTTTATTAAACTGCCGCCAGGATTCAGGGACTTAATATGCTTCAGTAAAACGCTGAGAAGAGTGCCTGACACTTGGTCAGGGCTTGGTAAGTGCTCCCCAGGAAAGAAAATCACTTGTATGAATCCGGGGGCAGCTGAGGCCCCAGCTGCAACCACAGCGCTGCGCTCTGGACGCCACGAGCCGTAACTTGAGAGAAGCCAGCGGCTGCCACAAAGACCCAAACAGCCAAAAGCAAAAGTTTTAAAAATTAAAAAGACGCAAAGAGCACGTAGAATCTGTAATACTGCAGTTAATTACACTTCAATTTTCTATGTTAGGAAGATATTGGGGGGACGATCAAGATGGCACGTAGAGCTCACATCCTCCCACAAACACACCAGCAGCACACGCCACGGGGGACAGTGCTGCCGGGAATCCCACGGAGCCCTGGCAGAGGGCGTCAGGCCTCTGAAGGCGAGAGAAGGCTCCGTGTAACTGGGCAGGGCGTGAGAAAAGTCTGGAAAGGCCCCGCACTGGCAGGGAAGCCGGCCAGGACGGGGCGGCGCTCGGTGCAGCGCCCCTGGGCCGAGAGCCGCCCTCGCGCGGGGACAGGGCCCGCGACCCCCGCCCCGGGCAGCCGCCCCCCGGCCCGGGCCCTGCTCCTGCGGCCGCGTCGGGGCGCCCGGGGGGCGCGGGGGGCGGCGCGCAGCCTGCGGCGCCGCGGAAGCCCGCTCGTCCCGCCGCCCCCGGCCCGGGCACCCTGCCCGGCGCTGCAGGCGTGCCCGGGGGCGCCCTCCGATACAGCCCTTGAGACACAGGAGGCGGTTGTTTCTCCGAAGCTCCGGGCAGGGGAGGGGGCGGCGGCCCCGCCCCAGCACCCGCCTGGAGAAGCCCGCAGGAGCCCGGGGGCCGCGGGCCGCAGAGTCGGACGCGACTGAGCGACTCCACGTTCACAGAGCAAGGGCGCCACCCCCCGTTATAAGGCCAAGAAGACCCCCCGAAAGGACAACGAAAAAGACTCCTTCAGTCTGGAGTTCCAAAAGGAGGTAACAGAGAGACTGAAGAGATTCAGAAAAGCTGCTGACGGAAACGCAGATGATTCTAAGAACGAACGAGAAAGAGGAGCCAAGAAAACCTGGAAAGCACGTTCACTAAGAGGAAAGCCGGGCTGCAGGCGCTGAGAGCAACACGACGGCGCAGAAGGCCGAGCGGGAGACGCCGCCGGGTCACCAGCCAGAGCGGCGGGCCACCAGCCAGAGCGGCGGGTCACCAGCCAGAGCGGGGGGTCACCAGCCAGAGCGGCGGGCCACCAGCCAGAGCGGCGGGCCACCAGCCAGAGCGGCGGGTCACCAGCCAGAGCGGGGGCAGGAGGCGGCACCAGGGAGACAAGAGGCCTGCGGAGCAGGCGCCCGCCCACACGCAGCAGAGACTCTAGAAGGAGAGAGCGCATCAAAACTGTATTGGGAGAAATTCCGCATATATGCCCAGGGGAAAAGCCACCCTGCGGGACAGGAGAGAATATCTGCAACACTTGTGACTCCAAAGGTTAGTTTCCAAACTATACAAACAGATCCTATAACTCAGCAGCAGCACAACAACCGATCAAAAAGCGCCTGAAGACCTAAGCAGACATTTCTCCAAAGGAGACAGGTGGCCAACAGGCCCGTGAAAAGCCATTCAACATTCTAATTATTAGAGAAATGCAAATGAAACGACAATGAGGCACCGCCCACAATGGTCAAAACGGCCACCACCCAAGTCTACAAACAGCAAATGGCGCAGAGGCTGTGGGGGGGGGGACCCTCCCAGTCGCTGGGAGTGTAAGCTGGTGCAGCCGCTGCGGTCAACAGTGAGGAGGGCGCTCTACGAACTGACCCAGAGCTGCCTCCTGCAGCCCTGCGCCCGGGCACACATCCAGCCAGAGCTCAGGCCAGAAAGCTCCGCCACCCCAGTGCCCACCGCAGCATATTCACAGCAGCCCGGACACGGAAGCGGCGACCAAGGCCCGCTGACGGGTGAGTGGACAGCGTGTGCGCGTGTGTGTGCACACGTGCATGTGTGTCCAATGCCCGCTGACGGGTGAGTGGACAAGATGCAGCGTGTGTGTGTGTGTGTGTGTCCAATGCCCGCTGACGGGTGAGTGGACAAGATGCAGGTGTGTCCAATGCCCGCTGACGGGTGAGTGGACAAGATGCAGCGTGTGTGTGCGTGTGTGTGTGTGTCCAATGCCCGCTGACGGGTGAATGGACAAGATGCAGTGTGTGTGCGTGTGCGCATGCGTGTGTGCCTGTGTCCAATGCCCGCTGACAGGTGAATGGACAAGATGCTGTGTGTGTGCGCGCGTGTGTGTCCAATGCCCACTGACGGGTGAATGGACAAGATGTAGTGTGTGTGCGTGTGCGCACGTGTGTGTGCGTGTGTCCAATGCCCGCTGACAGGTGAATGAACAAGATGCTGTGTGTGTGCGCGCGTGTGTGTCCAATGCCCACTGACGGGTGAATGGACAAGATGTAGTGTGTGTGTGCGTGTGTGCGCACATGTGTGTGTCCAATGCCCACTGATGGATGGACAAGATGTAGCGTGTGTGTGTGTGTGCGTGTGTGTATCCAATGCCCACTGACGGATGAATGGACAAGATGTAGCATGTGTGTGTGTGCGTGTGACGGATGGACAAGGTGTGTGTGTGTCTGTGTGTGTGTGTGTGTGACGGATGGACAAGGGGTGTGTGTGTGTGTGTGATGGATGGACAAGGTGTGTGTGTGTGTGTGTGTGTGTGACAGATGGACAAGACGTGTGTGTGTCTGTGTGTGTGACGGATGGACAAGGTATGTGTGTGTGTGTGTGTCTGTGTCTGTGTGCGTGTGTGTCTGTGTGTGTGGGTGTGTGCGTGTCTGTGTCTGTGTGTGTCTGTGTGTGTGTCTGTGTCTGTGTGTGTCTGTGTCTCTGTGTGTGTGCGTCTGTGTGTGTGTGTCTGTATGTGTGTGTGTCTGTGTGTGTGTGTGTCTGTGCGTCTGTGTCTGTGTGCCTGTGTGTGTCTGTGTGTGTCTCTGTATGTGTGTGTCTCTGTGTATGTGTGTGTGTGTGTGTCTGTGTGCGTGTGTGTTGCTGTTGTCCAGACACTAAGTCAGGTCCGACTCTTCAGCCACCCTGTGGACTGAAGCCCACCAGGCTCCCCTGTCCATGGGATTTCCCAGGCAAGATACTGGAGTGGGTTGCCATTTCCTTCTCCGTGTGTGTGTGTGTGTGTGTGTGTATAGATGGAATATTACTCAGCCATAAAAAGAATGAAATAATGCCATTTGTAGCAACGAGGATGGAACTAGAGAAGTAACTCAGAGAAAGACAAATACCATATGACATCACTTATATGAGGATATGACGCAAATGAACCTTCCCATGAAACAGAATCGCAGACGCAGAGAGCAGCCTTGTGACTGCCGAGGGCGAGCGGAGGGGTGGAGGCGAGCGGAGGCGAAGGCGTCCACACAGAACGGACAGGGATGCCCCTGGCGGTTCAGCAGCTAAGACTCCGCACGCCCGGTGCAGCGGCCCAGGTTCAATCCCTGGCCAGGGAGCTGACACCCCAGGTGGCAGCCAAGAGTCTGCAGGTCACACCTGAAGATCCCGCAGGCTGCAGCGGAAACTGGAGACCTCGCCTGCCGAAACAAAGACCCAGCACAGCCACAGACATGAGGATTTCTTAAAAAAGCAGGAACAGATAACAAAGTCCTATTTATAGCACAGGGAACAATATTCGACACCCTGTGATGATCACAATGGAAAAGAATGTTAAAGAATGTGTGTGTATATATATATATATAACTAAATCACTTTGCTATACAGCAATTAACACAACATGGTACATCAACTATACTTCAACCAAAAATGTATACAGGCTTCCCTGGTGGCTCAGATGGTAAAGAATCCACCTGCAACGTGGGAGACCTGGGTTAGATCCCTGGGTTGGGAAGATCCCCTGGAGGAGGGCAGGGCAACCCGCTGCATATTCTTTCCTGGAGAATCCCACGGACAGAGGAGCCTGGTGGGCTGCAGTCCACGGGGCTGCAGAGTGGACCGTGACTGAGCGGCTGAACACGGCCTTTGGGGTGCGTTGAGGAGAAACAGCGCTGCTGCAGCGGCTGAACAGCACTCTAAGGGCGAAGATTTGAATGGGAGCCTGATCACAGACTCTGCATGAACCAAGAGCGTGTTCTACGCAACTCTTTAAAATAGCCAACACCAGCCTAACAACTTTATCACCTTTGCCTGTGTCTATTGTTGGACAGCCCAGTTGTACAAAAAGGCAGATTCTCTTAGACATTTTAAAGTGTAAATTAGATATCCATCTTTTACTGTCAAAAATGTGAGGTTAACAGAGCAAAGGACAGAGATCAGTGAATTTTAGGGAGCATCCAAGAACCAATGGAGCAGGTATTTAGAATGCTTATGAACATGTGCATTACTTTGAGAAGACCCTTTAGTCCAACATTCTCCAGGGGATTTCTTAAAAAAAAAAAAACTTCAAACTTAGACAAACAAAAACTGGCAACCTTCAGTTGAGCTCAGAAAATTACACACACAAATAACCTGTGTTGTTTCTCATTTTTTAAGCTAATTCTGCCAAGGTGATGCCAGACTTCCCAGTAATAGGAGGGGGGAGGAAGGCTTGGCTTGTGTTTTTCTGTCTTTTCTCTGCTTTGTTGAAATTATATTGCTTTTTAAAATAAACCCAAAGACCATCTCTAGCTTTGACATTGTTAGCTTCCTTATTCTGTTAAAAAAAAAAAAAAAAAGATTCTACCACGAGGAAACCGAGGCCTGAACGCGCATGAGTCACCAACTTGTTATGACACTTACGGGCGTCCTCACACCCCCAAAATTCTGTTCACTTTGTTGGAACTTCTTCTCTAAAGAGCCCCGGAAAACCTTCTTCCACTTTGTTTTCCTGTTCCTTGTTTTTCTAGCTTCATGCTCATCTCTTTCCCAAACCGGAACATTACTGACCCTATTTTTCCCTTTCGGCCTCCATCTGCTACGAACAGCACGATGCACCCAGAGGGGCAAGCGTCACTAAAGCCTGGAGACTCGGGGAAAGGCACCGCTTCCTCTCCTGCCGCCCTCCTCCCACCCCAGCCTCCACCTCTGCAAACACATCCCTCTTTTCCTGCCAGAGATAAGCGAACAGTCAACAAATCTAAACAGATATTTCATGATGATAAAGAAAAAAAGTTACCTTAACTTGATGCTTTTGAACTGTGGTGTTGGAGAAGACTCTTGGGAGTCCGTTGGACTGCGAGGCGATCCAACCAGTCCACCCTAAAGGAAATCAGTCCTGAATATTCACTGGAAGGACTGATGCTGAAGCTGAAACTCCAATACTCTGGCCACCTGATGTGAAGAGCTGACTCGTGGGAAAAGACCCTAATGCTGGGAAAGATTGGGGGCGGGAGAAGGGGGTGACAGAGGATGAGATGGTTGGATGGCATCACCGACTCGATGGACATGAGTTTGAGTAAACTCCAGGAGTTGGTGATGGACAGGGAGGCCTGGTGTGCTGCAGTTCCTGGGGTCGCAGAGTCAAACATGACTGAGCAACCGAATTGCAAACGTGCACCCGTCATGCCTTCTGAGATTCCAGAGTGGTTTTGGTCTTCTCTGCGGGTTTTCTACTTTGTTAAGAAAGGTAAGGCCAGGGCCAGAGCGGAGCAGCTCAGAACAGAGCACAGGCCGAGGGCTGCGGCCAGGAGCCCCCTCGGGCGGCTCCAGCGCCTCTTAGGCAGAAGCCGCGCGGGCGGGTCTGAGGAAGGCCGGCTCAGGGGGCGGCGCGTGGCCGCGCTGCCGGGGCCCCTGTCTGACGCCGCCCCTGCTGCTTAGGCTCCATAGTCACAGGCTTCACTTCCAGGTGACGAGAAAACCACAGTGCTTTCTTTTATCACGACTACAACCAGCGTTGAACCGTCAAAACGCTTTTACGAAGACTGCTGGCTGCGGGCTGGGGTGGGAGGGAGGCAGTCGCGCTCCACGTGCCCACGGCCCCCAGGAGGACGCCATCGGCTCCACGGGCGCCCCACGCCTTCCCCTCCAGGAGCAGCTCGCCTCAGACTCGCTTAGACGAGGGCCTGGCCTGGGCCGGCCGCTCCTTCCTCTCCTGCGCGTCCTCGGAGCGGGCCTGCGGTGGAGGGCATCGCTGCTGCCCGGGCCAAGCACGGAGCTCAAGGGGAAAGACCCTGCCCCGCGGGGACGGGACGGGGAGCGGAGCCGCTGTGAGTCAGCCACGGCCCGAGCTTCAGTATTAGCCCATCTCCTGCAGGTGCGCACGCCACCGTCGCCCACGCGCACGCCACCGTCTCCGATGCGCACGCCGCCCTCGCCATGCGCACGCCACCGTCTCCGATGCGCACGCCGCCCTCGCCATGCGCACGCCACCGTCTCCGATGCGCACGCCACCGTCTCCGATGCGCACGCCGCCCTCGCCCACGCGCACGCCGCCCTCGCCCACGCGCACGCCACCGTCGCCGATGCGCACGCCACCCTCGCCCATGCGCACGCCACCGTCGCCTTTGCGCACGCCGCCGTCTCCGATGCGCACGCCGCCCTCGCCGATGTGCACGCCACCGTCGCCGATGCGCACGCCGCCCTCGCCCATGCGCACGCCACCGTCTCCGATGCGCACGCCGCCCTCGCCGATGTGCACGCCACCGTCTCCGATGTGCACGCCGCCCTCGCCCATGCGCACGCCACCGTCTCCGATGCGCACGCCGCCCTCGCCCATGCGCACGCCGCCGTCTCCGATGTGCACGCCGCCCTCGCCCATGCGCACGCCACCGTCTCCGATGCGCACGCCGCCCTCGCCGATGCGCACGCCGCCCTCGCCCACGCGCACGCCACCGTCGCCGATGCGCACGCCACCGTCTCCGATGCGCACGCCGCCCTCGCCGATGTGCGCTCTAGTTTTAATAAAGACGTTCTGGCCGTTGTGCGCCTCATTCCTTCGACTGCTGAGCTGGCTCAGAATTCAGAAAGGAAGAATGATGCTCTTTGGTGGATACTCACACCCCAGTAGGATACGGTTTTTTCAGCACTGTGAAGAACTTCAGAAACATATCGGAGATGTCTAAAAATCAGTTGCTTTTTTTTGGGGGGGGGAGGGGTGTCTCCTTATTCATCTATCTCACAGATGCAAAGCAGGAAAAACGGGGGCATGAGGTGGCTGCTTCTAAAACCAAGACCACTTCTTTAACTGGATTTTCTTTTTTGGCAAGTGACAACCAGCAAGATGCCGTGGATTACTCAAGAGACACAGTGTCTCTCCTTTGAAAAATCTCTCAGTAATGGGCTGTGAATTTTTCTGAAACTTCCCACAAATGCAACAATTCTGAACACCTCCCTCAAAATACTTACATCCTAAGAACTAAGGATGTAGTCAGTCATCAACCAGATCATACATTTGCCCCATTAAACACAAATCCATCAGAAGAAAACACACCAGCAGACAGAGCTTTTTAAAATATAATTTAAAACTATTTTGTACCAATACAATATATTAATTTTACAAATGTAAAATTTTATCCGCTGTTAAAGCATTTGCAAAAACCACACATCCTACTTCAGCTTTATTGCACAATATCTATAAGAAAATATTAATTTTTAAATTAGAAAACATAAAAATGCTTTCAATATAGAAGAGACAATCTGATTTTAAAGACAATACTCTATAAGAATGTCTACCCAGAAAATAACAAACGTTTCACAGGATACCAAGCTGGCCAGGTGTTTCAGCAGATCCAGGACAAAGCACTTGTTTAAAACCAGTCCAAGACACTCAATCCAAACTGCATCGTTCTTCATTAGAAATCTAGACGCCACTCAAGGTGGTTTCTTTAAAAAGTTGAGGCATTTCTCAGTTGTGAGCATTCTGAGTGTATCTTACACGTTAAAAGCCATCCTTCCCACTCCACAGCCATCCGCAGGGTTTTCTCCTTCATGCAGAGTCTCTGGCAACTGTGTCCAATGTCTATCAAATGATCATTTCAATTAGTTTATGCTAATAGAAAACACTGAGTTAGAGACACCTTTAAAACCTAGTCCTTTTACAAAAAGATCAGTTTATAAATTTGTATCATAAAAATTAGTGTCGAGTCCACCAGGATGGCCACTGTGTGCTTTATATGAGCTGGTTCCCCCAGAGCCGGGGTTGCAGACGCCTCACTTCTCAGTGTAGTGTTAATCAGGAAAGAAATCCCAGCATGAAGCCGGAATCCCCAGACAGGTTAACAAGGCTGTGGATGGACTTCGGTGGGATATTATCACCCTGTACCAAAGCAGGCGTTACAATGCTGACAGACGGGCTTGGTGGTAACTGAATTCGTCTCCAAAGTGAATATAATCTGGAGACGCCAAAGGACAAGTGTCCGTAAATACATTATCAGTTGGGCTGAGTGTATTGTAGAAAAGGGGGGGAAAAATCTTTATTTATAAAAAAAGTGAAGGATTCACTAAATTTGATCCATGATATAGATTATATATCTTTTTAAATTAAAGCATATTAATTCAATCTCAAGTGTTTTCAAATGGATGCCTTTGTGGCCCAAGAAACTGCCTTTTAGAACTTATGGCCTGCATAAGCAAAGTCAGATATAGTATTACAGACTCGTGTGGAGAGAATAATTATTAAAACAGTGGTGATGCACTCACAAGTTTGTTGCAGGTAGACAGAGTTATCAAAAACCCAGACGCTTATAAAAAAGTCTGCATTATTTAGAATTTCTTGTTTAGAAATCAAAGCAGTTGCTTTTCTGGAACTGCATTTTTCAGAACTGCTCAAAGCACCTCATCTAGATGAGTGTTTTTAAAAAATATAGAGAGAGAGTCTACCATGAGACTTCAAACATCACGCTTCACCTTTTACGGGCTTTTTATCATGTATCCCTTCCTTTAAAGTCCTTCAGAATAAAATAAAAATAAACTCTCACATTCCATTAGAAAAAAATGGAAACATTCATGGTCTGAAAATTTTCTGCGTTCCCCCAGATCTTGGTGCTGTGTGCAATTTCCTCATATACAAGTTGTGAGGAAACCCCTGATCATCTAGTACTGAATATTCAGCTAATGGACATGCCATAGAAAATTGACATTAATAGTAGTAAATAGATTAAAATCTATTCCATAAAATAAAAATGCTCTATGACTTCAATTTAAATACATATCTGAAAAGCTAAGAGGAGGTTTTTTTGTTTTTCAAAAGTGCTAATTGTTACAAGTATCTTCAATACATTACGTCCAATTCTTTGTAAAACTAAACCATGCTTTAGGCACACTGTTTGGTGAGTTTCTAAGAAGCAGAGGAACAAAATATCACTTGTCAATTAATCCAGCTTCCTTAATTTTGCTGAAGAAGAATTTCTCCAGGATATTGGCACACTTGTAGTATTCGCTCTCAGGGGGGTTGTACTCTTTGCAATTGGTAAAGACTCGTTGCAAGTCTGCCATGAACAATTTCTTAGACACGTAGTACCTATTCTTGAGGCGTTCACTCATGGTTTTCAGATCTACACAGGAAAAAAAAATATTAGCAATTTTTGACTCCTTTCAAACACTCGCTGACAAAAGTGACACTGGGAAGAAATGTATCGTCAGTCTGCCCACATTTCCACCACCTCAACGGTTTGTCTAAGAGAGATTCATGTGATCAAGGAAAACAGTTCTTGAGGCTTGTGTTCTTTCTTTTGTGAGAATATCCTGCGCAAGACCAGTGTTTTAACACTGAAGGACCATCAGTAGCCACCTGGTGCAATCCCCTATTCAGTGCAGGAAGCTAAGCAGATTAGCAGTGATAAGGACGATAAACTAAGTACTGTGAGCTACTCACTCAGAAGTATAGAGAAGAGGCTCTGCCTACATGGAGTGCAGCGGCTAGAACACTCATTACTTAAGCAATCAGGGTGAGCTTGTTTCTCTAAACTCCCATTGTTTTGGTGTTGCAGAGACAGAACTGAAGTGGGGAAACACACCATGAACACGCCCGCAGGCACGCCAGCGGCCCTGCACGCAGAATGCTGCCAGTGAATTCACTTTCATGTCCCATTGGTGAAATAAGAATGACAAATTTTACTTAACCTTGCAAGACAATTGTAAAAAGAATATTTCTCCAATATATCTACTTGCTTTAAATAATATTACTTTACAAATGAAAACAGTGCTTCATCTAAACTTGTAAGAATATAATGGGGCTTCTTTATTCTCACTCTCAGAACCAATTTAAAGAATTCCATGCAGATTAGAAGACGCTGACATTTGTCTGTTTACAGGTCCCTAGTTGTCTGTAAGCCTGTTTCTATCATTAAAAACCCTATCAGCTATTACACTGGAGTAGCAGATGCAGACTGCTGCGCATCAAGCAGGTGGACAGCGAGGCTCTGCTGTGTTGCACAGGGAATTATATTCAGTATCTTGTAATAAACCAAAATGAAAAAGAATATGAGAAACACTGCATAAACTAAGCGTGAAAAAATATATATATAAATTAAGCATGAGTCAAAACCACTCAAGAAATGCTTTTGACTACCAGCGACCCAAATTCCCACTCTATTATCAAATTTTCCAGAGGGAAAGACAATTAAAATCAAATACACTGGGATTATCATTTAATAAGATAAATAAATTTATGTGCAACGTCCCAAACAAGCAGAAACTGATTTGCATCAAGATCCTTCCTAAATCTACCACAAAACTCCAAAGGAGACAGGGGCAATACCTGCTTTCCCATTTCCTTTGATTAAAGCCTATCTTTTTTTCTTTTTTTGATCTATCTTGGTTAGAAATAAGTCATCACATGTGTGAGTTCAACTTTCCACTTTCTTCTCAGTTTGGAGGGAGACAAAAATTGAAAAGTGTGTGAAGCCTCAGCAGACGCCCCAGGAACCGTCTCCCAAGCGTGAGTGAGCAGGAGAGGACGTGTTCTCATTTAATGAAGAGCCACCACCTTCCTGGGGGAGACTGGAGGCTGACCCTTCCTTCCCCCTAAATGCGCGCTGCTGGCGGCTGAGAACATGTTACAGTGTTTAGAAGGAAGGCAGGTGCCAGCAAAAACAGGTAGGGAGGCGGGGTGGGGAATGAAACTTGACACAAAGAAGCTTGGCCTAAACCTTTTCCACTGTTCTTTGGAGAGAGGACGGGGGAACAGCTGGGGTCGGCAGGAGGAGAGGGGCGCGTGTCTGGACCTTTCTGAACAGTGACAGCCAACGCTGCGTGCTCCCTTCTCCGTCTTCTTTCTCCTCTAAACTGACAGAGAGCATCTTCCTTCCTCTGACCTTCTTAGAATCTTTCAGTTGACCAAACGGGCCGGGTCACAGAAGGTGATGGCGCGCCAGTGGCAGCCATCAGTGGACAGGGCTGAGGACCGGGAGCGGGAACCTCCCGGCCGGTTCTCGGGCGGGCCTGGGCCAGCCGCGGCGGCAAGGCTGCAAGGGCCGCTGAGGTCTGGGCTCGGGCTTGGAGGGTGCCAGCGTCTCTCTCACATCGTGCGTGTGCTCAGTCGCTCAGGCGTCCCACTCTCTGCGACCCCGCGGGCTGCAGCTCCCAGGCTCCGCCGTCCATGGATTCTCCAGGCAAACACTGGAGCGGGCGGCTAGGCCCTCCTCCAGGGGGTCTTCCCGACCCAGGATCCACCCCGTCTCTTGCGTCTCCTGCACCGGCGGGCGGGCTCTCCACCACCAGCGCCCCCTGGGAAGCCCTCTCCACATCATGGGAATTACCAACGCCCAGGTCAGCCTTCCACCTAGAATTCTCCACTCTCTCCACCCTCACTCGGACTTTCAGACTGAAATCCACGGAAACAAGGCCGAGAGAAAAGGGAAAGAGAATGGCAAGCTTGTGTGTTCACTGCAAAGCCGGAAGACCGCTGGAGCCACCGGGGCCCGACGGAAGCGCTCCTGAGATAGCTAAGCCAGAGCAGCACCCGCAACCGACCCCTACAGGCAGCCGCGGGCCCCGCTCCCCCTCTTTTCACGGAACGTCCTCTCAGCACCAGGAGACCGCAGGGAGAAAAGGGACAGAAAATGCAGGCTCTCTCTCAAGAGATGGCCCCACAGCTGATTGGAAAAGAAAGAAATTCAGCTGTGGTCTTCAATCTGCACAGTGCCACAGGAGTTTAATTTGGGGATTCTCAACTGACTCCAGTAATCACTCATTTTAGGCTGGTGCAGCCTCGGCAGCAGATTCCACAGGTCTACACTTCTAAAGGCATCTTGTTTGTTTTCGGTGTGGGACACAGGAGTCTAACTAGTGAGCCTCCCAGCCTCCATCGAGCGCCGGGGAGAGCCAGAGCAGCGGAGGCCCCGGCCGTCTACAAGGCCGGCGGGCCGGCGGCTTCAGCCAGCGCCACCTGTTCACCTTCCAAATCTCTCAGGCTCTCAAAGCTACCCAGGGGACAAACTGATCCTTTTCCACTTGCAGCCCAACAGGTTATGAGCGAGGTTGTGTTCAAACAGCACAGTTTCTGGTGCCACCTGAGCTCACATTGGTGGAGCAGCCTGACGGGACAGCAGAGTTGTCCCTAAGAACACAGCCGCCCGGCGCCCGCTCCCTGCCGAGCCCCTGCCCGGCCCGCTGCCCGCTCCCTGCCGAGCCCCTGCCTGCCCCCGTGCCCGCTCCCTGCCGAGCCCCGGCCCCGGCGCCTGCTGCCTGCTCTGAGCCCCCGCCCGCCTGCCCCGGCCCCGGCGCCCGCTCCCTGCCGAGCCCCTGCCCGCCCCCGTGCCCACTCCCTGCCGAGCCCCGGCCCCGGCGCCTGCTGCCTGCTCTGACACCCTGGTGCCCGCTCCCTGCTCTAACACTCCTAACCCTCCACTGCCCGGCACACGCGCCCTACCCTACGACAGAGAAGCACCCCCTCGGCCACCCGCTGTCCCCCACACCGCCATCCAGAGCTTTAGTCTATACTTAGAAAATGTTAATGGCATTACCCATGGGGAACCTTATAACTTCATAATATCCCGGAGCTTCTGTTCTCTTCACGGGTTCCATGAAGGGCCAAGCGCTTTGATGGCTCTTGGGTAAAGAAAAAAGTAAGGTATCTAATATGGAAATTCCATGTGGGAAATCACTTCAAAACATGTGCGTGAAGTGGAGGAAAAGCGCACACCCACCTTCACCTGCTGCAGGATGCTCCTGAGCGTGCTATACAGCTGGTCGGGGTCTCTGGCCTCTTTACTTGAAAGGAAAGGGCACACAGAAGCAGCCAGGGTTAGCATCCTGCCCCCTCGCCAGGCGACTCCTATCCAGCTCATCTGTGCAGAAGCCTAAGGTTGGAGCTACTTCAGCACGTTTTATGACAAGTGAAGCCCAACAAGTGTTGTGCTGACTACGGCAGTTTCCCTGTTTGCTCTAAGTTGCTGGGAGGGGAGATAGAAGCACTTCCGTCAGTATCCTCCGGCCCGTCACACTTACCTTTTCTCTCTTCCACTCGGCTTCCAGCCTGTCTCTCCTATACATACCAACGAAATTAAACACTGAATGAGAACTGCTTTCGGTCAAGAGAATAACACAGTTAATACTTATCAAAAATGCAATAACTTACAGCCACGACTCAATAAAAGGCTACTTCTGAAAAGAGACTGAAATTAACTGCGATTAATGATTTACTTCCTTACACACTTGAATATATAAAACATTCCCAGACTGGCATTGCTCCATCTGCTGGTATTTTTTAAAGCAGGAACTCCAACCTTACAGAGGAAAGCATAATAAACAAGCATGTCTGGTCCTGTGGGCACATATATTTTTAAAACTCTAAGTCACATTTTCTGCTAATCACCATGTGAAAGAGTTAAGCTGTTATTTTAGGTTGGAACAAACTCTGTCCGGCTCTCTATTTTATTTGGCACAGAACCTGCTTGCAACCAAGATGGTCTCAGGCAGCAGAAAGAAGACACAGCCTGGAGTCCAGCAGACCTGAATCTGATTTCTTCCTCTCTCCTTAAGCTAAGCTACCCTCCATAAGTCAGTCAGCCTTTGCCTCTGTTTATCAATGTATAAGACAGAACTCCAGAACTGAGCTGATTCCTTTTGAGATTAGTTGATGTATGTGTAAACATTAAAAAAAAAAAAAAAAAAAAAGCCCAAAACAGAAGAATGTTTGGCACACGAAGACATTCAGTGACAGGGCAGCTATCACGCTGTTAATCCGGACAATGCATAGAAGTACAATTTCCAGGTCTAGCAAGAAAGTAAGATCCACTGTAGGGTATACTTCGTAATGAAGATGTCTATCTTGCTCAAATAATGTCTTACTTTCTTCTGCAGAATGTTTGGTTTATTAAATCTTCAATACACTAGCAGATCCTGGATTTGAACTGAATGAAAGTGCCAATATTTATAGCTTCTGGTCGACAAAAACACCTATTTTATGTGTTTTAACCCAATATAATTTACTGGTAACATACAGAGAAGAACCCTTGGAAAACCTCTCTAAAACAGGGAACCGGAAACCAGCCTTACGCGGTCGGGTCACCTGGTTTCGAAGTCGGAGGAGCTAAGCTCTGCCGAGCACAGCTCTGCCCGGGACACCCCGGGGCTCGGAGAAGGGCGCGGAGGGGAGGCCGCCTGGGGGAGGCAGGGCCGCGCCCCCTCGGCCACTGGCCACGAGCCGCCCGCGGCTACAGGGCTGAGCCAGCCTGAGACGCAACCTCCCCCCCATGAGCAGAATCCCCTGCCTTCAAGGTCACCTGTGGCAGGGGCGACACTGCGCCACAGACAACAGGCTCCCCAAGCGATGCGCGCGAGCAGCTGGAGCCGGAGACTCCCCGGCCCTCCGTGGCCTGCCTGCCCGGGAGAGCAGAGCAGACGGAAGGAGAGCACCGCGCTCCCCCGCGAGCGCAGCATCCCAGCCAGAGCCGGCGCGCGGGCGGCCCCGCGCCACTGCGCCCCGCGGTCTCGGGCACGACCGAAAGCTTCTGCCTTTAGAAGATCAATACATACGAATTCCGGGAATGCTTTCTATCGGGATCTGCCGAACTCCATCTTTAAAACAGGAAAGTCCCGGGTAGACTTTCCGAATCTGGGCTTGTTTCCGTTCTATCAGCTTTTTAATGATCTGCAAAGCACAAGAAGAAACCACATTTAGTGACCGAAGTTCGTGGCTTCAGCTTAAGTCAGTCAATCTAAGAAGTTATTTCCCCAACAAAATTAAGTCTTCAGGAAACAAAAGGGTGAATGCTATTCAACGGCGAGGCATGAGAGCATTCTCCGAGGCCGTGCACATTTAGCTCCACTGACAGAGCCGTCTTTGAGTGCTTGTCCCCTGCCACTGAAAAAAAAAGCCAGTATTAAGAGACCTCACTGCCCCAAGGGCCCACTGCTCTCTTTAGCCTAAGGGCCAGTTACCTCGGCCCTCCCCTGCGAGCCTCGGCCACAGCGAGGAGACCAGCCTTGCAGCCCGGGCACCGTCAGCATCCCTGGACGTCTCAGGACCAGGCGCTGCCCCCTTGCCCCTGAGGGGCAGGCAGACTCACCAAGTCCCCAGAGCCCGGGAGGAAGGACTTCCTGGTGCTCACGTGTTTCAAGGCGTGAGCCCCAACCTACGATGCTCACATCCAAAAAGGCAAGGCGGTCAGGCCAGGAGCTGCCAGAGCTACCTGGGGAATTTTGAGAGGAGTCCGTTTGTCTTACAAAGTAACTGCCTTCTCCAGTGGAGCTTCCCGACCCAGCAATCACACCCAGGTCTCCTGCATGGCAGCTGGATTCTGCACCGTCTGAGACCCAAGGGAAGCCCAATGCTCTGATGTAACTACTTCCAGGGCAGTTTTCCCTGCAAAGAAGGAAAGGGGCTAGTGGTCCAGTGGTTAGGACTCCATGCTCCCAAAGCAGGGGCTCAGGTTCAATCCCTGGTCGAGAACTAAGACCCTGCATGCTACACCGAGCAGCCAAAAAAAAAAGAGAAAGAGCAACAGCAAACTCAAAAGCCACCATCTTGAGAGTGACTATATCAGCGCTGAATTCTGGAAAACACTACAACAGTAGCAGTCATTAATCGAATTAACGAAAAAACTCAATTTCCTAACTTCTTGATCTCGAATGGAAGACTGGTAAATGCTACAGCAGGAATACATCATCTTAACAATTAAACACAGGACTTCATAAAATGAACAGAAGTGGCTAAATAGACTGCTGGTAACTCTGCTCAGGGCTGTCCAATATCATGTAATTTAAAATTTTTCAGGAGCTACTTTAAAAAAAAAGTAAAAAGAAATAGGAGAAATTGATTTTAACAATATATTTTTATTTAATCCAATACAGCTAAAATACCATCACTATAGCATATAATCCAGAGAAAAAATATGAGATATTTTACATGCTTTTATTCACACGAGGTCTTCAAAATCAGAATGCATTTTAAACTCGCAGCACGTCTCAGCTTCGACTGGCGTGCAGCAAGCACCAGTAGCCACGCGTGGCTGGCGGCTGCCACTGTGGACGGGCAGAGCTAAGTGGACGCTCTGCACGAGGCGCAACTCCAGGTCTTTTAGAAAGACCCCTCGGGCCTTCCCTGGTGGGCCAGTGGCCAAGACTCCACGCTTCCAACTAAGATCCCACCCAAAAAAAAGAATTTCTGGAAACGTGTATACAATGGAATATTACTCAGCCATAATAAAGAATGAAATAATGCCGTCTGCAGCAGCATGGAAGGGCCTAGACAGTGTCACAGTAACCGGAGTTAAGGCAGAGAGAGATAAACGCCACATGATATCGTTTATATGTGGAGCCAGAAACGTTGACACAAATGAACTTATTTACAAAGCAGAAACAGACTCACAGATAGAAAACAAACTTGTGATTTCTGAAGGAGAGGAGGGGGAGGAATAAACTGAGACTTTGGGATTAACAGATGTACACTGCTATAGAAAAAGCAGACAGTCAGCAAGGACCTACTGCACAGCAGAGGGAACTCTACTCAGTATTTCCTAATACCTTATATGGGAAAAATCTAACACACACACATACACATGTCAATCACTTTGCTGCACACCGGGAACTAACGCCAACGTTGCCAACCAACTGCACTTCAGTTAGAATTTTCTTCAAAGCATCTCAACGGCAATGTCTTAAACGAAGGCCTTCAGAAAACTTAATTTCAAACACAGCTTGAAAGTTTTTTTCTCTTCACCAAGGGTGCTCTCAGGCGTGACAGCGCACGGGGGCTTCCCCCCCTCCCGAGCGCCTGGAGGCGCCTGGTAACGGGCGGGGGCACCTGACCTCTCTAACCCTGAGGGTCACTTTAGAGGGCACAGCCCTTTCAAGCCCGGTCCAGCCTCTCGTCCTCGCCTCCCTAGAAACGCTCTTCAGCTCTGCATCGCCACGTCCTCATCTCCGTCGCCTCAAATCCATCTTCCATCCCATTTCCATCATTTTTCACCTTCCCAACCAGGGAGCCAGGGGGCCGTCACCCGCTGCGGCGGTTCGCCGAGCCGCAGGCTGTCTCCCTACGGAGCGCCCGCCGCCCTCCCCACGCCGGGGCTCCTGCGCGCCCGGTCACAGCCTCACGCGCGAAGCGAGCCTGAAGCCGACCCTCGCCCAGCCCCACGCGCGCCCGCCCCGGCCGCCCCCCTCTCTCGGGGGCTCTCATCAGGCGCCTCGGGCTCCAGGCGCCTCGGGCTCCGGGCCGGGGCCTCTCCCTGCAGGGCTCCGACAGCTCGGGCCGACCGCCTTCCGGGCCCCCGGTCTTCACATGGGGCCCCTGGCCCCTCCAGAGGCGCAGCTGATGCCGGGCCCGCTGCGCCCCGCGCTGGCACTCACCCCGGTGCTCAGCCCCTGGCCGCAGCCCCGGCCCCCTCTGCGCCCCGGTCCCCCTCTGCACCCCGGTCCCCCTCTGCGCCCCGCTCACTGCACCCACGCGGCCCCTGCGCCTGTGCCCCGGGGCAAGGCCCACCGGCTGCCTGTCTGCTCCTGAGCCCCGTCCCGCCCTGCCTCCTCAGGGCCCTCCAGAGCTGGACTGAACACGTGCGACAGTCACCTGAGTTCCGTAGAGGTTACCAGGTAAATCCAAGAACCGCACTAAGTTAGGGACTTCCGAGCTCTTTTAAAAGAAGCAGGTGAACAGCATTCAGGGGTGCCTGCTGGAGACGCTGGAAGCCGAGGTAGGGGACCCAAGAGGACGGAGGGGAAGGGGGGCCCTGTCTTCTCCAAGCCCGGACAGAGGGCCCCTGCCCAGGGGTCTGGACGCGGAGTCTGCGGCGCCCGCAGGGTCCCGTCCCGGCCTGCACAGTGGGGGCGCAGGGAGCCGGGCGCCAGCTCCCAGCAGCCTGCTGGGAACCCCGTCTCACGCGGGAACCTCTGCCCAAGAAACAACAAAGGCTGCTTCTAGTTTCTAGTTTAATAAAAAGCCTTGGGCTCACTTCCGTGACGTGTACGGGAAAGTCTGAGCTACTTTACCTAAAAGGGAGGCACCCACTGAGCACCTGTTCCTGGGGCACACCCTGAGAAGGCGGCTCTGTCTCTGCGATGTCAGAGGCGTCGCCAAGAACTAAGAGCTGGGATGGAGGCACATGAGCAGCAACCGGAAAAAAAGACAGGCTGAGGCAGGGCACTCTACTCACTAGAGACAAGTGCCTTTGGCTGAATACAGAAGCAGAGCGTGGGGCTGGGGCTTCCCGGGTGGCTGAGGGGTGAAGTGTCCACCCGCACTGTGGGAGACAGGCCGGCGCGAGTTCGACCCCTGTGAGGTCTCCCCAGGAGATGCAAGTTGGGGAGATCCCCTGGAGGAGGGCCTGGCAACCCACTCCAGGGTTCCTGCCTGGAGACCCCATGGGCGGAGGAGCCTGGGGCTACAGGGCGTATGGCCGAGAGACCAAAGCACACCGACAGGACGGGCACCAAGCGGGACTGGTGTCGGGTACGATTTCCCAGGTTTTGAACCCCAAGAACTAGGGGACCAGGAGGGTGATCCTGGGTTTAATATATAAAGTTTATTCATTTAATAAATGGTCTGTGTTACACTGCCCTGATTATGCATTTTATGTTTCTTTTTCCTGTCTTACAGAAAGGTAAAGCTTGCTATGTAATCAAATCCATCAACCCTCCCCTTTCCCCTTCTCTTTTAGTTCATACACATAAAAGACCTGACCCCAGTGTCAGAGGCCAAATCACCCGCGACTTCCCTGGGTCCCGTGGTTAAGACTCCGTACATCCCCTGCAGGGGCCGTGGGCTCCACCCCTGGCCAGGGAGCCAAGACTGCAAGCTGTGTGGTGTGGCCAAAAAAATTCTCTCCAGATCACAAATCACTTACTATCTGGAAGCACACACTCTCAGAACTTGTAATGGAAAAGAGGTGAATCCTCGCTAAGACAAATATGGAAGATGAGTAACTGAAGTTCAAATGAGTGCATCAAATTAGTGCTTGAGAAGTTCAAAGAGGAATGGAACACAGGCAGAAGTGGTGTGGGTGTGTGGGTGTGTGTGTGTGTGCACACACGTGTGTGTGCGCATGTGTGTGTGTGTGCGTGTGCGTGCGCGTGAATTGGGAGAGGAAGTGGGTGAAGGATGAAGACACCACATAAAAGAGTTAGCGCGTCAGTAACAGCCTAACAGTTTAGAAAAGGGAATCAAGAGATGAGTCTGGGAAGAAGGCATGGGGCCAGCACGTAAGAGGCCTTGAAGGTAAAACCACCGTATTTTACAAGGTTTGCATTTTACACCAATTTAACAGGTATTGACCCCCACTTCGAAGCGGTGATTTAGACGGGAGGTAAAGGATGCCTTCAAAGAAGACATCTACACAGACCAGAGCACACTGAGGTCCCGGTGCCCGTCAGACGCCCCCACATGGAGCCCGGGGTGCGCGCTTCACCCCAGAGGAGCCTGGTCTGTGCAGAAGGAACCCGAGTTGGCCACACGCTTACCTCCTTCTGCTTCTTAATGATGACAGAGAACTCCGTGTACGGGATCCGTGGATTTAGCTCACATCCCATTAAAGTGGCGCCTTCGTAATCCTTGATGTAGCCAACATATTTGGTTTTAGGGATTTTAATTTCTTTGGAGAAACCCTGCAAAACCAATAACTTCATTTAAAAAGGCCCTGAGTATCAAACACCCCATCTGAGTGAGAACTACGTGCGCGACCTGGCTTGGCGCAGGCAGAGGCCCAAGCTGCTTTCCAGCTATCCTGAGGATTAGCACAAAACTCCTCTAAGAAGTTCATCAAAAATCACCCTGTGCAGACAGGAAGCAATCCAACATAAAATAACAGTAATCCTAGTAAAATACAATACTAAAAATTCATTAACACAATGGCTATTAAGTAAAAATAAGATTTAATTTAGCCTTAAACTGCACGCTTTCTCCCAAAGTAGAGAGGGGGGCCTCTAGGATGTTCTGGAAATCAACTAACAGTGAACCCTATTTTGAAAGCAAACTTTGTCCAAAAATATAGCAAGAAGAACCTTGATATTGAAGAAATGAAACACTTAATAGGCAAAAAACTTCCAGACCATCACAAATGTGGTTGTTTCAGGTTTGCAATTAATGCTTTGCAATATATTCATTTATATACTTTAAGCTATAATAATATAGTTATACAGGGAACACAGTCATATTATTTATAACAATTTTCCTTAAAGGTGTTTCAAATTTTTGCAGAAAATTAGTTGGGACTTCAGTTTCCTGCCTCCTCTTTCAGTAAAAACTTATTTTCCAAGCACTTATTTATTGCCATCAGCCTCAGAGAGGACCACAGATGCAGGCAAGTCACTGAGAAAAGAATGGGAGAGCGACATACACCACCACGGGTAAAACAATAACCAGGGAGGGTTTTCTGTGTGACTCAGGGAACCCGACCTGGGGCTCTGTCATATTATTTATAACAATTTTCCTTAAAGGTGTTTCAAATTTTTGCAGAAAATTAGTTGGGACTTCAGTTTCCTGCCTCCTCTTTCAGTAAAAACTTATTTTCACAGCACTTATTTATTGCCATCAGCCTCAGAGAGGACCACAGATGCAGGCAAGTCACTGAGAAAAGAATGGGAGAGCGACATACACCACCACGGGTAAAACAATAACCAGGGAGGGTTTTCTGTGTGACTCAGGGAACCCGACCTGGGGCTCCGGAACTCCCCAGAGCAGCGGGGAGGGGTGGGCGGGGGGAGGCCGGCGAGGAGCGAGGAGCCAGCGGGAGCCTGCGCTGACCCCTGTGATGTGGCCGAGGCCAGCCCAGGGAGGGGCAGCGATCTTCCTTCATTAAAAGTAAACCCATTTGGGGGGGGAGAGCAAGGCTGAGCGCTCCCCTGCTGGCTCAGCGGTACAGAATCCGCCCGCCCGTGCAGAAACACAGGTTTGCTCGCAGGTCCAGGAAGGTCCCGCTGCGCACGCGCTCCAGGACCCTGCGCCCCGGGGCCCGCGCCCCGCAAACAGCGCGGATCCCCCGGAGCCGGGGCCGCGGGCAGGGCGCCCGCTCGCGGCAGCCGAGAGAAGCCCGCGCAGCGCCGGGCAGCACAGCCAGAGGCAAATTAGCGAAAAATTCCTAATCTTCTGAAAAAGTCCCGGCTGAGTTACCGCCTCCGCAGTGCAGGTACAGCCTGGGGAGGCCGGCGCGCGAGTCCCGGGGGGCAAGGCCGCCGAGCCCCTCTAGCGAGCTTCACCAGACGAGCTAGCGATGCATCCCGGAGAATGGGCGCAAAGTGGAAAGGTTAGCCATCTGACACTGGCGGGAAAGCGTTTCAGCCGTATGTATAAGGACTTATATTTTTCAAAGCGGTTAACAAATTTTATGTAATAAAATCTGTAAAATTCTGTACATTGAAAAAAGGCCATGTAATGCTAAAACAGACAAGTAGGGGAGAAAAATCATAAAATAAAAGGTTACTGCTCTCATATCCTTATATATGAATTCTCATAAATCAATAGAAAAATAAATATTTTAATAGAAAAAAGAGGCAAAATACAATGAAGTGGCAATTGAAACAAAGAAGAAATACAAAGGGTCAATAAACAAGGAAAAACAGGTCAAATCTCAAAGTAATCAAATAAATGCAAACATGGGCGATTTGTCTCCTAGGAAAGGGGTAAAAAAATTGTTTTTTCAATCAACTCCTTTCCTGAGTCCCTTTACATGCAGCTGACAAGAGCAGAAACTGTTACAGTATTTGTTATTATTTGTTACAGTGCATAACGAAACATTAGCTATGTCTGGAAGCCCACACTCACACATGGACACTTCTTTATAAAAAATACATAAATGTTCCCTAAATGTGGGATTGCTTTGAGAAATTAGTTTCTGTTTCTACAACAATTCAGAGAACCATCAAAAATCATAATTTAAAAATCAGACTATATTAAGTAAAAAAGGGAATTAATTTAACTGTGTATAGTATGAGCCAATTTTCTGTTTATATACATACCAACACACACAGAGAAAAAAACATCAGAAGGGTATCTGTCAAAACATTAACAGTAAATTTCTCTGGGTGGTGGAATCATATGCAATTTTTCTTTTTTTGTAGTTTTATTTCACTTTCCAATTTCATTTTCCAGTTACTATATTTCTGTAATAACTATACATTACTTTTGTCATCAAAAAAGTAAACGGAAAATGTTTAGGCATCTAGAATTATAAAGCACTATTAAAACACATGTAGCAAGGACTTCCCTGGTGGTCCATGGTTCAGACACCACTCCACTGCAGGGCTTCACACCTGGTCAGGGAGGGAGGGTCCCACACACCAGCCACAAGGGCAAAGAAACAGCAGCATCAGAGAGCTGAGATGCAACTTCCGGTAGAAAGCACGAAGATGCAGCCGAGCGCCCAGCCGCCTACGTGCCGACGGAAGAGGAGTGTCAGGAGCCCCCTGTAGCGTTAGAACCTCCTCTCTGCCATCAGAAAGACACACTGCCTCCCAGAGGTTAAATCTACTTCTCTCATTCCAGGCAAACTCCAGTCCCCCAACGTGAACCTCTCCTCAGCCTGGGGAGACCCCGTTTTAGACTGTTAGGGTGCAACAGTGCACTCCACTCACAGATGACACCCTTCCATTCACTCAAACATTTATTTCGTACTGACGCTGTGCTGGTCACACCCTCTAGTCCAGGCTGAAGCTTACCTCTGGCTCAAGGCTTGCAAAATACATGTCTTCTCCTTATAAGAAGACACTGCTGGGGGGAAGACTGTTTGCATGAAAGCTACGTGAGTGCACATCAAGAAAAGGGAGGACAGAACAGGCTCACACAGCCAAAAAACCCACCTGCTTCTTGAAATATCCAATTGCATATTCGTCCGCGTAGGTGAGGAAGTTCAGGATGTCGTGTTTTATGTGGTATTCCTTCAAGTGGTTCATCAAGTGTGTTCCATAGCCCTAAGGGCAGGTCAGTATGCAGACAGATATATTAGGTTCTGGACAAAAGAAAGTCCCACATTTTCACTAAGAAATACTGGCAACTTTAGGAGTATGTATTACCAGTGTAATACCAACACCTTGAGTATTGGTATTGGTTGTTGAGTTTCTGAACTTTGAAAATGAGTCAAAAAATTCAAAATCCTTGGATCAAGATACAATCATCACTTGAAAACACAAGTTTCCGGCTCTTAGAAAAGAATATACCAAAGCTGCAAGCTGCTCATTCACACTTAGAGGTTACAAGCTGAATATTAATAAAGAGGTGTCTGGAGCAAATACTGATCATGAACTTCTGCTTATGCTTAGAGTATTTGAGAACCTGAGATCAAAAGAGCAATGTAAATGAGAAGGGCTAACCTTTTCTAGAATATTAACTAATTCAAGTGTTTCCTATATACAACAAATCAGCAATCCTTCCAAAGAACTGTATCATCACACACAAAGGATCTTCAACTTGGGCTTTTCAGACCTTTCCCAGCAGAGTCTGAGGAGCCCTGAAGCTCTGAGTGAACCAGAGGCATTGTGAACCAACCAAGAACAATGACCGAGGATGGGATGGTTGGACGGCATCACGGATTCGATGGACATGAATTTGGCAACTCTGGGAGATGGTGAGGGACAGGCAGTCCATGGGCTCATGAAGAGCTGGACGCAACTTAGCAACTGAACAGCAGCAGCGAAAACAGTGAACAATGTTGACTAACTTCATGACTGAATTATGAAAACCAGTAACCACGGCTTTTGGTAATGGACGAAGCTTAAAGAAAACGTACAGATTTAAAGGAATGGTCTGAGAATCTCATAGAAAAATGAAAGTGAGCCCAGACATAAATGCCATTACATCAATATTTTAGAATTCGACGACACATTTTCCTAAAGAACTCAAAGAGGCTCACAGGCATGACGTTGGGAACTACGGCACCACAGGGGGGAAGGGTCTCGGGAGGTCGTTTGGTCTGATTCTTCCCCGTGTGAAGCTAGGCTTCTGCTATCTACCCCGGGGAGGTCAGCTGCTAGAAAACCGCCAGCTTAGGGTGCTCGCTGAGTCCTTGGGCCAGTTCGTCTTCAGCCACTGTTGTGGTTGGGAAGTTCTTTCTAGTTTTCACCTGTGATCTGACCCCTTGTTCTACCTATTGACCTTAGTTCTGCTCCTAGAGTAACAGCGATTCTTCCCTGCTCTTAACAACTCCCCAAGCCCTTGAAAATCACCCACATCCATCCCTGCCTCCCAGGTCCCAGGTCCAGCCTCATCGAGGCTTCAGTCCTGCCTCGTATGCATGACTGGGAGGCCCTATCTCAAGTTACTCGTCTCTTTCAAGGCTTGCTCCTGTGTAACAAGACACTCCTAGAGCACGGCTCCCAGGACCAAGCATAATATCGTCCAGGGGATGAGCTGTCCAGTATGTAGGAAAAGAGTACAACTGTCTCCCTATTCTGGAAATTAGTCTTCCATTGGTATTAACCACAGACATGGCAGCTTTTCCCAAAGATATCACAATACTGAAATACTGCAAGTCTGAATATAACTCAGATTAAAGGATGAAGGAAATCTCTCTTAAGGAGAAGAGAGTAAAATGGGGAAAATAAACGTACAAAACTCATAATTACAGTATACAACCAGCTGCTCCACATGGCAGCAACTAGCCACGCATAGCTACTGAGCAATGGAAATGCGACACACGCAGCTTGAGGCGCGCAGGAGCAGAGCACACGCCACGAAAAACCCTCTCACTAACAGCTCATCACATACCGAAATGACAGCATCTGGGACAGACTCAGCTACACAGAAAATGTCTGCAAAACAGAAGCAGAGACACAGACAGAGAGAACAAACGTACAGACAGAACAAACGTACAGACAGAACAAACGTACAGACAGCCAGGGGGGAAGGGCGATGGGACCGACCGGGAGACGGGGGGAGGGTTCCTGCTTTACACGGAAATGCACAAAAAGCCTCTTGATGAAAGTGAAAGAGGTGAGTGAAAAAGCCGGCTTAAAGCTCAACATTCAGAAAACGAAGATCATGGCATCCGGTCCCATCACTTCATGGGAAATAGATGGGGAAACAGGGGAAACAGTGTCAGACTTTATTTTTGGGGGCTCCAAAATCACTGCAGATGGTGACTGCAGCCATGAAATTAAAAGATGCTCACTTCTTGGAAGAAAAGTAATGACCAACCTAGATAGTATTTTCAAAAGCAGAGACATTACTTTGCCGATTAAGGTCCGTCTAGTCAAGGCTATGGTTTTTCCTGTGGTCATGTATGGATGTGAGAGTTGGACTGTGAAGAAAGCTGAGCGCCGAAGAATTGATGCTTTTGAACTGTGGTGTTGGAGAAGACTCCTGAGAGTCCCTTGGACTGCAAGGAAATCCAACCAGTCCATTCTGAAGGAGATCAGCCCTGGGATTTCTTTGGAGGGAATGATGCTAAAGCTGAAACTCCAGTACTTTGGCCACCTCATGTGAAGAGTTGACTCATTGGAAAAGACTCTGATGCTGGGAGGGATTGGGGGCAGGAGGAGAAGGGGACGACCGAGGATGAGATGGCTGGATGGCATCACCGACTCGATGGACATGAGTCTGAGTGAACTCCAGGAGATGGTGATGGACAGGGAGGCCTGGCGTGCTGCGATTCATGGGGCCACAGAGTCGGACACGACTTAACGATTGAACTGAACTGAACTGAAGGACACCAAGGGGGTAAGGGCAATGGGACAGACCGGGAGACAGGGGGTGGGATTTCTGCTTTATATGAAAATGTATTTGTACATGACCTACAACAGTAAGTATTATTTTTAAAGAAAAGTGGGGAAAAAAATTGGAGAAAAGGGAAGGATTTGCTACTGCGTGTGCAGAGGAACAGTACTGTCTAGGGATGAGTAAGAAACGAGTCTTCTGATGAAACCCAGACGCAGCTGGTGGGAGAGAGAGAGGCTTTTGCTGTACACGCCACCTTGTAAAGAGCTAACAGAACTATCAGAATCCCACGGGCTCCTCTGTCCATGGGATTCTCCGGGCAGGAATGCTGGAGTGAGTTGTCATGCCCTTCTCCAGGGGGTCTCCCCTATCCAGGGATCAGACTCGGGTCTCCCGTGCCTCACGCGTTGCAGGCAGATTCTTTACCTCTGAACCTTCGGGGGGTTCCTCTTTGTTGTGTTTCCAGCATGTAAATCAATTCCAGGTACCTGGTATATACTCAATAACTATCAGATGATGGTTTTCCCCTGGGAACTTCTAGAACCAATATTCTGCACTTTTTCATCTTACTATATCACTGACATTGTTAATAATGGATTTATCAGAGGATGAGATGGTTGGATGGCATCACCAACTCAATGGACATGAGTTTGGGTAAACTCCAGGAGTTGATGATGGACAGGGAGGCCAGATGTACTGCAGTCCGTGGGGCTACAAAGAGTTGGACATGACTGAGCGACTGAACTGAGCTGAATAGAACTATACATTTTCTCCCCTTCATCCACAATCCAAGAATCTTCCTCAAAAGGAACAAGAACGGTTCTGTTGTTAGCAGCGTCTCAAACTCTGCATGAGACAGTCTTCACCGCTGGCCACTGCTCCGTCACCTCTCCAAAGAATTTCCAGATTCCATCTGCTTGTGAGCAGGGGCTATCTTTCATCGTGAATCCTGTGTGCCTAGGACTGTGACCAGCAGTAGCAGAAGCGCAAATGTCTGCTTGTTTAAAGAAGCAGTAACAGAGCTAAGCCGTTACATGCAGAAATGCCTGGATTTTCACCTCAGCACCGCCTCCCTTCTCTGCATGCCTTTCTTTTCAGCAGTCCTGGGCTTCCCTGATGCTCAGCTGGTAAAGAATCTGACTACAATGCAGGAGACCCCAGTTCGATTCCTGGGTCGGGAAGATCAGCTGGAGAAGGGATAGGCTATCTGCTCCAGTATTCTTGGTTTTCCCTCGTGGCTCAGCTGGTAAAGACTCCTCCTGCAGTGTAGGAAACCTGGGTTCAATCCCTGGGTTGGGAAGATCCCCTGGAGAAGGGAAAGGCTACCCTCTCCAGGATTCTGGCCTGGAGAGTTCTGCTGACTGTATAGTCCATGGGTTGCAGAGTCGGACACGACTGAGCAACTTTCACTTCAACTGCCACCAAAAGGGCTCCTTTCCAAATCCACCTGGTAACTTCAGTGTTTCTTCAAATACTTATTATGGTTAAATAAGTACTGGCCCCATAACTTTAAAGTTGCATATAATGTCAAAACCAAATAGTTAGATAATCTATTTTAAAACCAAGTTAGGAGCAAATTCTCAAATGTTATCTTGTATGTGTTCTGAGCAAGATAAATTCACACAAAAATCTTACTTGAAGCATTACAGGAATTTATATATAAGCTTAAATCTCCAAAATGAGTGGATGCAAATTTTAAAGTACCATTTAGCCCAGATTTTTGATCCCTCAAATCGAAGCGGTACCCCTCCACCTGGGGTCCTGCTGTCTTCACGAATGAGCACTGGCAGCGCTGGCTTCCACCAGATTCATCCCCTCTACTCAGTGTTTAAAGATTAATCTTCATTTGCTAAAACTACTTTCAAGTCTTCCCTGGTGGCTCAGACGGTAAAGCGTCTTGCTTACGATGTGGGAGACCTGGGTTTGATCCTGAGTCGGGAAGATCCTCTGGAGAAGGAAATGGCAACCCGCTCCAGTACCCTTGCCTGGAGAATCCTATGGACGGAGAAGCGTGGTGGGCTACAGTCCGTGGGGTCGTAGAGAGTCGGACACAGCTGAGCCACTTCACGTCACTTCACTTTCAAGTCACTTACACAAAATGGCTTTTCATTTTTCCTGCTCAGTTTGAGATATTTGGCCACCTTCCTTCAAGTCTTTAGAAAATTACATGGTTTTGGGGAAAAAAACATACTTGCCCTTCTGGGAAGTAGTAAGACAAAGCATCCAATTCATATTAAACACCTTTCGTTTCCCTCTGGAATCCTAAAAGTGTCCAAGGCAACCTTAGCCAACCTTTCCAAACAAGTTGCTTGGTGTAGCTTTCTGTGCAAACAAATATTATGCAATCTTCTGAAATTATAAACCAAGGGCATATTTTCAAGTTCCTCTCCCTACGAAAAGCCCAACCAAATTTTCTTTTTAAGCGAGTTCCTAAGCTCTGGATCCGTGGAACTGTGTCTCAGTTTGGCTGTGGGGAAATGAACCTGTGACAAGCACAGCGACCACACCATCCGAAGACAGCCCGCCAAAGCGCCCGACACAGGGGCAGAGGCCAGTCTCGCGCAGACACGTGCCCTCGCCTTCCCCGGGCGGAAGGATGAGCGTGAGGCTGCCGCATATCGTGTGCCCTGGACGCTTCGCGCTGTGAGTCAACGTCAAAAGCCCCATTGTGCCTTCTGCGGGGAGGCCACAGCTGTTGTAATCGACACGGTGACTGTGACACAGAGGAGAGCTGTTACTGACGCCAAAAGCACCCTCAGCGCTGGCTGCAGCCCCAGGCCAAGCAGGGTTCCCTCCAGAGATCACCCGTCCTCGGCTTTCGTCTCTGGCATCACTTCATGCCAGCTGAAGAAGGCAGCAGTGTCCTCGGGCCCCACTGCCCCGGCCCCGGGAGCCCAGGTCCAGAGCGGGGCAGGCGCGGGGGAGACAGGGGACTTCAGAGACTCGGTGCAAATCGGAGATGCAAGCGGCCTCCACAATTCTTGGACACCGAGTGCCATTGCAATGACAACCCTTTGGATATACTGAGTAAAATAAAGTATATATTTTTAGAACTATTTTTGCATATCTTCGATTTAACTAACAGAAAATTTAAACTCACATATGGGGCTGACGTGGGCGCATCATGTTATAGATCACTGGGCAGCACTGCCTGAGACTCCAGTAACTTATCTCAGTAGCTACTGAATCCTGACCTACTTATCTTTCCACCAATTGCCATAGTTTTGCCTGACTTTAGGACTCCCCAAGTAACCAATGAATGACACTCTGAAGACACATTTCTGGTTCCGCTTTCATAAAAGCAACTGAGTAGGACACAGCATCGTCTCAATCTTCCTGCCGACGAGGGGTCTGGTTACTCCAGGGAAACGGCAAAGCCACGCGCACCACCAGCGCGACAGGCTGGTTCCTGGGGAGGGATGTGTGCCAGGGACAGCTGGGAAGGCGAATCAGAGCCACACACACTCACAGGTCAGAACCACACTCACACAGGCAGAGTCACACACTCACAGGTCAGAATCACACACACAGATCAGATCTCACACTCACACAGGGCAGACACTCACACTCACACAGATCAGAATCACACACACTCACACAGATGAGAATCACACACACTCACAGGTCAGACCTCACACTCACACAGGGCAGAGGCACACTCACACAGGGCAGACTCTCACACTCACACAGGGCAGAGTCACACACTCACAGATCAGAATCACACATACTCACACAGATCAGAACCTCACACACACAGATCAGACCTCACACTCACACAGGGCAGACCTCACACTCACACAGATCAGAGTCACACACACTCACACAGATGAGAATCACACACACTCACAGGTCAGACCTCACACTCACACAGGGCAGAGGCACACTCACACAGGGCAGACTCTCACACTCACACAGGGCAGAGGCACACACTCACAGATCAGAATCACACACACTCACACAGATCAGAACCACACACACACAGATCAGACCTCATACTCACACAGGGCAGACCTCACACTCACACAGGGCAGACTCTCACATTCACACAGGGCAGAATCACACACACTCACAGATCAGAGTCACACACTCACAGATCAGACCTCACACTCACACAGGGCAGAGTCACACACACAGATCAGAATCACACACACTCACAAACCCGTTTCTCACACTCACACAGGTCTGTTTCTCACACTCACACAGATCCGTCTCACACACACTCACAGGTCCGTCTCTCACACTCACACAGGTCCGTCTCTCACACTCACACAGGTCCGTCTCTCACACTCACACAGATCCATCTCACACACACTCACAGATCAGTCTCTCACACTCACATGAATCAGCCTCACACACTCACAGATCAGTCTCACACACACTCATATCTGTCTCACACACTCAGATCCATCTCTCACACACTCACTCAGATCAGTCTCTCACACAATCACACAGATCTGTCTCTCACACACTCAGAGATCAGAATCACACACACACTCACACAGATCAGTCGCTCACATACTCACACTCCCCAAAAGACCACGTTCCAAACCTTCCCTGAGTATTTCTGAAACTTAGTCATACATTCATTCAAATTTTTCGTGAATTCCCTGACAGCATTCTTTAGTCCTTGCCCCCCCACTTCAGGCACAAGGTCATAAGGAACTGTCCTGAGGTCTGAGCCACCTCAGTCCTCTCCCTAACCTACAGGGCACCCCACCCCTTCCGGGGGAGCTGCGTGACCAGGCGTGTATGGCCACGTCTACACGTGGAAATCACCAACGCCACTGAGAGTGTTTTCAGACACCTCTTCACATGCCACAGACTAAACCTGAGCTGCTCCTGGTGCGGCCTGGTGTCCCCAGCCCCAGCCCCGAGGTCCAACAAAGCCCAGTAGAGAATGACGGTGGGTATGTGGACGCGTGTGCCCTACACACACACACACACACACACACACACACACACACACACACTCACTCTCTCTCTCTCTCTCTCTCTCTCTCACAATGAGAGGATGCGCCGCAGAGAGTCCAGGACTCTCTGGACGTGGAGACCCTGCCACGCTCTGCGGCTTCTGTGAAAAGCGCCACGTCCTGCATTTCTTGTGAGACCCTGGGTGAGCCTTACCTTGACTTGTTCATTAGAGGTTACAGCGCAGAAAACAATCTCTGTGAAGCCCTGGGACGGGAACATCCGGAAGCAGATGCCGCCAATGACACGGCCGTCTTTGATTAAAGCAAGGGTTTTGTGTTTCCTGGAAGAATAAGATCGCGTCACTGTTTTACCTCCTGTTTGGGGTGTTCCTCACTAACAAGTCAGGAAAACTGGAAGGGAGAGGGGTTCTTTCTTGATTTTTCTGTGGAAACTGCCTCTGTCTGGCCACCATCTCTCTAGAACATTCTCTAAGTGGATGTCTTAGAGCGAGCCTGCCTCCCAAGACGTCCCCGGAGTGTCCATGAGGACAAGTGCCAGCCACCTGAAGGGGTCTGAGCCCCCAGACGGAGAACAGAGCCCATGGACAGGCGCTGACAGGTGCTGAAACAGGGTCACGTCCGACGCCCGCGAGCCCAGGGGGGGCAAAAGCCAGGGACGTGGGCACACATTTCTGAAGAGTTCACGCTCACTCAGAAACACCACAGAAGCTACAAGGAAATGAAAACACAATCCACCGGCACGATTTGCTAAAACCTGCCTTCCAGAATCCCATCAGGCCTTCTGCCTAAAACGTCACTCTGAACAGTCAAGGGCACGGGTCACAGTCCACACAGGCAACCGGGCTCTATATATTAAAATGCATTCAATTACGGAAGCTTCCTTTCCTGTCTTTTCCCTTTTATTAATGCAGTGGATGATCAAAGTTAACCTAACACCACCATAATCTTGCCAGGGCTTACAGACTCAGGCAAGAATTGAACCTACTTAAGATGCCAAAATCAGAATATTTGACTATGAGAAAATTGGGACATCCTCTTAACGCTTATATATTCCTTCACTGACGCAATGAACGGAGCACAGGACGGTCACCGGCAGCTTAAAATATAAAGCCTCATTAACAAAAAGCTGATCAGCTGCCGGAAAACTCGTCTGAAGGCCTGTGGCCGCGGCCACAGGAGGGACGCCACTCTGCCCACACAGCTGACGAGCAGCAGCAGGCCGGGGCGGGTGACTGTGCCTGACTTTCACTACCCGAGCGGTTCCTCTCTCCTCTACAAAGGAGAGCGAAGTCCCTGATGGTCCAGTGAAGGCCTGACCTTTCAACACAGAGGCTGGGGTCGAACCCCCATTTAATTCCTGACCAGGGAGCTGACATTACACGTGCCCCAGGATGAAAAAACCAAAACATAAGACAGAAACAATATTGCAAAAAATTCAAGAGACTTAAAAATGGTCCACATCAAAAAAAATCTTCAAGGCTGGTTCATGTTGATGTTTGGTAGAAACCGACACAATTCTGTAAAGCAATCATTCTTCAATTAAAAATAAATAAATTTTTTAAGTAAAAAAAAAAAATCTTTAAAAAAAGAATGCCTTTTACAAAACAAATCAGGAGAGTGGAAAGCAGAGCGGGGCACGACTCACGGGTCGAAGACGAGCCGGGTGATGTACTCCTTGGGCATGCGCGGCAGCTGGTGCGAGAACACGTTCTGCAGCCCCACCAGCCACATGAGCACCTTCCTGTTGGGCTTCTGGCTCAGGGAGTTGCCCACCACGTGGAACTCGATCACACCCCTGCGCTCCTCCAGCCTGGCCGCCTCGTCCCTGGCCGAGTGTGCCGACAGAAAGCTGGTCTGGGAGCAGGAGACAGGGGGTCACACGGGGCGCCTCCCTAAGACGGAAGGGACCGTTCACGGCAGCGCCTCTCCTCCGAGCGCTAGTGAGATACGCATTCCTGGGTTTCGGGGTCCCAACCGGTCACACACAAGCCATGAAAAGACAGCTAGGCAGAGCGTTCTGCCCGACCAGAGCCTCCCACGTGTCCATGGAGACGTGGTGCAGACCAGGAGTCACCACACTTGCTCCGAAGGGCCAAACAGCTCACGTTTGGATCTGCAAGTCAGGAGGCCTCTGCGGAAGCTCAGACACTGCGGCGGGGAGAACGCGCGCGGCGGGGGAACGCGGCGGGGCCGCGCGGACTCCGCGGCGGGGAGAACGCGCGCGGCGGGGGAACGCGGCGGGGCCGCGCGGACTCCGCGGCGGGGAGAACGCGTTTTTACAAAACAAATCAGGAGAGTGGAAAGCAGAGCGGGGCACGACTCACGGGTCGAAGACGAGCCGGGTGATGTACTCCTTGGGCATGCGCGGCAGCTGGTGCGAGAACACGTTCTGCAGCCCCACCAGCCACATGAGCACCTTCCTGTTGGGCTTCTGGCTCAGGGAGTTGCCCACCACGTGGAACTCGATCACACCCCTGCGCTCCTCCAGCCTGGCCGCCTCGTCCCTGGCCGAGTGTGCCGACAGAAAGCTGGTCTGGGAGCAGGAGACAGGGGGTCACACGGGGCGCCTCCCTAAGACGGAAGGGACCGTTCACGGCAGCGCCTCTCCTCCGAGCGCTAGTGAGATACGCATTCCTGGGTTTCGGGGTCCCAACCGGTCACACACAAGCCATGAAAAGACAGCTAGGCAGAGCGTTCTGCCCGACCAGAGCCTCCCACGTGTCCATGGAGACGTGGTGCAGACCAGGAGTCACCACACTTGCTCCGAAGGGCCAAACAGCTCACGTTTGGATCTGCAAGTCAGGAGGCCTCTGCGGAAGCTCAGACACTGCGGCGGGGAGAACGCGCGCGGCGGGGGAACGCGGCGGGGCCGCGCGGACACTGCGGCGGGGAGAACGCGCGCGGCGGGGGAACGCGGCGGGGCCGCGCGGACTCCGCGGCGGGGAGAACGCGCGCGGCGGGGGAACGCGGCGGGACCACGGGGACTCCGCGGCGGGGAGAACGCGCGCGGCGGGGGAACGCGGCGGGACCGCGCGGACTCCGCGGCGGGGAGAACGCGGAGGGACCACGCGGACACGGGTGGGCAGGGAAGAGCGCCGAGGACTTGATTTAATAGGGGAGGCAGGCTGCGCCTGTCGTCCTTGGTTTTGGGAATCCCGTCTGGCTGAGCACCCCTGGGATCCCAGACCCCAAGTTCTCCCTGCAGGCCCACGAGTGGCAGTCACGTCTATACTACCAGCACCTCTTTTTCGGAGGAAGAGAGGCTTCTTTGCAAAGGAGTCGTGTTGACCACTCTCAACCAAGCTGGCAGTACAACCTCCTACCAGCAGCCTGTGCCCCATCCTATTTAACCCACGCAGTGGGGTGCAGGTCAGTGTTGAACAAACAGACCCCTGAGGCAGAAGGGCCAGCTGCTGGCACGTGCCTGCTTCACTGGCCTATGCTGATGCTGGAGGCCCATCTGCCACTGTGGTCAACACATTTAATGACCATCTCATAAAATTCCTGAAAATTTAACAGTTGCCTCGTGCATCCCAGTACAAGGCAACTTCAGGACACTACTAACTCCACCCGACAACTCGTGAAACGCATGACGACATCCACACTTCACAGCTGAAAGAAACTGAGCAAAACGGCTCTGTGGAGTCACCAAACCCCCGGCAGACACGCCACCCAGCAAGCCCCAAGGGCTGGGCACCTAAAGGGAATGGAAAGGACAACTTTACAAGGAGATCGTTCCCTCAACAGCATTCCAATCCTGTGAATTATCCTCAACTACACAAAATAAACCTCTAAGGAACCATGACAAGTTAGACATGGACACCTTCAACCACCAGAGCCACTCTAAAAAAAAATTTTTACAGATGTTTTGGAAAATCATCTTATTTCTTCATTTCCTGGAAGCTGTCAGAAACGTCTAAAACCGCTTTGCCCCTGGATGCGACACGAGATGACAGCAGTCCTTTTGCCCCAAAGGCTTTACTTGAATCTAACCATGAGTAAACAGACACACAGACAGGCCTCACGCCAAAGTGGGCTCTGCAACAGACACACAGACAGGCCTCACGCCAAAGTGGGCTCTGCAGCAACGGCGTGGCCACCAGGGCCAGCAGAGGGCCGGGCACCGCTCCAGGACAAACGGAGCAGACCAGAGAGCCGAGGAGGCCAGCGTCAACGGCGTGTGGCCCCTGACTGTCCTCCCACAACAGGAACAGACACCATCAACCACAGAATTAGGATATATGGGGTATCTGGATATGGGCTGTACATTAGGCCAAGAGTAACGTCACTGACTCGACAGATGTGAGTCTGAGTAAGCTCGGGGAGGTGGTGATGGACAGGGAGGCCTGGCGTACAGCGATTCATGGGGTCGCAAAGAGTCGGACACGACTGAGCGACTGAACGGAACTGAACTGAATATAACTCAGCAAACTTTTCAACAAAGGGCCAGGTGACAAATATCTTAGGCTTTGTGGACATACTTCAATAAAACTTTATTTATAAAACCAGCAAGTGGACTGGATTTGGTACCCAGGCTGTAGACTGCCTATCCACACATTAGATAATATTGTAATCCAGCTAAATTTTCTGGTAGTGATACTTACACTGTGGGAATGCAAATGAATAGTTTCAGTCTTCAGAGACACATGCAAAAAGCAGTCAGGGGTGGAGTGTTACAACATCTGTATGAGACTCTGAAATGGCTCCACATGGTCACAGGAGAGGGAGAGAGGCATAGTGAGTGTGGCATGCAAGCCGTTTGTGAGTCTAAACAAAGAGCCTCTGGGTCTTTACCACGGAATGTTTGCAACGTTCATGAGGGTTTAGATTTTTCAAGATAAAAAGCTGAAGCAGGAGGAATGCCCGCCACGGTGGGGATGATGCTTCCCCCGACGCGGCCGTCATCAGCAGAACCAACCTCTCGCCAGCCTGCCTGCCTCTCGGCCCTGAGCGCCAGACAACATGCAAACACAGCTGCCCCGCAACTCCACCACCCCCACCCAGCACGAGCGGCTACAGAGCGCATGGGATCCCCCCGTGGGCGGCTTGCACTCCCCCTGCTGACCTCTGGCCCAAGCATCGCAGTGGGGTCCGTGATGGTGGACATGACCTCGTGGATCAACTCCAGTGGGATATCGCCCATCACCCGGGGCTTCTTGGTCTCCTCCAAAACATGAGAGTCGTTCATTTTCCTCTTTTCTCCTTGGTGATCAAAACAAAAGGGCAAACGATGGGTTATTGCAAACACAAAGCACGTGCCAACTAATCCAACTGGTTTTCTAATATCACTGAAAGGTGTGGACACCAGCCCTCCCGGGACCAGGGAAAAGCGGCGCGGCATAAAGCGGGAAAGGGGAGGCAACTCCTTTCGCAGTAGCTGCCCACCATTCTTTTTTTTTCTACTTTCTTTATTTATTGGCTGGGCAGCATGTGGGATTTTGTTGAGCAGGGAGTGAATCTCTGCCCCCTGCACTGGGACACAGAGTCTTAACCGCTGGCCCACCAGGGTGTCCCCCAAGTGCTCACCATTCTGAAGAGCATTTGCTCTCCACACTAAGTGCTTTAACTTGCCATGGGAGTTATCAATGCGCAGCCTCTTCATGTGCACGTTGAGGGGTGAGTCTAATTATCACTGGTTGTTAGTCTCCATGTTGGAGATTAATTGTCCCTTTGTGGTCAGAAGAATATGGTCCTTATGATAACAAAGGCCAAAAGTGCTTGAAACTTGAGTTATGACCTAAACCTTGACCAACTGTTTGTAAACTAAGCATCTTCTGATAGTGTTGTTTGTTTGATCTATGAATTAATCAGAGATGTTTCTTCAAGTGTTCCACTTCTGGTTTGTTTGATCATTTCTCCTTGTAGTTCTGTTCCGTCTTTCTTTCATATATGTGGATGCATGTACATATACATCTATGAATGTATGTTATATATGTGTGTGTACATCTACATATACTGGAAATACACTCATGAACTGTTTTGCTTTGCTGGTGAATTTAATTTTTGTCATTACAAACTGACCCTCACGATCTCTCATAATCCTTTTTTGCCTTAAAATGATGCCTCACACAGTGAGCAGGGCCCCTGGGCCTTGGAAGTAGGTACATTCAATCCTAGGATGTCACAATATATCACAAGTTGGAAAAGGCCAGGCAAAAGCAGGGAGAACTCTCTCCCACTCTGCTCCTGAGATTACGTGGCCGCTTTCTGTTCTACTCTCACGATGTTTGGTTTTTCTTTTCCTTTCCGTTCTGTCATAATTTATTTATTTTTACAATTAAATTTTTAAATGCTAAATCTAATTTATTCCTCAGCTGTGAATTCCAGTAGGCAGGCTCCATAGAGCATTCGCTCCATCTCGAGCTGAACAGCAGCAGAGCCACGTCAAGCATCTTGTCCATACAAAATGCTTTTCCAAACATGAGGCTACTCACTAAAACAGCTTTTGTTGAGTTCGTGTTTTTATAACATTTTAATTGTTATTATTGGAGGTGAGTGAGAATATTTTCTTTCATTTGACCAACTCTTCAAATCCCACAATTCCACAAGAATAATGGTGTGAACTATTCATTTTGGAGCTGAGACTTATACCCAATATGCTTCAAACTTGATAGCGTGCTGAGTGCGGCAATAAGAAAGCACCATGGGCTACATCCGAGCTCAGCGGCAGAGTTTCTAGGATGATCAGCAGCGTCCCCCTTGGAAGTGGCCCAAGTTTTGCTCACTTAGTTCCTCACAGGAAACCCTGTCCCCTCCCCATTTCACGACACTTCTCAGTGTCAACCTTTGCTTGTGCCAAGATGTGTCTGACGTCATGGCTGTGGACACAAACGCAGCCTTCGGAACATTCTATAACTGCGAAATACCTCTAGCATTAAGAGATTTTTTTGCCCACGTGGCAGATTACATTCATGGCCAAATTCTTTCCCCTCCTGTCTCCAGCTTCTGCCGTATGATTCTGCGGCACTTCCTACAAAAGGTGTCAAGGGCATCTCCCCACCCCTTGCCTCAGTCTGACCACGTGATTCGCTTCCGATGACAAAATAAGGCAGGCATCATGGTGCACCAGCTACAAGCTTAAGCTGCAGGAAACTGCATTTCTTCCTGCTCTCTGGTGCTTCTGCCCCAAGGAAAGGAAAAGACACCCAGTGGTCCTCAAAGGAGGACGAGAATTATGCAAGCACACCCTCTCGGAGACGAGCCTCATCAGCCACCTCCCAGGCAGCACACAGAATGGGTGAGCTACGATGACAAAGGGTCACAGTTTGAGACTTTGCATTTTGAGCTGGTTTGTTACACAGCAGTAACTAACCAACGCAGCTCAGAGGGAGTTTCAGCCTTTAAGATCCTTGACGCGCGCAGGACGTGGCTGACTTAAGGCGCCTTTGGCACTCCTCCAATGACGGAGCTTCTTGGGAATCACAGCCCTCGCTGGTGCCCTCTGAGCTTACCTGGGTTTGCCTCAAGCCCGGACGCGCCTCGACAGGACGGGCTGGTGCTCCCTCCGTTCTGCTGCTCAAGGGAAGCGGAGCTCGAATTGTAGGAAACTGTCCCGGCCACGGGAGGTGGACTGATAACTGCCCCCAGGGGAAGGAAGAGAAGGAATTAAATGCCGTCTTTCGTGGGTAGTCATGAACCAAGTGTACGCGAGACCATTCCATTCCTGCCCAGCACCCCAAAGAAGTCATCTCTAAGACAGAAGCTATGCAGCCAGTGTGAGCTTGATGATAAAGACAAGGGTAGCTACAACCCACTGGGTAAAATAAAGACATCTGAGAAATGAACAAATGAATAACGGAGGAAACATAAAACTCTCCTTACAGGAGAATGGGAAGGAGTAAGAGGCGATGAGGGAAGTCGGGGAGAGAGGGCAGTTAGGGCACAGCCAGCACACGTGACCAGTCCAGGGAAGAATCAGCTGTGCACACCGAGTCTCGGGACTGTGATTTTGATAAACACAGAACAGCCTCAAAGTGAAAGTGAAAGTGAAGTCGCTCAGTCGTGTCCGACTCTTTGTGGCCCCATGGACTCCACAGTCCATGGGATTTTCCAGGCAAGAATACTGGAGTGGGCTGCCATTTCGTTCTCCAGGGGATCTTCCCCACCCAGGGATCGAACCCGGGTGTCCTGCATTGCAGACAGACGCTTTACCAGCTGAGCCACTAGGGAAGCACCAAAGGATCTCCCCACAAAAGCGCCTTTTTATGTTTTAATCACCAAAGCAGAAAAGCCAACACCGCAGCGGAGAAATCTCAAAAACCCCACCTCAATCCCGTGACAAACTTCACATCCGCGGAAATGGAAGAGGCCAGCGTTACACGCCTCCTGGCGTGACAGAAGATGCCGTGAACCATGTGGCTGAGATGAGAGGCAAGGTGGAAAACAGTACCCAGATTAAGGAATAATACTGCATCACGGCTGAAATTCCTCACGGTGATAACTCTGCTGGGGTTAAATACGAAAACACTCTTGCTCTTAGGAGATCCCCACTGAAGTCAGCAAAGGCGCATGACCTTCGTAACCATCAGACCGTTCAGAAGACAGACAGGTACACACACACGTCAGTACGTGGAGAGAGACAGAGAGAAGCAGAGAGAAGCAGGAGAATGCCGAGCAACACGGCCAACGGTAACAACGGCGAGTCTGGAACAGCAAATACACAGCAAGGGGCTGCCTGCCCTGGCCCTGGTCCATAAGTTCAGGAGTGTCTCCAAACAAGACCGTTTTGTTTTCTCTTTAAAAAAAAAAAAGAAAAAGCCAAGGTAGGAAGTAGGACGCTGTTCGCCCACGCGTGGCTGACGGCGGCACGGACCTCAGTGACGCCGCGCACAGACCTCACCTGATGGCGCGGCCAGGCCCCAGAGCGCACCGTCTCGGAGTCAGGGCGACCCCAGCGGATGCCCCCGCAGCCAAGAGCGGTGCAAGAAGCAACGCGAGCTGCGGAGACACGGCCCACGGCTCCTCACCGAAGAGCAACTGGCGGGTAAGGGGTCGGAACATACTGACTGACGATGCCTGTTAGCTCAGGCACAGAGCGAGGTGAATCTGTTAGACGTTCACATATATCCGCTCTTTATGTTCTTTTCTCATACAGGCCATCACGCTAAGTGTTAAAAATAGAAACAGCCATATATAGGTGAGACCCCCTCAGATGCACACACACGCAGGAGTGAGAAGAGACTGAAGCGCCGGGCTGCAGGCCTTCCCTTCCGGCAAACAGGCCTCCCGACCTTCAAAGGACACCGGGGCGCTGCCACCCAGAGGAGTCTCGGGTGACTCAGGAGGCATCTGAGAGCCTCGCCAAAGTTCAGAGGCATCATCGTGACTGTCGTTCCTCACAGGCGCCTGGATGCGCAGACATGCCAATTAAGGAGAAGATCACCCTTTTCCTTCCCCCCAGAGGACACACTGCAGTTACAGCAGAACAGAAGCCAGCGGCTTGCGACGGCGGAGGGAACCCTGACAAGCGCGACCCAGCTGAGCTGGGAGACAGCCGGAGCCCCTGGGGGACCCTGACGTCCCCGGGCAGAGGCACCGCCGTCTCCACGCTGTGCGGCGAGACTCGGGGAGCAGGAGGGCCAGGGAAGTCTCACCCCCTCCATCCCTCCAGAAGAGAACTAAGCGGGCCGCCTGGAGCCCCGGGTCCCCGCCCGGGCCCTCTCCTCGCGCACGGGGCGCGCGGGGCAGCGCAGCAGGAAGCCGACGCGGCGGGGAGCCCGGCCCCTCGCTGGGCAGGCTCTGCTCTCGGGCCACCGCTGCTCCTCTCTCAGCTCCCACCTCTCATCCATATACAGGGGCAGCCTTACCAGCTTCTGGTTCTGGCTAGAGCTTAAAGACCCGAGGCAAACCTCCCCAGCTAGCACTCACTGCAAGTGCGAGCTATTCTCAGGGATAAACTGGGTCTGACCAGGTAGGCCTCCCACTCACGCAAAGGTGGCTGGGCAGCGTGGTGAGAGCTGAGGACAGCCGATGCTGCCAGGCCCTCCGGGAGCTCAAACATCCGAAAGCCACGCCCTCGGTCAGCTCTGCCGCAGCCTCTTGGCAGGGGCCTCCGAATCAGTGGGCTTTTTGCTCTTCTTTTTACTTAACTATTCATGCATTTGGATGGTGGGGTTTCAGCTGCAGCCTGCACACTCTGCGAGCTGGCATGTGTGACTGAGTTCGCTGGCTGGGGAGGGAAGCCAGGCCCCTGGCAGGGAGTGAGGAGCACAGCCGCTGGCCCTCGGGGAAGCCCCGACATCAGCGGCGCTTAGATCCCGTGGGTGGTGCCGCTGAGGAGCCAAGCCAGAGAGCCGGGGACAGGGTGTTATCACGGTTCACGAATGTCTGGAAGAAAGGAGACTCAGCTCTTGCTGGAAGGCACGGCGAGAATTAGAAAAGGGTTGTGGGAGAGATGCTGTCCGAAAGTCAGGTGAGTTAAAGACAGACAAGCGCCCAGCACAGGGGCAGAGGCAGGAACGGCGGCCAGGCGCGGGGGAGCTCGCGGGAAGGGCCGCCACGGGGTGGAGTCCTGTCCACGCGCGGAAAGGCGCCGGACGGCTGCGGACTGCGAGCCAGAGAAACGCCAGATCATAGTTTACGGCCTAAGGTGAAAAAACACAACACAAAAGGTGTCTTTGACACAGTTTTGGGAACAAGAATCCAAACAAAGAAGGTTTGATCCAAACCAAAATACCTCATTCCCTAAGTATTCTGCTGGGTAGGATTTAATTATATTTACATCTAAACTCAGGCTCCAGATGAAATAATGTTTTAATCACCTTCTCCAGTGCAGTATGCTCAGTGAAAGAAGCCAGAGTCAAAGTTACGTGCTGTGTGACCCCACTCGTGTGGCGCTCTAGAAAAGCACAGCTGCGCGAACAAAGGGCGAACCAGCAGGGGCTGCCCGGGCCGAGCTCAGCGCTGGGCTCGCGGCCACGGGGGGGTGACACCGCGCCGGGGGGTCATCAGAAGCCACAGGACCACACACTAGGGGTGACTTTTGCTGGATACAAAAACAAACCGGGCGAGGTGTCGAGAACGGCAAGAGCAAATGACCTTTGCTGGAGGCGACACTCACGGGCGTCTGGGAGACACTGAACCAGATCCACTGACAAGTCGACCCCAAAATTCTGCGTCTGCCTCTTCCCGAGGCCACACGGAAATGCCTGCTCTGGGACAACCTTCTCCAAGGCTTCTGAGCATCAAGGCAGGAATTCGGACCCCATCTCCAGAGTCAGTGTGACTGCAAGTCACACGTCCTCACCAAAGGCCCGCTGAGGCCCTGAGCCCACGGGGCACTGCCCGTCCTGAGACTCCGCCCCACCGTTACCCAAGAGCAGCCTGATGCTCCAAACAGGCGTCCAGACCCTCAGGCCAGGCTGAGACATGGCTGCAGGGCGGGCCGTGACCAAGACTGTGGCTTTAAACAGTCGACATCAGCCTGCGGGCCTGCGCGCCGGATGCTTCGCCCTCCGCTCAGCTGTGCAGGGCAGGCTGCGCAAACCTCGGGGCAGAGCCGCGGCTGCTGCGGTCTCAGCTGTGTGCCTTGCACCTGCTCTCCTCGGGAACAGAGATGTCGAGGCCAGGGTTGCCAAAGTGTTCACTTTTCTTTGCTGACTCTAGTCTTCAATTTCTTGATGAAAAATGCAAACAAATGCGCAGTGAACGGCAGCAAACCCCTCCTGGCTGTGTTCTGATTTATGCAAAAAAAAAAAAAAAAAATTATTTTTTTACCTGTTTGGATTCCAAGCTGGCTGGTTCTGGAAGAAGCTGAGAGAAAATCCTGATCCCAGATGGGAGAGTTTTGACTATAAACTTCTTCTTCTAACATGGACAGAAACCTAGGCATAAGAATAAAGGCAAGAGTGAGACCACAAGTCACGCATTACCAGGGGCACGCGTGCCGGGCACCCCCGGCCGCCACACCAGCTAGCATCTCACGCTTAGTTCAGAAACATGAAATAGTCAGCTACGGCCCGCGTGGTGATGCAATGGGGCAGCCTGGTATATTCAAACAGAAGTGCATTTCTACAAATGCATTCTCTTTGGGCTCCATGTAGGTATTAACAGATACAACCTAGACCACGCACAGAATTACATCAGGGGACATGCAGGTCGCCAAGCCCCCGGGGGAGAGCGCTGGGAGGACAGCTGGCCTCCCCTCAGGGCTGCCGCTGCCATTTCCCTCATAAAGCTGCTCGTACTCACGGAGTCCTTGCCACACGCCTGCACTGTTCTGAGAACGTTTTAATGAATCTTCTCATCAACACAGTGAGTTACAGATTTTATTTTTATTTATCACACACATGTACACATAGCTCTTACTACAGGATGGACACTGTTCTAAGCAATCAACGTGTATTAACTCACTCACTCTTCCGAATAACCCCATGAGACAGGATCCATCACTGTGCACATTTCACAGATGAAAGTGACTTAGGGCACAGGCAGACTCAGTAACTGGTTCAAAGGCCCACAGCCAACAAACTGCAGGGCGAGACTGATTACCGTGTTGTATCTCCTGTCACGACATAAAGCAAGCAGGCCTCAAGTTTCGGACCCACGGAGACCACCTGCACAGCCTGGTCAGCGTGCAGCCCCCGAGCCGCACCCAGGCTCACTGAACTAGAGGCCGCGAGAGAGGCCCAGCCACCGGACGCTGAGAAGCACCTTGGACAGCTCTTCTGTTCCCGCCAGATGCAAGACTGTGATTAAACTACCAACACAAACCTGTGCTTCTGGCATCGGAAAGTCTTCCTGCAGCCTCTTTCCAGGGCACGTTCATTCTCATGGAGGAATACAGAACAACGGCTAAGAGCTTAGGGTCTCAACCCAGCTACCAAGCTCACCACTTAGTATTTCCGTGACCTTGGGACAAATTCTTCGCTTTCTGCTTCCTCGGTGCCCCTTTTACAGAATGGAAACATCAACAGTAACTTCTGCGCGAGGTGGCGGCAAGGACCACGCTCAGCTGGTGCTGGCCGCTGAGAAAGCGCTCCCTCACTCACTCGGCAACACTGCACGCCCGCCACGCGCAGGGGCCGGGCCAAGCCCTGGAGGACAGGGCGGACGCAACCTTGCCCTGCCTTCAGGAAGCTTATGCTGCATCGAGGCCAAAGGTGAGCGACTAGACATCTCTGAAATTTCGAAATCCAAAAACCCTTTAAAAAGTATTCTTCCTAATCCATTTAGCAACAAAATCTGACCTGAACATATGCAGGGTTATTTACAGCCTTTATAAATGGATTTGCTTCGGGGGACCTACCCCTACCCCAAAGCTATGATATATATTCTGTGTGTTCTGTTACCTTTATAAAGGGGCCAAGCTACCTTAAAACTTGAATTGTGAATCCTACCAAGCTTGGATCACTGATTAAGGACTTATATTAAAATTAACATCATCATCATCACAATTAATTAGGGAAAGTACCACTAATCTCATTAATAAAACCCCGTAAGACTGCAGAAAGCAGGGGGAGGCTGGGTTTCGACAGTGAAGACAGGTGGGAAAGGTCCTGAGGATCTTCTGACCGCCTCTCACACTCAGAAGATTTAAGAAAAAGGAAGCGCCGCACGAGGGCCGTCCTGCGCTCAGCCTCGGGACACACGGTCTCAAGAAACAGCAGGAGCCGCTTGTGCCACGCTCGTCGCCATTAACCGACGCTTCGGAACACTTCAGGATGTCTCTCACCTAACACAGAAAGGCTGACAGCAACAGGAAGCAGCATCCTTACCGAGGTCACAGCTTGCCCTGCTGACCACAGGGGAGGCGCCACATGCATCTCCTCCGCTGGCCCAGCAGAGCCTGCCGTCACCTCACCCAGCCCTCAAGACTTCCCTACCGCCCTTCATCACAGAAGCAAATTTCCTTTCCTTTCCCAGGCTCCTTCCTTACAAGCAATTACATGATAGGAACACTTCATGAAGCCCTACGGAGACTTACCAAAGAATGCCATTAAAAGTGTAGGAAAACAGTCATGTGTGTGTTATACACATGTATAATTATTTCAATACAATAAAAGTCTCATCTAATGTCATGAGAAAGTGCTTATTAAATATACAAAGGATACAAAATTGTACGTAGAATAAAAGAACACCATACATGGAGAAAAAAAGTAGACATATCTAAAGCACAGAAAGGAGATCACAGTGGTAGGTGGCAGGGGCCCTTTGCCTCTTTGTTCTGAATCAAATCTCCACCAAATGCCCACTTATCACTTTTAAAATGAAATGCAGATGCTGAAGTTTTAAAGAACACCTGTGAGACTCGGTGCTGCTACCAAGCTCACCACTTAGTATTTCCGTGACCTTGGGACAAATTCTTCGCTTTCTGCTTCCTCGGTGCCCCTTTTACAGAATGGAAACATCAACAGTAACTTCTGCGCGAGGTGGCGGCAAGGACCACGCTCAGCTGGTGCTGGCCGCTGAGAAAGCGCTCCCTCACTCACTCGGCAACACTGCACGCCCGCCACGCGCAGGGGCCGGGCCAAGCCCTGGAGGACAGGGCGGACGCAACCTTGCCCTGCCTTCAGGAAGCTTATGCTGCATCGAGGCCAAAGGTGAGCGACTAGACATCTCTGAAATTTCGAAATCCAAAAACCCTTTAAAAAGTATTCTTCCTAATCCATTTAGCAACAAAATCTGACCTGAACATATGCAGGGTTATTTACAGCCTTTATAAATGGATTTGCTTCGGGGGACCTACCCCTACCCCAAAGCTATGATATATATTCTGTGTGTTCTGTTACCTTTATAAAGGGGCCAAGCTACCTTAAAACTTGAATTGTGAATCCTACCAAGCTTGGATCACTGATTAAGGACTTATATTAAAATTAACATCATCGTCATCACAATTAATTAGGGAAAGTACCACTAATCTCATTAATAAAACCCCGTAAGACTGCAGAAAGCAGGGGGAGGCTGGGTTTCGACAGTGAAGACAGGTGGGAAAGGTCCTGAGGATCTTCTGACCGCCTCTCACACTCAGAAGATTTAAGAAAAAGGAAGCGCCGCACGAGGGCCGTCCTGCGCTCAGCCTCGGGACACACGGTCTCAAGAAACAGCAGGAGCCGCTTGTGCCACGCTCGTCGCCATTAACCGACGCTTCGGAACACTTCAGGATGTCTCTCACCTAACACAGAAAGGCTGACAGCAACAGGAAGCAGCATCCTTACCGAGGTCACAGCTTGCCCTGCTGACCACAGGGGAGGCGCCACATGCATCTCCTCCGCTGGCCCAGCAGAGCCTGCCGTCACCTCACCCAGCCCTCAAGACTTCCCTACCGCCCTTCATCACAGAAGCAAATTTCCTTTCCTTTCCCAGGCTCCTTCCTTACAAGCAATTACATGATAGGAACACTTCATGAAGCCCTACGGAGACTTACCAAAGAATGCCATTAAAAGTGTAGGAAAACAGTCATGTGTGTGTTATACACATGTATAATTATTTCAATACAATAAAAGTCTCATCTAATGTCATGAGAAAGTGCTTATTAAATATACAAAGGATACAAAATTGTACGTAGAATAAAAGAACACCATACATGGAGAAAAAAAGTAGACATATCTAAAGCACAGAAAGGAGATCACAGTGGTAGGTGGCAGGGGCCCTTTGCCTCTTTGTTCTGAATCAAATCTCCACCAAATGCCCACTTATCACTTTTAAAATGAAATGCAGATGCTGAAGTTTTAAAGAACACCTGTGAGACTCGGTGCTCGTGGGGGACGGCGTACACGAAAGCCGAGCTGGAGCCCCTGTGGATGCAAGGCTGGGGGCGCGCTTCTCCTGTGGGGGTCTGGGTTCAATGCCCGGCTGGGAAACCAGGATCCAGCCTGCCGAGCAGCATAGCCAGAAGAAGAAGGAAGAAAGGGTGGCGTAGGAAGTGCAGGAAAGTAAGGGGGCGAGCCCTGAGGACACACCTGACAAGCAGGGGCCCCCCGGGGTGCGCAGCATCTGCAGCCTGCCCGAGCCGGGCCCTGGCTCCACACGGCACCCCTGGCTGCCGAGTCTGCAGCTGTAAATCCGTGAGAGCCTCCAGTGTTATCATATTCAGTGGAGAGGGGCTGCGGAGAAGTGGGCGGTAGCTTTACCCTACCATTAGTAACAGACAAGGAAAGAAAGCGCCACTGATCTTCTCAGCTGACCAGCTTAAGCATGCCAGGACTGCGGGCTGAAGGAAGAGAACACTGTAATTAGCAAGTATCTGCAAGAAGGAAAATGAGCTTGCTACGGGAAAAGCCTGCTCCTGTGCAAGATAATTAGAATTTCTCTTTAAGCACCGTAAAAGGTGTGACGAGGGAGGGGTCCTCTGTCCCCTGGCTTAGAGGCAGGACGACAGCTATAATCTGAACACACGGAGCACGGCTCACGAGGCAGATGCAACAAGGGAGCAAGAAAAGCGCTTCAATCGCTAAGGAAAGAACTCAGACCAGTTAAAAGGCAGCCAGGGAAATACACGCGCATCCCAGAGTTCCTAACCTGTTTCAGGGCAACACCCGGGCTGCTGCTGAAGCCTTTCTGGACCTCCCTCCCTACAGGACGCCACGTGTCCGGGCCCTGCCTCGTCCTGGGTGCTGGCTGTCCTCAGGAAATGCTGCAAACCAGGTCACTAGGACTCATGTTCAACTAGAGCTCGTGAGAATTATCCTGTACCTAACACTGGAGACTCATGTTCAACTGCAAAACAAATTGTTCTGTCCGTTTCCATCACAAAACCATTTTTTGTTGTTGTTTTGGACCTAACTTATGTTTAAAAACTAAAATGATCATCTTTCCTGAGACACAAATTGGGTAACCCAGAAATAGTGGCGATCATAAAAATCTAGCTTTTCAGATAAAACAGGCTTCCATCCATCTCTGTTCCAGGAGCATAACAGCACCTCTCCTAAACCGCCCTCCACCTCACAGCTGTCCGTGGCAGAACTCTCTCAGACCCAGAAAGCCTGTTCCAATGACAGCTTCCGCCCCCGCTGTCACAGCTCTATGCATCGTCACCTGCACCCTCAGCCGCCAGCCACTTAGGCTGAAGTCTGCGTTCTTCACACTGAAAACCCATTTCCAAGCTCAATGGTGTATGCTGTACCTTCCTACCCCTCTGACCTATTTCCTACATTTGGAAAATATTTAAGTGAGTCTTTACAAGCTGGACGTCTAGCAGGTTCAAGCAGCAAGGGGCCAAGGGCACGTGTGTGCCCGGGAAGCTGAGTACAGAGGCGCGAAGATACTCCTGCCAGAGACCTGTCTATCCCAGGCCGGCTCCCTCCCTCGGAGCCCAGTTCGTTCCAGCTGAGACAGGGATGACCCGCCAGCCTCAGGAAGCGCTGGACGGGTGCCAGAAGCAGCCCTGGGCTCTCCTGCACCCCCTCTTGGAGACCACTTCTGCAGGGTCCCCACTGCCCTGGAGCAGCCTGAAGCTGAAAACCCCACACACAGCCCCGGCCTGTGTTCTGAGACTCGGGGGGGATGAGGCATGCCAAGGGAGCTGCTGACCCAAAGTCAAGCTCATCTCAGACGGACTGGAAATGCCCACGAGGCTCGCGGGGGCTGCGAGGATGGGGGTCCCGCCCCGCCCCCCCACGTTCTGTCCCTGAGGCTTCGGTGTGCGTCAGTCCATCCCGCGCCGCACCCCCCGTTCTGTCCCTGAGGGCTCGGTGCGCGTCCGTCCATCTCAAGCGTGGCACAGAGCCAGGGCCCACAGGAGCGCCCCCTTACTTCGGGAAGTGCGTGAGGACCAGAGTCCGCTTCTCCAGCGGCAGCTCGTCCTTCTCCTGCCTCGCCTGCTCCAGCAGCTGCCGCCGCATCACAGTGAAGACGGAGCGCAGCAGCGTCCTCCCGAACACCTGGGCCGTCTCGTACCGTGGCAGGCTGTCGCAGAACTGGGGGACGTTGCAGTAACACAGCCACCTGCACGGGGGAGACCACAGCATCAGCGCCCGCCAGCCCCGCACGAGGCGCACCCAGGATGCTGCGCGACACCGTCCGGCCTCGGCGGGAGACCAGGCTGCGGACACGCTGGGGAAGCGCCGCCGGCGGGTCAGAGGCCGGCTCACCCTGCCTGAGCCCTCGGCCCAGCTCCAGGAGACTCACTCCAGTCCGCAGCATCCTTTCAACAGGAGGATGGATTCGAGGGGACTGAGGATGTCCCGTTTGGGGAGGAAGCAGAACTCTCCCATTGAACCCTCTGAATACAACTTAACAGCTTCTTTAAAATGCCTACACAGCACTCACACCCCAACAGCTTCAGTGAGAATATAGAGATCTCCACAACTGCTCAAAACTCAGCCAAAACGCAGGAAGGGATCAGCTTCCACCATCTGCCGCTTAGGCGCTCAGTAGCTCAGAGTCAAAACTGCTTCTCAGCGTCGCGTGGGGCTGGAGGGGCGCCGGGCCCCAGAAGTCCCAAGGCCTTTCCTGACGCTGAGCACAGAGCGGGGCACAGGGCTGATGCAGGGCAGATTCAGGACGCCGCCTCAGCCGAGAAGCTGGGAAACGAACATTCATCCGCCACCACCTGCTCCAGGGCCTCCCAGAGATGCAAGGCCTGAAATTCCCAGCAGTGGGGGCAGGGGGGCCCAGCGGGCAGCGGAGACCAGGGAGGGACCGGGCTTCAGTGCCCAAGTCCTGCTCCTCGGAGGAGGACCCAGCTCCCCCTCTTCAGGGGGAGGACCCCTCTCCCCAGACAGAACCCTCTGCCCCGCCAGGGACCCCTCTCCCCAGATAGGACCCTCTGCCCCGCCGGGGACCCCTCTCCCCAGACAGAACCCTCTGCCCTGCCGGGGACCCCTCCCCCCAGACAGAACCCTCTGCCCCGCCAGGGACCCCTCTCCCCAGATAGGACCCTCTGCCCCGCCAGGGACCCCTCTCCCCAGATAGAACCCTCTGCCCCGCCAGGGACCCCTCTCCCCAGATAGGACCCTCTGCCCCGCCGGGGACCCCTCTCCCCTGGATGGAACCCTCTGCCCCGCCGGGGACCCCTCTCCCCTGGATGGAACCCTCTGCCCCGCCGGGGACCCCTCTCCCCTGGATGAAACCCTCTGCCCCGCCGGGGACCCCTTTCTGGCGCCCTTTCAGGTGAGCGGCCGAGTTCCCACATGCCCAGACGGCTGGAGGAGCCTCAATGACCGTCAGTCCTCAATGAAGAGTGCAGTAATGCTCACTCACTCAGGCTTTCTGACTTATTCTTTATGCCACTCTGAATTATTTCAGCTCCCCTGTGTATGGGGTGGGGCCGTGTCATCTTTGGGGAAGGAAGCCTTCATCAGCCTAGATTCAAAATTGGCCGTAAAGCCCTGCTACCGTCCCTCTTCCTCTCAACTCTCCTGTCCTAACAGCTCACACCCGAGTGTCCCTCCACGACACAGGACCCAGACGGGCATTTTGAGTGCTGTCTTATATCCTGTCAAGCTGGAAACTGGCCTTGGTAGCAGAAAAAACTAAAGGCTGCGTTTATTTTGTACTTTATAAGGCACATCATATAGAAACTCATCACCTTCAAAGGTAGTCTGTGCTGGAAGTCAGTCCACGGCCACTTAATGAAGTTAGGATATGTGGAGTTGAAGGCAGGCCAGCTCCCAGGGAACGAATTATGAAAGTACAAACGTAATCACAAACCATAACCATCAGATCAATTTCATGAGACTTAGGCGATCATAAGACTGTAAATCTTAATAAAAGTGTGTCCAATGTGGTACAGTGGGAGATATAAGGACTTAAGGATTTAGAGCTGCTGTCCGATGAAGGCCTTTGTGGTGACGAGGCTGCTGTGCGCCTGTGCTGACAGTGTGCAACAACCGGAATAGCCGCGTGGCCATCAGCCGTGCGTAACTGCGCTCGGACAAGTGAGCACGCATTTTCCTTTTCTATTTTAACTGAAGTATAGCTGGTTTGCAAGGCACGTAGCAAAGCGATTCCGCGCTGTGCATGTGCGCGCTGAGACTCTTTTCCAGGCTCTTCTCCCTTGTAGGGTGTTGTTGCGAAGCCTTGGACGCGGCTCCCTGTGCGGCTCCAGCCAGTCCTTGTTGTTTGTCTATCTCACACACAGCAGCTGCGTCTGCGAGCCCCAAACTCTGGTTCATCGCCCCCACCCCTCTTCTCTCTGGTAACCCCATTTGCTTTCCTGAAGAGACTGATTCTGGGAAGGATTTAAGGCAGGAGAGGGGACAACAGAGAGCAAGGTGGCTGATGGAGTCACCAACTCCATGGACGCGAGTCTGCGCAAAAGGCAGATGGTGAAGGGCAGGGAAGCCTGGCGCGCTGCCGTCCATGGGGTCACAAAGAGTTAGACGTGATGAGCGACTGAGCCACAACTAACTTTAATCAATTTGAATTTACGTTCCACCAGCAAGCGCCTACTGTACGGGGCAGGGAGCTACCCTGTGATCAGCCGCAGCGCAGAAGACTCTGGAAGAGCAGGCGCATATTCTCTTGATGCACATGCCGGGCCCAGTCGCACCCGGCTCTTTGTGACCCCATGGACGGTGGCCTGCCAGGCTCTTCTGTCCACAGGATTCCCCAGGCAAGAATACCGCAGTGGGTTGCCTTTTCCTTCTCCAGGGGATCTTCTTGACCCAGGGATTGAACCCGCATCTCTTACGCCTCCTGAACTGGCAGGTGGGTTCTTTATGACACACACATGTATGTCTGCATCATTCTGCTGTATGCCTAAAACTAACACCACTGTAAATCAACAACACTCTATTTATTTAAAATAAATAGAGGAAAAAATATTTTAAAATTTACTTTCAAATGGAAACTCTGAGAAATACATTTTCATTAAACACAACTTAACTGCTTTGGTAGAACTCCATTTAGTTTTAACCACTTAAAATATAGCGAATGAATTAAAATATGCTGTAATTATAAACCCCCCACACTGGATTTGAAAGATTTAGTACAAAAAAAAGTAAAAGACATCATTAATAATTGCTCATATTGATTCCATGTGAAGTGATAACATTTTTATACATTGGGTCAAATAAAACACTATTAATATTAATGTCCTGTTTTATCTTTTTAAATGTAGTTACTAGAAAATGTCAAATTACAGATGTGGCTCACATTTGTGGATCAAGTTATATTCTATTTGGCAGTGCTGATTTTGAGTCTGAAGAACATTCCTATCTATGGAGGTCACAGATGTCTGAGACTCTACTGAAGACCGATGCTATTTCTGTTACAACAATGATAGTGATGAATATTATAAAATCATAAAATGTTATCTGAAGTACATAACAGGTCATTCACTCTCCACAGGGCAGAGGAAGGCAATGTAGATTAATATTATCCAGTCAAAATTGTCAAATAAAAGGTTTTCATTTATTTCCTCTGAAAATCACTTTATAGTACTTAAGTTTATACTTTTTTAGTTTAGTTCTGTTTTTGCTTCCAAAACTAATCTTATGAATGTCTAAGGGCGCTGTACGAAAGGACAGGAGATGAGGCAACGCGTTTGGGTGCTCCGGGCGCTGTGGTCGTTGACACGGTCCAGGCGGGCGGCGAGACCGAAGGAAACGGGAATGGCTGTGTGTCTTGCTGCTCAGGCGTTCCCCTAAAGACCAACCTGGAGAACAGGCGGCACCTAAACCTCTGGTTTCAGGTCTTCTCAAAAGAAGTGAAAGGACGGTTCAGTCACTTTCATATGCCTAACAGAGACGGCATGGTGTGCCAGTCACTGACTGTTCAAACAACTCTCAGATTTTCATAGCACTGGGATTACTCGCAGGGACCCTGCTTTCTTTAAAACATGAGTAAAGCTGGAAGACATGGGTGCAGAAGGCCATGGCGCCTACTCACTGCTGGAGGGAAAGTCCTACAGCTCTCAGGGATTACGTGACCCCTCCTGGTGTTCCTGCACTGAAGATTAGTTACTTTCAGAGTCCAGACTAGAAGCTGGCTCTCTGAAGCCCCATCACACTGCTCCTCCCACTATTCATGGTAAATACCATCCTAGGATGGCATGATGCGCCTAATTATGAACGTTCAGGAAGCCTGGTGATGGTCTATACCTCACAGTGCAATGGTTAACATGAAACTTTCACCAGGCTCAATTTAGTTATATCTAATTTGCTTGGATTCTTACAAAACATCTCGCCAAGATAAGCATAACTTCTAATTTTGAGATGGTCTGCACAGCTCAGAATCTAAGGCTAATAATTTGCCACATTCCTTTAGCATGGGCTTCTCCGGGAGTTCAGATGGTAAAGAATCCGCCTGCAATGCAAAAGACCCGGATTTGATCCCTGGGTTGGGAAGATCTCCAGGAGCAGGAAATGGCAAACCACCCCAGTATTCTTGCCTGGAGAATCCCATGGACAGAGGAGCCTCGTGGGCTACGGTGCACAGGATCACAAAGAGTCAGACAGGACTAAGCAACTTACACTTTCACTTTAGCATATTCTGTTGGTCAGATGTATTTTAAGAAGTCATATTCCTCCGACACTTTTCCAGCTATTTTCTCATGGAATTATATTAGCACATCATCAGAAAATTTCAAAATATTTGTCCAGGTTTGTCTCTAAAACCACAGTGACTTCTGGGGGACATATAAAGGTATATTTAATATATACTCATATAGATTATTAAGGTTAAGTATATGTTAACATTAATATATCAGGTTTTTCAATATATAAAATACTTATATTTTGCCTAACTTCAGAACAGAGAGTATAAGTAATATAAGCAGTTCTACTGTTCAGCAAGCATTTACTCTTTCATGGGGTAAGTCCTCCCGTGGTGAGGAACACAATCACTTTCTGGGTCCATCCTGTTCCACGAGGATCCTGTCTCCCACCTCCGTGCTCAGCACGTGGACCGCGTGGGGTCCCGCGCGTGGGCCGCAGGGACAAGCTGAGCCTGCCCTCCAGGGCCCGGCTCCCCCCGCCCCCCGGGCCTCTTGCGCGCAGGGGAAGAGCAGCGGCATCAGCGCGGCGGGGGCGTGCGCCCTCCTCGGGTCTCACGCGCTCAGGACCCTGAGGTCGGACTCCAAGCGGCCGGGCATCTCCCCGGTTCCCAGGCTGCTCCTCTCCGCTCGCCCTCTTCACCGGCAGGCAGGCCGGGTGCCGGGGGCTTCCCTGCCGCCACCCACCGAGGCTGCGGGCCGCCCGCCCCGGGTCCGCCGGTCGCCGCCGCGAGCGGGACGCGCCCTCCGCGGGGAGGCTGGCCCCGGGCCGTCACCGCCCGTGCGTCCGCGCCCCGGCCCCGCGCTCTCCCGCCCCGGCACACGCTGCAGCTCGGGCGCAGCTGAGTCCCGCGCGGGCGGTGGCCGGGGCTCGGAGGAACAGCACCACCTGCATCTCCCCGGGGGCGGGGCGGGGCGGGGCCGGTTCAAGCCCATCTCTCCTCCCGCAACCCCGCGTGCTCACGACTCCTCGAGGGTTTGCAACGCTTGCCCACGTCTCGGGAATTCCCACATGCTACGAACTGTTTTTATTCTGTTTTCTAAAATACAGCATTAACTCCCGTGCCGCTTCACAGTGCATTCTCCCCCTCGATTAGACAGTCCTTCCCCTCTTCGAGTGGCAAATGTTTCAGGAGTTTCGCTTTCACAAATATTCAGTTTTGTCAGCTGTTCACAGATGAAGTTAAAGATATGGGCCTTCCCCTGTTGCTCAGTGGTCAGCTCCCTGCACCACCACCCCCCCACAGTGGGGCTCAGGTCTGCTCCCTGGTCAGGAAATGAAGATGCCACATGCCTTATTGTGCGGACAAAAAATAAAGTAAAATAAAACTTGTTAAACTATATATTTATATATAGAGAGAGAGTTCTACTATTTCAACTCATTACAGTTACAATATAGGAACTACTATTAATATAACACTCTGAAATGAAGATGTGAAAATAAAGGTATCATTTAAAAGTGGATTATGAAGCAATCTGCAAATCCTATTTACACTTAAGATAAAATATTTTATAATTCAAATTGTATATATTGTAAAAGGCTGGATGAGGGGCGAAAACTTGGATGTTACTCATAAAATCAGGTCAGTAATTAGAGAGCAAAATTTAGCTTTAACTCTACCCATTTCTACTTGTCATCTGTGGTTAAATCTGAGTACAAGTGATCTTTACAGGTTGTCAAAAAACATTTGCTTATTTTAACTCCAAGCGGAAGAAAAGGCTAAAAACAAAAAACCCTGAAGCAAGCTTGATATGCCCATAAAATGTAAATGGGAAAAGTTATGGAAAGGTGAATAAAGTGGGTAATACAAGCCACTCTCTTCCTTAAAGATGAATATGTCACACTATTTTGTATGGTCCACGTTTATGACGCTTAAGTCATAAACTCAATTCTATTATTCTATAAATCATAGGTAATAAAATTACTTTCCCATTTTAGAAAAAATACACGTAATCCAAGAATATGTGCAGAGTTTGATGTCCACCAACAGAGAAAAATTGCATCAACAGACAATAATGTAACCGGTAAAATGTGTAAGCGGGGCAGGGGAGGGGTGGACGAAGAAGACGCAAGTGCTCTCTTTTCTTTCATTCTAACAAATGTGGAACATGTATCGAGAGAGACAAAGGCCGTAAGACCATGTATGTAACACTATTATATTTACACCAAGGTGCTGAGACTATGGTGGTCTTTCCTTCTTTGGAGAAGACTCTGGAGAGTCCTTGGACTGCAAGGAGATTAAAACGGTCCATCCTTAAGGAAATCAGCCCTGAATATTTACTGGAAGGACTGATGCTGAAGCTGAAACTCCAATACTTTGGCCGCCTATGTGAAGAACTGGCTCATTGGAAAAGACCTTGATGCTGGGCAAGAGTGAAGGCAGGAGGAGAAGGGGATGACAGAGGATGAGGTGGTTGGATGGCATCACCCACTCAATGGAGATGAGTCTGAGCAAGCTCTGGGAGTTCGCGACAGTGAGGCCTGGCGTGCTGAGGCTCATGGGGTCGCAAAGAGTCAGACACGACTGAGCAACTGAACTGAACTGAACTGATATTCTTGGGCACTGCATTTTTTTAAAGAGTAAGGTCTCTCTATAATAATCACAGAGTCATAATATAGTTATCTAGACCAGCAGTGCTCAACAGAAATACAATGCAAGCCACATACGTAATTTTAAATTTCCCAGTAGTCACATTAAAAAAGTAAATAGCAACAGGTGAAATTAACTTTAACATATTATTTAACTCAATATATCCAAAATGCTACCATTTCAACATGCAATCAGTATAAAAAACGATGAATGAAATACGTCACGTTCTTTTTTTGTGCAATCTTAGAAATCTCACTTCAGGCCAGCCACACCTCCAGCGCTCAGTAGCCACGTGTGGCGGGCAGCTATTGTACTAAGTCTGCAGCTCTAAATGGCCCGGATCCTCCACATTCAGAACATCGAGGCCAGAGGGGAGGAGCCAGCCCCGCTCACCTGGTGTAGTTCTCCTTGTACCCAGAGATGTCATCGTTGGGAGAGCGCAGTCTTCGCTGAGAGGGTGCCTCCAGATGCCAATAGTTGATGCGGTTCAGGAACATTTTTGCCAGCTCAACGATCGTTTGCCTTTCTTTGGGTGGCAGGTGACTGAATTTGTACTGTACAAAGTTATTCACACCCTTAAAAGGAGGGAAGGCAATTTATTCATGCAGCTCCGAAATCCTGAACGCCCACCCAGTCAGCACCAGCGGTGGTCATTAGCAAAAGAACAGACAGTTTTCTATTCACAAAACCCTCTTTTTTTTCCATTAGAAAACAGGAATGCCCAGAGGGAATCGTGCCTCGGATCACAGCCTATGAAGAGTGACACAGAAGCTGGGAGCTGCGATTCCCTGCCTGCTGCGATTATGAACCAAGGAAGAAGAATCAAAGCAGTGGGCTGAAAAGGTCAAAACCCCCTAAACAATAGAATATGGCAATTTTGCAGAGTAACTCCTGCTGTTCAGTCATAACAGGAGCTCACATATAATGAGATTCTTGGATAAATATGTTTTTACATTCACAAAATTTTAATCCAAAGTCTGCTAGCAAGGTCTTGCAATGAACTAAACCACGAGACTGTAGACTCGTTACTGTCATCCTTTCAGTTTTTAGTAAATTTACCCCCCCAAAATTCTTACATGCTGAGTAATTTTGATATGAGCTTTTGAAAAAAATCTGTGGATTAATTTAATCTGTCTTCAGAACACTCTCATCTAATTTAACTTCAAATAAAGTAACAATGAAATCTTATTTTGTAGGGTTTGAAGACAACGTTTCTTCTACTAAAAGCTGACTGATAAGATACACTTATTTGTACCTCATACCATGTCTTCTGTACCTACTCTCATCAGGAAACTCAGTCCAGAGTGTCTGGTATTTACTTAAAGAAATAATGAGAGGCTAAGAAATGGATGCTGGTGACAGACCCTGACAACGGCTAACAGGAGGGTCTGTACCTGCAGACAGAGGCCCCACGCGGGTCCCTGCTTCTTTGCAGGAATCATAATGTGGCAGGAAGCCGACTTCTGGATACAAAATCTCATTTCTTTTCTGTGCTTTTTGCTTGACTTACAATGTTTTTCACATTGCTCCTGAATTCCCTCACCTCAATAGACTTTTCAACAGTGCCAAACACAGGGACAAAGACTTAATTTTGAAACATCAACACCAGGAAAAAAGCCCATTTCATGTGTTCTGACGAACTACATGTTCTACTTTTTTTTTTCTTTCCCAAACACACAGCGCATTCCGAGCATTCAGCAGCCTAAGAGACAAAAGCTAAATCACTCACTCCAGGGAGCATTTACTTCTGATCCAAAGGGCTTGAGACTATCCCTACAGACTGGAACACCTCTAAGCCAGCCACGAAGATGGAGATGAGGTTTGTTCAGCCTTAAAGCAATTTTAAAAAGGGGGCTTCTCTTATTTTTTTACCTGTTCAATACTAGGTTTTTCAAAAGGGGGCTTCTTCTCCAAAGAACCTTCAACCACAGGTTTTCCTCTTTGTAAAATAGACTTCCTCAAGAGCTGTAAGAAATCAAAAAATCAGTGTCTGTCTGTCTGTCTCTCTCTCTCTCCTCTCTCTCTCTCTCTCTCTCTCACACACACACACATACTGGCGTCTCCAAGCTTACAATCTTGTTGGGGGGGAAGGGCCACATAATGGAGCTGGGCCAGGTCATATCATGCTGTTTCCCACATTCAAAAGGAAGAAAAGAAACAAACAATTCAAGTTGGCAGCAGAAACATTCCAAGTAAGTTGCAAAGGCAGTTAAGTGCTATCTAAGCTCAGAGCTGAGAGCTCAGAAATCGGGGACTGAGGGAAGGCTTCACAGCCGAGAAAGGGTGTACTGCGTGTGGAAGGGAGGACAGGTGTGGAACACAGCCAGACAGAACGGCGTCTGAGGAAGGTGAGGGGTGACGGCAGCCTTGAGGAGCTCGAGGGTCCCGGCCCGTGAGGCTGCCCCAGCAAGTGGTCAGAGGGCCCCAGAGACCGTGGAGCTGTTTTCTTTGTAAGGCGTTTAATCAACCAAAATGTGAATCAAAAGCAATACATAAGAGTACCGAGTTTAGTCTTCATTTTAAAATCTTCCTCTGAGACATGTAAGCTTAGGCTTTTCTCTAAAACACTCCGTGTCACACTCAGAGAGCCTCTGGAAGGGAAGTCACCATATTCCATTTATCTTAATTACGTTGCTGTTGTCTCCAAGTCACATCTGACTCTGCAATCCCACGGACGGCAGCACACCAGGCTTGCCCATCCTCTGAGATCTCTCAGAGTCTGCTCCAATTCATGTCCACTGAGTCAGTGATGCCGTCCAGTTACAGGCCAGTGAATTCTCACGTCAACAGACAGGAGGCCGCCAGCCAGCCCCACGGCCCCGGGCCTGACCTGAGCTGGGAGAGGCTGGCCTTGCGCTCCGCACGCCACGAGGCCCCCCAGACCTCTCCTGCTCACCCCCTTCACGCCCTGCTCCTGGCTTCCGCTGACCCCGAGGCCTGGAGCACCCTCTGCACAGGCTCCCAGGCCACGCGGGGGGTGCTCACGCCCTGGGGGGCCTGCTCTAAACCCTGAAAAGGCCGAGGCCTGCTCTGCACGCAGGAGCCGAGTGCAGCGGCTGAGTCACAGGCGCAGTCCCGGCCCCGAGGGGCCGCCGCGGGCTCCTGCGGGCGCCGCGCGTGGTCGCGGGCTTGTCCCCACTCCCTCTCCACGCGCAGAGTGCAGGCCAAGGGTCCTGGCATCGCCAAGCCCACAGAACAAAACGCCGCTCTGAATCCCGGCCACGGGAATTCCAGCTCTTCAAAGAGCAAATACCAGAGGGAGGAAGAACACAGAGGCAGTCATCAAGACCCAGCTTGAAAATACATGTGTACTGAACTTCTCTACCTTCCACCTCTGCGTGAGCCTTCCGTAACCCTTCACACGTGGCATATACGCAATCATTCGTTCATTCACTCACCCACGTATTATTTATTTATTACACATTTACTTACATCTTTCCCTCCTTTCTCTATTGATTGCTTTTTCAACAGAAACAAAACATGGTGAACGTTCTCCCAGAAGGTAGTGGAAACAGATGACGCCGCCCGAGGTGGAAGGTCACCCTGTGCCCCCCCGGGCTGGGTCTGACAAAGACCTCAGCTCCTCTAGAGGTGCCATATCAATTACTCACACTGAGCATTTGCTGATCCTTTCAGGGTATCATACCCATCTTTACAAAAATAAAGGTACCATAATGATAAGTTGTTATATGTTTCTAAGGATATGCAAAGACTGATCATCACATTTAGATACAAATAATTTGGGGTATCTACTTTTTTTTCCCCAGTTAAAATCATTTGGAAACCTGATCCATCGGGGGTTTCAATTTGGAGGCAGATGGATGAATAGGGGAGATGCTGAGTCTTAGCTTCCTTGTCTAAAACAGGGCGGAGCTGGGATTAAACAGGCAAATATTCAGCATGAAAATGTTAACAGCAGCAGCGACACGTGCCTCTTACTCGCCAAGCACCCCCTGCAGCTCTGCCTGCACCGTCTCATGAACCCTCCTCACAGCCTTTTGAGGGAAGTGCTATGATGTCATGGTCTACACTTTTAATCTTCTTTTAACACCAAAAACATTTTATCCTGGGGTACAGCTGATTAACAGTGTTGTGGCAGTTTCGGGTGACCAGCGAAGGAACTCAGCCACAAGGAAACGGCACGACCTGGCCGAGGTCACGTCACTAAGGGATGCAGCCAGGCCTGGAAGCAGCCAGCTGGGCTCCGGCACCACGCCGACGGGCTCCAGGGCGAAATCAGCTTCAGGAAGCAGCTTTTCACTGAGTTCATTTTCAACATCTAGGGCAAAAGTTTCCAAAGTGCACTAAAATGTGTAACTGCAGTTTAACTTAGAGACGTAGGGGACACAGGAACTGCTTTTCCGAAGCTAAGAAGAAATGGATGCTTTCTTACACACTTGCCCAACGAGTGACTTTGGGGGAGGGGAGGGGAGAATGCTTAATATTTTGGATTTTGTTCTCAGGAGCAAATACACGTGCACCGGTAAAGATGAGAGAGGGAAAAAAGCAGAGCAGTATTTCTGCCTCTTAGGTGGTTCTAAACAGAACTGAGCGGAGGTCAGCAGGACGGAAACCTTCCCCTCCAGCAGGGCTCTGGGGAGCCACCCACCAGGGAGCTGAGCTCCAAGACACATAATAGCTGCAGCCAGGCAGACGTTGCTTTTCTCTGACTGAGAGCTTTTTCCAAAGATGCTCTAAACAGCTGAAGCAGGTGGGGTTCGGTCCAGATGACTCAGGCCCACGGTCGTGTCAACAAGCTGTCACCTGGAGGAGTCTGGTGCCTGCTAACAGCTGTGCTCTCTGTCACCCCTCCCCCCATTACTTACCTTTTTGGTGTTAAAATCCCCACAAGATTCCAATGTTTAAAAATATAATCGCCTTTCCCACTCTTTCCCCTATCAACCCCGAATATCCCCAGTACTACATTCAAAGACAAAAGTTAACAGAAGCAGCAAAGGAACAATTATGTCCCAGGTAAATTCAGGCACTCCCTGCCCCAACCCAGAGCGACAGGAACTGGATCGGAAACCTGTCCTGAGATTCCTGGCTGCCAGAGCAAAAGAGGAAGCTCCTGGTCACAGGAAGGGAAGCCAGCCCGGCGCAGAGACACACGCCTCCGGGGGGTCAGCTCCCGGGAAGGGTCTGGGGTTGGTTTTAAGGCCCTTAAGGCCACACCATGCAGCAGAGTCTACAGAGCCCGAAACGGTCGGGTTGGGGTTTTAAAATCATTCCTTCTGTCAGCCGCCTTTGCGAATCCACTTTTTGGTGACCTGACTTTCTTCTAACTGTTCCCCCGCCCTGCCCCCCAACCATTTCCCACCCGCTGTCAGCGCAAACCAACCCACTCTACCGAAACAGGACTGGGACCCGCTGGAGCTGAGGCCGCTCCCCGAGGAGGCGGGGGGCGGGGAGCGGGGAGGCGCCGACCGCAGCCCTTGCTCCTGCACTTAGGACGCCGAGCCCAGCCACCACCCAGCCAGGCCTCCTGCCTCCCTGCCGCCAGGGCCTCCGCACCGGGCTGGGGGCTTCACGCCCACCGCGGGGTCTCGATGCTGCGTGACCACACGCGCCCCCCACGCTGGGCTGGGCTGGGCTGGGCTGGGGGCTTCATGCCCACCGTGGGGTCTCGATGCTGCGTGACCACACGCGCCCCCCACACTGGGCTGGGCTGGGGGCTTCACGCCCACCGGGGGTCTGATGCTGTGTGACCGCGCCCCACCCAGAAGGCGCCTCCGCGGCCCTTTTCGGGGCAGCCCCTGGCCCCTGCCCGCGTCTCTGCGCAGTGGTCAGCTCGTCGCCCCTAACTGACCTGGGAGGTTAGCGCCGCGTCTCCCTGGCCCTAGTCCCCGCCCGCCGGCGCCCTCCACGCGGAGCGCGCGCACTCTGCCGGCTCCGGCGCAGGCTCACCGCCACCGCCGCCCACTGCCGACCTGCTGACGGTCCCCGCCGCTCCTACCGAAACCTTGCCTCCACGAAGGCAAGGACTTGGCTGCCCAGGGACGCAGGCTTCACGCCCACAAGAGCACCCGCATAGAGAAGGCATGCGCTAAGTCCTTGTCAGATGGGCAGACAGACAGCTGGACACATGCTTGGATGGACAAATGGATGGATGGAGGGGTGAACAGAGGGGCGATGGGAAGAAATGCATGAGCATAAAGATACCCGACTTGGCCGACACGCGGGAGGCACTCCGGGAGCGGGGTGCGCTCCCAGCACGGCGCCCAGGGCAGAGTTCCCCTGGAGAGACGCGCCTCCGCAGACCCAGGGCCAGCCGCCCGTGACCTGCTGCATCCGGACAGACAAAGGGAGAAGCAAGCCTTTCCAAATGTGGACGTCTCACCTTGAACAGGTAGAAATAAACCTGCTTGGTGTCGGCATCTTCCTCCCTGTGGACACAGGTAAAGAGGTACTCCACGTCCAGCACGATCCCCAGCAGCCTGTTCATCTCCTCCTCGGACACGTTCTCCAGGTGCGACACGTGAGCAGCTGCGGGCAGAGGCACAGCGGGAGTCAGCTCGGCGCGCTCCGTCCCGCCAGCCAGGCCTCTCCGCCCGTGGGCCCGGTCCCCACCCGGGCCAAACCCGCGCCCCTGCAGGGGAGCCCGGAGTCTCAGCCACCGGGCTGCCAGGGAAGCCCCAGTCTGGAACATTCTCTCCCAGGAACCTCCTGGAACACTAATACATCAGAGTGCACTGAAAATAGAGGAGCTGTCTGAACTGCTACAGGACTGAAGTCTGCTCGCAAGACTGACGGACGCTAAATTCTGCCACGTCCCTAAGAAGCCAAGCCCCGTCAGGCCAAGCGGGCCCTGTGGCCCTGGAGCCTGGATCCAGGATCTGAGGACTGTGGGTCCAGAGGGTCCAGAAACAAAACTCCCCGAGGGTGCAGATCTAAGTCCTGCGGACAGTTCTGGTGGCCAAGAACATCACATCTCAGGAAAGACCGAAAAAGTATCAGTCAAATCTGAATGAAGCCCTTTTCCTCAGCCCTGAGACACACTCAAAGTTCAGTCTCTAAGCGAAACCCTGAGGCCAGTGTGCGTTCGAGTCGGCCTCCTCCACGGTCGAGCCCCAGGCCGCCTTCCCTGCGCCGCTCCGGGCCTCACCGCCGCTCCGGGACCCGTCCACATCGCCCCCGGCCCACGCCCCGGGCCTCCCTTCCACCCAAACCCAGCCCACTTTTCCAGGTGAACACATTTTAGCCTCAAAACATCTCGTGAGGTAGGTCCCAGTGACCCCACGCTACGGCTGAGAAAACAGGCCGAGAGGGAGCGCGGTGTCCCCCGTGTCAGCCCGCGGGAGCCGGGCCCGAAGGCAGAGCGGCCGCCTCCACGCCTGGAGCGCGCGCCCCCTGGACGATCAGCCCACTCGCTGCAAGCCCTCCGCACTCGGAAGGGTCTCTCGAGGTCTCGCAAGGTCACGAGGGTCTCCGGGGGCCGCGAGGGTCTCTCAGGGTCGTGACGGTCACCGGGGGTCTGGAGGGTCTCCGGGGGCCGCGAGGGTCTCCGGGGGTCGTGAGGGTCTCCGGGGGGAAGCCGACCGAGAGCCCACCGGGGGCACCTCCGGGAGGCGGCCCGGCTCTCGGTCTGTGTCTCCAGGGACCGGCGCTACACTGGCTGAGAGACAGCGGCCCTGCGGGAGCGATCCTCCGCGGGGAGCTCCTGGTGTGCTGGCTGGAAACCCTTGCACCTGGAAGGGCTTGAGGGGACTTCCAAAGAAACCCCCCGCTGCGGAGCGCAGAGGCGGGCCCTCCCTCGCCTTCTTCAAGGGCGTGCTGGGAAAGGGGGCGGCCCTGTGCACTGGAGCCCCCCGGGCTCCTCAGTCCACGGATTCTCCAGGCAAGAATCTGGAGTGGGTTGCCCTGCCCTCCTCCAGGGCTTCTTCCCAGCCCAGGGATCGAACCTGCACCCCAAGTCTCCTGTGTTGACAGGCAGCACCGCCTCCTGCCCATCATGAAGAGCAGGCTGGATGGAAATTTAAATGCTTGAGACAGGAGACCTGAGGAGGTCTGCCTGCTTCAGACTCTGCCCAGAAGGGAATCTGTAATCTCTCCTTCAGCTCTGTGTGACCCAGGGCACAGAGAACCAGAGCTGGTGATGCAGGAACACGGAAAGAAAACAGCCGATTCCCAGAGGGCGGAGGGCCAGGCTCTGCTGGACACGGGCGACTCACAGCCGGAGACGGAGCCAGTCGGGATCCTCCTCCGGAAAGAAGGGAGGGCAGCTCAGGGGCGGGGCTACACGGAGGCAGAAAGAGGACGGTGCCCGGTGCCCAGAGAGGGTTAAACTTCTAGAATGAATAATGGGTTGAGATGGAGGGGGGAGATCAGACGAAAACAGGGGGCCTAGACCACCCACCAAAGAAGAAACAAAGCTGCTCTGGACAAGCTGCCAAGAAAGAGAAGCTTCCCCACGGCGAGAAGGCAGAGAGCCCACCACTGGCCTCAGTACTTAGTAGCCTGGACGGTCAATTCTGACTCCAGGCTAAGACTTGAACTCCTGTCTTTGTCGTTTTTATTGTGATAATCGTACATAATGGCCTGCCTCTGAGAACCCTGTCCCTCTGCCTCTCTCAAACTAAAGAGCTCCAGTTCCGCTCACAGGGAGGCACCGTGAGCCTGCCCACCTGTGAATGAATGAAGGAACGCATCCTCCCGCCTGGGGCTTGCAAGACTTAAATGGCCTCTGTGCTGTGTTTCCTGACCCCTCCATCTCTGATCCATAAATTTATATGAATCCATATCCATCAAAATCCATAAACGGGTATTTTGAGACACTCGTCTGCTCTCCTCCAGGTCAGCCAACTTCCCTAATAAAAGGAGTCCTCGCCTCAAGGCCTCATCTCTGGGGCTCGCTGGCCGACTGTGCAGCGCGCAGGGCGCGCTCAGACCCTGGTAACGCTCTCAGGCTCTCCAGCTGTGGGCCCCTCTCCAATGCTCCTTGCGGTCTCTGAGTACCCTACACTCAGCTTTCTCTCTGACCAAATCCACATCAGCAGCTACACCCCATGCCAACCCAATCATCCCCACACCCCTCATCACCTTCCCACCCCAACAACCAGGGCACCACCACCGTCCCCACACACTTGACCTCGGACTTATAGTCCTTGAGGTCACCCTCAGAATGGCGGCCCCTCCAGCCAAGGAGCCTGGCACTTACTGCCTCACTGCCCTTCCCTGGCACAGTACCCACACCAGACACAGCTGGGCACCCCCCACACTCTTCCCCACTCCCACCTCTGATCACGGGGACCCCGAGCCTTCCCCCAGACTGCTCTGTCGCCATGGGAGGGAGGGAGACCGTCCCCATCAGACCCACGTCTACTGAGTCCAAAGATGGCTCCTTGGGGGCTGAAGGGCAGGATTAGGGGCTTCCCAGAATTAGTGGTGAAGACCCACCAGTGCAGGAGACATTACGTAGCATGATCCCTGAGTCAGGAAGACCCCCTGGAGGAGGGCATGGCCACCCACTCCAGTGTTCTTGCCTGGACAATCCCATGGACAGAGGAGCCTGGCGGGCCACAGTCCGTGGGGCTGCAAAGAGCCAGACAAAACTGCAGCGACTGGGCATGCAAGCCTGCACAAGCAAACTGAACAGAGGCACCAAGGAGCCCAAAGTCAACCCCACATCACGCAAAACCCAGATACACCTCACTCTAACGGAAAAGCCAAAACACTCACTGAACTCACATTTAACCAAAGACTCACTATTGAAGAAAAAAACACTCAGTCTTTTCCAAAGAAACCTTTGGATGCAAATCAGTTCACTTCAAGGAGCCAGAAGTGTATTTTCTTGAAGAGATACGCCTCTATACTACAACGCACAAGTCTACAACAGCAAATTCAGCCACAGAACTCATAACACAGAGTCAATGCTATTTAAAGTTTTGATCTACGTCCCCTAATTTATCCTCCCAGCAAGGTCCGCACCGGTCCACCACAGGAGCGCCGAAACAGAGCCCTTCCGCCACCCCGGCCAACGTGGCGGCTGCTCACTCCCTCAGCCTTCTGGAAACCGGCCCGAGCCCCGCCGCTGGGACCCGCGTGCGCTGGACGCCCTGGGCGGCTGCCCCCGCTCCTGGACACCTGCGCTTGTTCTTCTGTGAGCTACCTATTCAGGTCCTCTGCCCGCTTTTCTAGGATGTGGGTCTTTTTCTGTCTGTCCTCCCAGATTTGTTGGGGTTTTTGTTTGTTGGCTTGTGGTTTGATTATGTAGGAATTTTACATTTTTCAGAAAGTCAAATCTATGTCTGGCATTTCTTCAAGGTCTTGTTTGCAAAGGTCTTTCCCGTAGAATCAAAAGATGACAAAAATGTATTTTCTCCCAGCTTTTAACAGGTTTAGTCTTAAAATTGAAAACATTCCTCCACCAAAACATCAATATCATAAAAGACAAAAAGAGGGAGGGTGGTGGGGAGGAGGAGCGGGTCCCCGTCAGAGCAGACGGAAGAGGCGTGCGGTGGCCCTGATTCACAGCCAGGAGCACACGCCTGGCCTTTGCCCCCTTTTTTAGCAAAGTGCTCCTAAGCTCCCGGACTTGCACAGCTGACGGCAACAACAGAGGGGAAAGGAGTGTCTGCTGTTATTCAGAGACCGTTCCAGCCGCACCTGCGTTTCTGTGAATGGCTTTTGCAAAGAAGCACACAGAGAGGAGAGGGTTGGAACCCCCACCTCGGGAGGGGAGAGGGTCTGGAGGCCGAGCTAATCACCACCGTGCTCCCCACCCTGCGCCAGGCTTCTCCTCCACCGCTGTTCCTGACTTGTATCCTGTCATGAAAAAACTGGACATCTAGTGACTGCTCTCCTGAGTTCTGTGAGCCACTCTGCAAAGTTATCAAAGCCCAGGAGTAGGAACCTCCGGTTTACAGCTGGCCAGCGGGAAGGATGGGTGATAACCGGAACTTGGGATCAGCATCTGAAGGGAGTGCAGACCCTGGACCTTGTGGGGTCTGCGCTAATCACAGGCAGGTAGCACTGGAATTAAGTCGCCAGACGCCCAGTCAGGGTTTGCTGGAGAGCTGAGCAGAAAATCCTGCGCCTCTGCTGTCGGAAGCTTCTGGAAGTGCTGAGGAGACTCACTGTCTGACTTTCACATGACAACTAAACACGGATGTGATCCTAGCCTGCCGGGTGCTTAATGGAGAGGAAAAAAAGCTCTAAAAGACATTTTTGGGTCAACTCTAAAATTAGAAAACAAGCAAGCACTGGATTAAGTATTACATCAATGCTAATATTTACTGAAGTTGGTAACTAAACTGAGGTTATGTAAAAGAATATACGGGAATCCCCTGGCAGTCCAGAGGTGGGATGTGTATAAGAGACAGGCTCAGGACCCTGAGGTCGGACTCCAAGCGGCCGGGCATCTCCCCGGTTCCCAGGCTGCTCCTCTCCGCTCGCCCTCTTCACCGGCAGGCAGGCCGGGTGCCGGGGGCTTCCCTGCCGCCACCCACCGAGGCTGCGGGCCGCCCGCCCCGGGTCCGCCGGTCGCCGCCGCGAGCGGGACGCGCCCTCCGCGGGGAGGCTGGCCCCGGGCCGTCACCGCCCGTGCGTCCGCGCCCCGGCCCCGCGCTCTCCCGCCCCGGCACACGCTGCAGCTCGGGCGCAGCTGAGTCCCGCGCGGGCGGTGGCCGGGGCTCGGAGGAACAGCACCACCTGGGGGGGGGGGGGGGGGGGGGGGGGGGGGGGGGGGGGGGGGGGGGGGGGGGTGCTGGCAATGAGGATCCTGCAAGCAGTGCAGCACAGGCAAAAAAGTAACAAAAAAACGGTATAAGAAAGAATATCCTGATTTTTAGAAAATATATACTCGAGTATTTTAAGAGGAAAAAGCCATGATGTAAATGCATCTTATTCTCACGTGATCCAGGAAAAAGTATAATACAAATAGACACACACACACAAACTCGTGTGATATGTGAGTGTGGGCGTGTGCACACACATATGAGAGCACGGGGCCAAGCAAACAGGGCAAACTGTGGCCAGCAGGCACATCTGGGCAGAGACACACGGGAGGCTCCTCGCTGCCATGCTCACCACTTTTCCCCAAGTTTGAAAACATTTCCAAATAAACGTTTTTCTAAAAAAATCTTTCTTCCACCTGGAATTTGATAATCAAACCTAAAGGACCCTGCCTTCATTTCAAACCGTCGTCCAAGATCCTGGTACAAAGCATCCACATAATTACGCAAGCATGGCCACCCCCTCCCCCCCGGCTTGGGGCGGGCTCACTCCCAGCAGCGGGGGCCGCGGGGGGCGGCCGGCTGACCACCCTGCGTCTCCGGCCGGGCGCCGCCGCGCAGCAGGTCAGCCCGCAGCCGCCGGGGCGCCGCCGCCTCCCGCGAGGGACGCCAGCGCCGCGCCCCGCGGAACCCTGGCCTTCGCGCCCGCTCCTCCCGGGCAGCCCGGGCCTCGGGCCCTGCGGCGGGGCCTCTGGGCCGCACAGAGAGCCAGCGGCAGGGCACCTGGGCCGCGCGAGCTGCTCAAACACCTATTCGTTCCGTGGAAATCGGAGGTCAAGGCTAGAAGAGACGAAGTGAAGTCCTTCAACGACAGCTTCCGACCGCGCGCAAAAGGCTCGTAACTTAAACGCAGTTTCCGGTAACGGAAAAGAATCCGCAATACTATAGAGACGGATGGGTGGGTGGGTAGGCAGGTAGACGGGCAACTGAATCACTCTACTGCACGCCGAAAACGCACAACGTGGTAAGCCTTCATGCTCAGATACCTCAGAAAAAAAAAAAAAAAAAATCAAAGAATTTGAAAAAAAGAAGTGGTTTCATCTGCAACCTCACATCTGGAAGGAGAAAAAGGTCATTTAAGAGTAAGAACCCTCTAGAGAGCTCAGGTCAAAGGAATATGTGAACCATGCCTGTGGGTGGGTGTGTGTCTGTGTGTGTCAGGCATTGCGACCCCATGGCCTGTAGCCTGTCAGGCTGCTCTGCCCATGGAACTCTCCAGGGAAGAACACTGGCCTTGCTCTAAGGGATCTTCCTGACCCAGGGATCAAATCCACGTCTCCTGCATTGCAGGTGGATTCTTTACCAGCTGAGCCACCAGAGAAGCCGGAGAACCACACTTAACCACATATAAATATTCTAGCAACCACTGTGACATTTTTCAACAATGGGTGTTCAAGAAACATTTTAATTTTAAAAATCTGGCCGTACCACAGAGTTTGCAGGATCTTTGCTCCCTGACCAGGGGTTGAACTTACGCCCCTGCAGTGGAAGCACCAGTCCAACCTCTGGACCACCAGGGAAGCCCCTAGGAACCACATTTATAAAGGTAAAAAGAAACAGGTGAAGTTAATTTTAATACGTCGTATCTAACCTGCTGCTGCTGCTAAGTCGCTTCAGTCTGTGCGACCCCACAGATGGCAGCCCGCCAGGCTCTGCCGTCCTTGGGATTCTCCAGGCAAGAACACTGGAGTGGGTTGCCATTTCCTTCTCCAATGCATGAAAGTGAAAAGTGAAAATGAAATTGCTCAGTCCTATGCGACTCTTAGCGACCCTATGGACTGCAGCCTACCAGGTTCCTCCTTCCATGGGGATACCAAATTATTTCAATGCATACTCAATATAAAAATATTTTACATTCTTTTCTCATATTAAGTCTTCAAGATTGGTTTGCATTTTCCACAGGCAGCACATTTCAACTGGAACAGCCACGTTTCAGGTCCGGTCATCAGTCACACGTGGCCGGCAGGTACCCCTCTGCACGGAACAGGTACCGATCACCAACCATGAAAACCCCTCTGTGAATAAAGCCACCAACCATCCTTTCAGTGACCCTGAATGCAGTGGATATTTTAGCAATGAAGAAACAAATCCAGTGATGCCCAAGGAACTAAACATACCAGGAACTAGGGAAAAACTCAATCCCCTTCATGTCAGTTCAGTTCAGTCACTCAGTCGTGTCCGACTCTTTGCAACCCCATGAACTGCAGCATGCCAGGCCTCCCTGTCCATCACCGACTCCCTGAGTCCACCCAAACCGATGTCCATCGAGTCAGTGATGCCATCCAACCATCTCATCCTCTGCCGTCCCCTTCTCCTCTTGCTCTCAATCCTTCCCAGCATCAGAGTCTTTTCAGATGAGTCAGCTCTTCGCATGATGTGGCCAAAGTATTGGAGTTTCAGCTTCAACATCAGTCCTTCCAATGAACACCCAGGACTGATCTCCTTTAGGATGGATTGGTTGGATCTCCCTGCAGTCCAAGGGACTCTCAAGACTCTTCTCCAACACCACAGTTCAAAAGCATCAATTCGGCGCTCAGCCTTCTTCACAGTCCATCTCTCACATCCATACATGACCACTGGAAAAACCGAAGCCTTGACGAGACGGACCTTTGTTGGCAAAGTAATGTCTCTGCTGTCTAAGTTGGTTATAACTTTCCTTCCAAGGAGTAAGCGTCTTTTAATTTCATGGATGCAATCACCATCTGCAGTGATTTGGGAGCCCAGAAAAATAAACTCAGCCACTGTTTCCAATCTATTTCCCATGAAGTGATGGGACCAGATGCCATGATCTTCGTTTTCTGAATGTTGAGCTTTAAGCCAACTTTTTCACTCTCCTCTTTCACTTTCATCAAGAGGCTCTTTAGTTCTTCTTCACTTTCTGCCATAAGGGTGGTGTCATCTGCATATATGAAGTTATTGTGATTTCTCCCAGCAATCTTGATTCCAGCTTGTGCTTCCTCCAGCCCAGCGTTTTTCATGATGTACTCTGCATATAAGTTAAATAAGCAGGGTGACAATATACAGCCTTGACGGACTCCTTTTCCTATTTGGAACCAGTCTGTTGTTCCATGTCCACTTCTAACTGTTGCTTCCTGACCTGCATACAGGTTTCTCAAGAGGCAGGTCAGGTGGTCTGGTATTCCCATCTCCTTCAGAATTTTCCAGTTTATTGTGCTCCACACAGTCAAAGGCTTTGGCATAGTCAATAAAGCAGAAATTGTTTTTCTGGAACTCTCTTGCTTTTTCCATGATCCAGCAGATGTTGGCAATTTGATCTCTGGTTCCTCTTCCTTTTCTAAAATCAGCTTGGACATCTGGAAGTTCACGGTCATATATTGCTGAAGCCTGGCTTAGAGAATTTTGAGCATTACTTTACTAGCACACGAGATTAGTACAATTGTGCGGTAGTTTGAGCATTCTTTGGATTGCCTTTCTTTGGGATTGGAATGAAAACTGACCTTTCCCAGTCCTGTGGTCACTGCTGACTTTTCCAAATATTGAGTGCAGCACTTTCACAGCATCATCTTTCAGGATTTGAATTAGTTCAACTGGAAATCCATCACCTCCATGAGCGTTGTTTGTAGTGATGCTTCCTAAGGCCCACTTGACTTTGCATTCCAAGATGTCTGGCTCTATGTGAATGATCATACCATCATGATTATCTGGGTCATGAAGATGTTTTTTGTACAGTTCTTCTGTGTATTCTTGCCACCTCTTCTTAATATCTTCTGCTTCTGTTAGGTTCACACCATTTCTGTCCTTTATCGAGCCCATCTTTGCATGAAATGTTCCCTTGGTGTCTCTAATTTTCTTGAAGAGATCTCTAGTCTTTCCCATTCTGTTGTTTTTCTCTATTTCTTTGCACTGGTCGCTGAGGAAGGCTTTATCACTCCGTGCTATTCTTTGGAACTCTGCATTCACATGGGAATATCTTTCCTTTTCTCCTCTGCCTTTAGCTTCTCTTCTTTTCTCAGCTATTTCTAAGGCCTCCTCAGACAACCATTTTGCTTTTTTGCATTTCTTTTTCTTGGGGATGGTCTTGATTCCTGTCTCCTGTACAATGTCACGAACCTCATTCCATAGTTCATCAGGCACTCTGTCTATCAGATCTAGTCCCTTAAATCTATCTCTCACTTCCACGGGATAGTCATAAGGGGTTTGGTTTAGGTCACACCTGAATGGGCTAGCAGGTTTCTCCACCCTCTGCAACCTCAGTCTGAATTGGGCGATGAGGAGCCCAGGGTCCGGGCCACAGCAGCTCCTAGGCTTGTTTCGCCTTCATGTCCGTCCAGCATGGAAAAGCAGCCAGGGTCAGAGAGCCACAGGTAAACGCGGGGAGCGCTGCTGCAGCGCAGCCACAGGGAGCTCTGGACTCTCTGTGCCAAGGGCTGGGTTAGCCAGGACGCAGAGGCGAGCCCGGCTCCCCTGCAGCGAAGGGCGGAAGGGCAAGGCCTCCATGTGCAAGGCAGAGGGGAAGACGGGCCAGCAGGCGCCTGACCCTCACACATTCAGCCCAGGGGGCTCCGTCCTGAGAGGAAGAGGCGCCCAGAGGGCTGAAGCAGAAGAACATGCCCGGATTAGACTGCGAGGACATAACTGAGTGTGCACACGCACACCTGTGTGGGAAGACAGGTGTGCAAGAAGAGACTCAGCTCCCGGTGCTGCGGCAGGCGTGAGCACACAACCAGCTGGTGTGAGGGGCACTCAGAGCAATCCCAGGACTTCAGGACCCCGGGGGCTCAGAGCAATCCCAGGACTTCAGGACCCCGGGGGCTGAGAGCAATCCCAGGACTTCAGGACCCCGGGGGCTCAGAGCAATCCCCCAGGACTTCAGGACCCCAGACACTCAGAGCAATCCCAGGACTTCAGGACCCCGGGGGCTGAGAGCAATCCCCCAGGACTTCAGGACCCCAGGGGCTCACAGAGATCCCCCAGGACTTCAGGACCCCAGACGCTCAGAGCAGTCCCAGGACTTCAGGACCTCAGGCGCTCAGAGCAATCCCAGGACTTCAGGACCTCAGGGTGCTGGGAAAGTAATGATATACTAAGTGAGCACAAAATGCTACCAGCTTTATCCCTGAATCCTGCCACAGAGTCACAGCTCCCAACAACTCTGAGGCCATGGAGAAAGAGTAGAGAAAAACTGGGGCCCCTCCCCGAGAGGAATAAGCAGACTTGGCCCAGGTGGCTGTGTCCATGTCTGGCTGGGCCCACAGGTCCGTCACACGGCATCTGCCAGGGACACGTGTACACGGGGCCCGCGGACTCGCGATGTGGTGGGAACACAGAGGGGGGCTGGAATCCCCTGTGATTCCAGGCGGGACCCTGTGAGGCTCCCGGGCAGGGGAGCCTTCCTGTGTCCCCATCTCCTGCTTGCAGGAAACAGGTTTCATTCCTCCTCTATGACCTTCCAGAAATTCCAAACAGCAGGTTCAAACAGCTGCTAGTCAGGGAAAGGAGGGGATGCAAGACAAGGGCGGAGCAGTCAGAAAGAAGGCGGCCTCGAGGCAGGGTCCCGGGACCCCTCACGCGGTACACAGCAGTGACTCTGAAACCCCCACCACGTGGGAGAAGTTAGCTGTCTGCTGCCTGTAAGCACGCAGACCCCAGAGCAGCTGGAACCAGGCTTTTGATGCCAACTCCCGATGACCTCGCCACCAACCAATCATCGGAAGAAGGTCCTCCGGCTCATGGCTCCCTCTGAACCATTACTGTAAAACTTCGCACTGCCTGCCAGGTGGAAACACACAGTTTTTAGGGCATTAGCCTGCTGTGTCCCCTTTTGCCTGACAAACCAATAAAACTATTCTCTGCTACTTCACCCAAAACTCTTTCCAAAATTTCCAAACTCTCGAAATCTCCAAAAGTTTCCGAGATTTAATTTGATGTTGGGGTACAAAGGCCAGATTCAGCTTCAACAGTCCCTCAGAAAAACACTGGGGGTGAGATGCGTGCTGAGACGCTTCACGCTGTTCAAGAAACAAGTCTGGTATAATTGTTAATGCTGGTCTTTACCTTGCTTGGAAAGTTTCTACCGTAAATAAGCAGGTAAGCAGAGATAACCACAGGTGAAAGTGAAAGTCACTCTTTGCAATTCCATGGACTACACAGTTCACGGAATTCTCCAGGCCAGAATACTGGAGTGGGCAGCCTTTCCCTTCTCCAGGGGATCTTCCCAGGGATCGAACCCAGGTCGAATAAACACCAGTTTCCACTTTTTTGATGTTTAACTACATGTGTGTATCAGGAAAATCTGATGACATTAAAAGAACAATCAGGGGCTTCCCTGACGGCGCCGTGGTCTTCAGTCCTGGTCTGGGAGGACCGCACGTACTGCAGGGCGACTGAGCTCCGGAGCCCCAGCTACTGAGCCCTGCTCCGGAGACGGCGCTCAGCAGCCGGAGACGCCACCCCAGTGCGAGGCCTGAGCATCACAGCTGGAGAGGAGCCCCCCGCTCGGGGCCTGGAGGAAGGCCCACACAGCAAGGAAGACTCAGCTCAGCCAAAGATAAATAAGTTAAAAAAACAAAGCAATAAGAAATCTCCATAAAACTGCAAAACATTACCACCACTCAAATTTAATAAGCAGTACGTCTCCGCACAGTTCACAACAATGGACTCCAAAAGACAACAAAAATCCCAGTTGTGTTGTGATCACAACGGGTGTTTCCTCGTGTCTCGGTCATAGAAGGAGGCTGCCATTTAAACAAGCAGTCCCAAACAAGAAATTCTGATTAATACTAAAGTAAGGAGATGTGTTTGGGCCAACTGAAGTGCTCTGTTAGGACCCTCTGTCAAACTTTGGATGTAATTATAACAGTCCCAAATATCAAATAATTTTAGAGAATGGAGTAGAATGTTCTAGGCCTATGCTATTCAGCAGAAATATAATGCTAGACACATGTGATTTTAAGTTTTCAAGTAGCAACATTAAAGAAAAAAGAAACAGGTAAGATTAACTTGAAGAATATTTATATATTTTATTAACCAAATATATCCAAAATATCATTTCACCATGTAATCAAAATTAATGAAATATCTCAGTTTTTCTCATACAAAACCTGCAACACTGGGCCTGGATTTCACACCTACAGCTCATCTCAATTTGGAGCAGCTACAATTCAAGTGCTCATTAGACAAACGTAACAAGTGGCTATAACATTAGCAAAGACGGAGACACTGCCAGTCTGTGCTGAAGAGTCTACAGAGCCGAGCAGCTCGGGGGCGGGTAAACTGCCCTGCCAGGCCTAGAGTTGCTTCCAACTCCCGACCAAACGTTCGTTCCATTTAATCAGACCGTGGGCCCCGCGATTTACGCCCAGGAGACACAGAGAGTATCAAATTAAGGCAGGCCAAGGACGCCCGGCATGCGAGTCACTGTCAGGAGACCGTGTGAAACCAGAGCTCACTGTCGAAAGACTGTCTGGCTGAACCGGAGGACACCCAGCAGCAGCTCGGCGGAGCAGAGCCCTCAGTGGGCGAGCCTGGTGCTGTGTGACCAGTCTGAGAGCACTGCACGTATTGTAGGGTCCAAATTCCCAGGCTCGGAATAGCGACTGTGAGAACAGTTGGGTGCACACAGATGGGAAGGCTGTTGAGGGCTCACGCCCACGTGACGCCCTGACCCTCTACACTGCTGTTAATACTTAAGAAGTAATCGGGGGCTTCCCTGGTGGGACAGTGGACAAAAATCCGCCTGCCAGTGCAGGGGACCCGAGTTCCGTCCCTGGCCCGGGAAGATCCTGCATGCAGCCCTGAGCCGAGAGTCCACGCTCTGCACAGTGGCAAGCCCACGCTCTGCAGGGCAGCCCCGCCCAGCACAGCCAGAGAGCACCCGCACTCAGCGACGAAGACCCGGCACCGCCAAAGACAAAGAAACCATGAAGAAAAAGCAGCAATCTGCAGGAGAAGAAAAGACGTCTCGCTTAAAAGAAAATGCTCTGGCCCGAAAAAGGGGGAGAGGGAAACTGTCATATGTTAAACATTGTTAAAGCTGGGTGACGGACACAAGGCTGTTTATTATATTAAATGATTCTTCCTTCCTTTGGGAGGGGGGCATAGTCCTCCTTCTGAAAGAGGAAGCTTCCTAGTGTCAGAGCCCTGACTCCAGGACAAATAAACAAACTCCAGCATTCTGGTGATAATCCCAAGAGTATTTGAAAATGTGCAGATGTTTCAGTTTTAAGGAAGCGACCGAACGGAGAGCAGAAGCAAGGAAAGAAGGAAAATATTTTTAAATGCCCACACCCCAGCGCCCTGAGAAAACCACTGTCCGCAGCAACTCAGCACACACCCTCTGGACCATGCCCGTCTGTTTACTGAAAGGTGTATCGCGGCCCCCAGCCTGATGAAGTTGGTGATGCGCGGGGCTGCTCTCCGGGCGGGGGCCCCTTCGGGAAGGGCCGCCTTCCAGGTGGCTCTCAGCGGGAGGGTCACACTCTGGGCTGGGCAAGTGACGGATACTTGTATGACACAGCCCCGCCTCTGAAGATTTGAATCCCCAGCGAGGGCAGGGCAGTGGCTGCTGTTCAGGCCCTGAGTGTGTCCCACTCTCTGCAACCCCAGGGACTGCAGCACACCCAGCTCCTGTCCTTCACTGCCTCCTGGAGTTCGCTCAGACTCCTGTCCACCGAGTCGGCGACGCCATCCAACCGGCTCTCCCTCTGGTGCCCGCCCCTCTGGCCTTCAGCCTTGCCCAGCATCAGGGTCTTTCCCGATGAGTCGGCTCTTTGCATAGCATGGCCAAAGTACTGAAGCATCAGCATCAGTCCTTCCAGTGAATATTTAGAGCTGATTTCCTTTAGACTTGACCGGTGTGATCTCCTTGCAATTCAAGGGACTCTCGAGAGTCTTCTCCAGGTAGTGGATGGGAATCATCCAGGGTCCTGGACAGAGGACCTTGAATTCCTGCAGCTGGGATCCCGAGACCCGACTGACTCCGCATTTCTCTGTCTCTAGCTTGTGAAAGCAACCAGTACCCTTCTGAGAAACATGGTTTTCTCATTTAAGCTGAACAGAGTTCCCACCTGTTGTTTGAAGTAAAGAACTCCAGTAAGAGTAATAACGACTTTTCCGCCAGGTACTGTGCTAAAATTTTGATTGGCGTTAATTCATTTACTCCTCAAACACTCTCATGAGGTAACTACCACTGACTCCATTTCAGAACTGAAAAACTGGAGATCCAGGCAAATTAAATAATATGTCCCAGCTTACAGCTACTGGTTGTTGAGCTGGGATTTGAACTTAGGCTGGTGGATCTTGCCATGCCATTTTGTCCAAAATCATAAAACCTTCAATTAAGCTGCTTTCTGGCCTGCTTTTTTCATTAACAATATGTTAAGAATGTGGTATGTTGCAATGTATGTTGCAAAATACATCTTTTGTTAATAGCCACAATCAGACTTTATTTTTTTGGGCCCTAAAATCACTGCAGATGGTGACTGCAGCCATGAAATTAAAAGACGCTTACTCCTTGGAAGAAAAGTTATGACCAACCTAGACAGCATATTCAAAAGCAGAGACATTACTTTGCAGACTAAGGTCCGTCTAGTCAAGGCTATGGTTTTTCCTGTGGTCATGTATGGATGTGAGAGTTGGACTGTGAAGAAGGCTGAGCGCCGAAGAATTGATGCTTTTGAACTGTGGTGGTGGAAACGACTCTTGAGAGTCCCTTGGACTGCAAGGAGATCCAACCAGTCCATTCTGAAGGAGATCAGCCCTGGGATTTCTTTGGAAGGAATGATGCTAAAGCTGAAACTCCAGTACTTTGGCCACCTCATGTGAAGAGTTGATATTGGAAAAGACTCTGATGCTGGGAGGGATTGGGAGCAGGAGGAGGAGGGGACGACCGAGGATGAGATGGCTGGATGGCATCACGGACTCGATGGACGTGAGTCTGAGTGAACTCCGGGAGTTGGTGATGGACAGGGAGGCCTGGCGTGCTGCGCTTCATGGGGTCGCAAAGAGTCAGACACGACTGAGCGACTGAACTGAACGGAAGTGAACAACGGATTTCATAATTCGCCTGAGGACCTCTTCCACTGGGATAGTTAGGCTGTTTTAGCTTTTCAGGATCATGAATATGGCTCTCTCTAATGGCTGCAGTTTTAATCTGAAGGCGTATCCAATTCACAGTCAGGGTAACTTTCTGGCCTGAGTTTGTCGGGTTCAAGGACGTGTTCCTTTTTCCCGTTCTCAATTGTGTATGGCACAGTAAGGGTGTTTGTTTTCGCAGCTTGTTAAGAAATATAAAAGGGAACAAAGTCAGCTTTTCTTCAAGAAAGGCTGTTTCTGCCTTTGGGCATTCCTGTGTGCTCGGAAAGGAGACAATCTGCTCAGCTAAATAAGAAAGAGGACTCTGTTTTTAAATGTTACTTGGTGAAAGAGAATAGGGTTTCCCAATCAGTACCGAGTGCAGTTCAAGTCCAGGGTTTGAGGAGCGCTATTGCGTCACTCCCCGAGGCAGTTCTGAAGGGCGGTGCTCAGGGCTGACAGCGGAAGAGGCGAGTTTCAAGCAAAGCCGATCCTGTGACTCTGAGCCTTTCGCTTTGCACTGGCTGCTTCAAAAGCCAGAAGAGACCCCAGGCAGACCAACGCAGGGACGCGCCTGCAGGCGCGCTGAGGTCGCCGCGAGGCGGGGGTTCCCTAGTTCCCGTCCTCAGCTCACTCTGCTGTGGCAACTTCCTAAGGAGATCGCACTGCTTCCTACTCTGTTCCATACAGACCGAAACCCCCTCTAGCTGAATAGAAAACCACACTGCTAACTAGACCTAAGTGCTGGCTAACGAAGGCTGGTGCTCCATCTGAGATGAGCGGGGAGCTTGAGAGAAAGATGACGGCTAAAAGCACCCAGCCCGCACACGGGGGCAGGTGGAAAAGACAAAATGGATTAGGACGCGTGGCCGGGGCTGCACCGCTGCGGCAGTGGGCGGCAACCTGCACCGGGAGCCGCTACTGGCAGACCGGACGACTGAAGGCAGAAATGGAGGAACGGAGTCCCAGATCCCTTGTGACTCTGAATCTGAATATCTAGGGGAAACTACTCAGTAACTTTTATCCACTCAGACAGAATATAATTTAAAAAGAAAATGTTTGTCCTAAAACTAGTATCAGGACTCAAAGTATTAGCACAGTCCTGGTGACTAACTCGGGCAGAGTCTGCTAGGCGGATAGTGATTAGCTTGCAGGGACAGATAAGAACTTTAAAAGCGAAAAGACAAGTAAATATTTACCAAACACAATTCCAAGGAAGAAAAGAGATAGCAGACCCAGGAAACTAAAGAATATGAAGATAAAATTAAGCACTCCCAGAAAGTTCAGGGAATCAGAAAAGAATTAAAAAAAAACAGCGTGCATCAGGACATGCTAAGTATTATTATTATAACTCGTTCAGCGGCCACATTTGTCCCTTGCGGCACTCGCCTGCCCCGCCCCCGTCAGCGGTCAGCCCAGCTCTTGGGGAAAGTGAGCGGAGAGGGATGAAAGCTGTGGAGAATGCGAAGAATCCGCCCGAAGGACACACAGTGCGAGCCCTGATCCCAGAAGATGCCGCCCAGACAGGCCACGCCCGAGCGTCACAGCCCCTGGGCCCAGCAGCTGGAGCCCCGCACAGAGGAGCCGCCCGGGGGAAGCCCTCGCGGACCGCGATCAGAGAGCCAGCTCTGCTCGCCACAGCTCGAGCAAAGCCTGAGCCGCCGCGCAGACGCGGCACAGCCGACAAACTCAAGACAAAGGCAGAATGGGCGCCCACAGGGAGGACTCGCCTCCCACGCGAAGCCTCCCCGCAGGACCGGGAGGCTACGGGGTCGCGCTGGCGGCCTCCTCAGAGGCGAGGCGGACAAGTCTGGCCAAGCCGCCGGGCCCGGCAGGGCCGGCTCCGGGGACCCCGCTGCGCCGCGGGCCTCACCGAGGGCGTGGCTGCAGCTCCGGCAGGACTCCGTGAGGCTGACGATGATCTGCTGCAGGTCGGCTCGGGGGGGCGTGGGCGAAGGATTGGGGTTTTTCCAGCCATTGCATTTACAAGATTCCTCTGCCTATAAAACAAATAAAGGGAGAAACACAATTGTATGCTAGACAGCAAGGACCTGAATGTTTTATATGTAAGTAACACACACCAGTCACAGAACAGCAACCTTCCCACTCCTGACTTAATATTCTCTGTATTAGCAGGAAACAAAAGCAGAAAACAGGCAAAGAGGGTGTGTGACTCAGACACGTTGTTTTGTCGTTGCTTTCCGGGTTTTGGTTTCCTTTCCGCTGATCCTGCCTCACAGAAAGGATTGTGCCCTCCGCTCTGGTACCACGCCCCCAGCGAGCCTCCACGGAGTCCATCCATCAAGCTTTCCGAAGGGAAAAGCCAGACTCCTGCGGTCCCCGCAACACGTGGGGCTCCGGCGACAGCTCTGCCCAAGGGACTGACGGGGCTAGCGACCCCGGGGCCACCGGCGGGATGCAGCAGGTGAGGACGCCCCCGCGGGCTCCTCCCACCCCCTCGCCGGCTCCTCCCACTCCCCCGCGGGCTCCTCCCACTCCCTCGCCGGCTCCTCCCACCCCCCCGTGGGCCTCCAGCTGTACACGTGGAGAGAGTTCTTCATGGAGGCTGCGAGTTCTCCCTCCCAAGAATCTCCCCGGTTTCCCATGCCAGAGCACTTTTTAGTAACGCTTGACAGCATCTTTCTTAACTTTTCCCACTTTGCACATTTCCCCACCTTCTTAGAAAACAGCAAAAATGCTCAAGTGTTTCTGTGATGACTTGGGTTATAAAGCAGAGGACAAGAGTGGAAAGGTATGATTATTCCCGATTATTCTACCGAGTACCACTCTGGGTCTTCACCAGTCATAAGGTGTGGAGGGAAGCGTGGAAAGCTTGCACTGAATGACGCCAACCTTTACTCCATTCAGTGACGCTATCCTTTACCACACCAGCTCCCTCTTATTGAAAGCTTGAAATCTTCTATGGATGAGAAATAAAAATATGAGTTGCTGAAACAACATGAAACACGGGCTGATTCACTCTAAGAGCCTTCTGTGTACACCGCCCAACGCTTGTGACTTCACACTTCACGAGTGGCTACCGGCCCCTGCGATGTGGTCTGTGCACACCGAAACACGCTGGAGAGGCAAGGCACACAGCGCACTTAGCAGACCGGAGCAGAAAGAAAGAATCTCGGCAGTTTTCCTATTCGTTACATGCTGAATGTCAGTATTTTAGATACATGGAGTTATCCACTTGGCCGGTTTCTTTTTTCTTTTTTAATGTGTCTACAGAACATTCGTCTGTCTACAATGTGGGAAACCTGGGTTCAATCCCTGGGTCGGGAAATTCCCTGGAGAAGGAAATGGCAACCCACTCCAGTACTCTTGCCTAGAAAATCCCATGGACGGAGGAGCCTGGTGTCCATGGAGTCAGAGAGTCGGACACGGCGGAGCGACTTCACTTGCTCCTGGACAGTACTGGNCAGGTGTACCAGATGGCTGAAGGTAACAGAAGTCGGAACATTTCAGAACGGCGGCTGCCTTGACCTCCCACAGAAAATTCTCCAAGAGAGGAGTCGTTTCTGAAGTGTGTACAGGTAGAAAGTGAAGTCGCTCAGTCGTGTCCGACTCTTTGCGACCCCATGGACTGTAGCCTACCAGGCTCCTCCGTCCACGGGATTTTCCAGGCAAGAGTACTGGAGTGGGTTGCCATTCCCTTCTCCAGGAGACCTTCCCAACCCAGGGATTGAACCCGGGTCTCCCACACTGTAGGCAGATGCTTTACCATCTGGGCCCCCAGGGAAGTGGGAGTCAGAAAAGAACGAACCAACAACTGGCAAGGCAGGAAGGGTCAAGAGGCAAGAAACACCTGCCTTCCCCGCAGGTGCGTGGAGCCTGGCCCCCCGCCTGACTGCTCCGCAGCGAGGGCGGCCCGGGGAGGGCCCTTCCGCCCGCGAGGCCCGCAGAGCGGCCCCGGGGCGCAGCTCCAGGGACCCTCTCCGGTCTGGCCGGGCACCAGGCAGGGCCTGCCGTTACCCACGTGCTCTGATGCTAAGCTAAGCCGGGCCCTGAAACTGAGGCCAGCGTGTGCCTCTCGGAGACACGGCCCTGAGGCGACGTTCCTGGGAGCCTGCTTCCCAGAAGGCGGCCCACAGCCTCCAGAGCTGGGGAGACCCCCAGCCTCGCCTCGCTCGCGCTGGGCCAGCGCCCCGCCGCCAGCTGTCTAGGCAGGTGGTCGGCTTCAGCTGCCCTTCCCAAAGCAGGCTTTGGGCTGGAGAAACACAGGTGACGACAAAAGCGGCCGGTGAGGAGGGCGCGCCAAAGCCAGGAGGAGCAAACAGCGGCGTCGGCGGCCGGCACCGGGAACTCGCGTGCGCCGGGGCCTGCCCCCCGCCGAGGAGACCCCGCGGGCCCGGAGCAGCCGCGGGGGCGCTGGGCTGGCGGACGGGCAGCACAGGGGGCAGCGCGCGGGCTCTCAGGGGTGGCGCCGGGAGAGAAAGGCGCACGCGGGTCACGGAGGCCTGGGACCGAGCCGCCCCACGCACGGCTTCAACCGGGACTTCGAGAGACGGGGCGGTCAGGCCACGGTCGGCGGCGAAGCTCGCTGGCAGAAGAGCACCCCAGGCGGAGGGAGCAACTTGGGCAAAGGCGAGCAGGCCTGCTTAGCTCAACAGAGCCTAGCGGCCGG